>CM002479.1:106895-161548 GCA_000325765.3 Leersia perrieri
AGTTGCAACTTCTTGCTCATATTTATCATTGCACTGTTGACAGCGCAGGGCCTGTGGGCAGGAATTTGCTGTGAGGCTGTTCATTTCGTAGTTATCACAGAGAAAGCCTCCGAATGGAACAGGGGATTCCATCAAGCTGCAATTACAAGTTTGAAACTATGAGGTCAAGTCAATGCTACCAATCATATATTTGCTTAATATTAGAGTTTTATGGACAAGTCACTTTGTCATGAATACCAGTAATTCTTAAGCATTCACATTTCTACACCTGAATAAAACGCTATACTTACTATGGTTTTAAATCATTCACACTATCACATATGCTGATTGCTGAAAGAAATCAGAGGAATATCGAAATTCTAGTGAGGTATATTTGTAAACATTACTGCGAACAATT
Source organism: Leersia perrieri (assembly GCA_000325765.3). Lineage (NCBI taxonomy): Eukaryota > Viridiplantae > Streptophyta > Magnoliopsida > Poales > Poaceae > Leersia > Leersia perrieri. The sequence goes on from CM002479.1 coordinate 107,293, forward strand.
CAAATGAAATGACCGGCCACAAGGTAAAACAAAGCAAGGAGATAACAAGATTCATTAGTATAGGCCACACATAGCCTATTTATCAACTGACTCTTCTGGTAATTTATTGTGGATGATACATATTAATGACAAAAATAATCTCCGCGGCTCTGCCCATGCATAAAACTATTAACGATTTGAGCATTACAGCAGTGAAAAACTGACGTGCTGCAGCAGAAGTGCCATTTTTTTAACCATGAAAATGCATCTCTTAGTACACAAGCCATATTATATTACTTTTACCCTTTATTTTCTCTTTTTCTTTCAAGCAGTCTGAAATTTGTAAGTATATGGATTCTGCAGTTGCAATAAAACCTTTTCTTCATGGCCATGCATATGTAGCAATAAAATCCAAAATATTACATGGATGGAAGTACAGACAAAAGTCTTACGAGCAGAGAATCCCATTAAATATCCTAAAGGAACAAACAAGCTGAGAAATCAGTAAATAACGTAGATAGTGACTACTAAGAGTATAGCATCTAAAAGGAAGTTTATACTGGAAGTTTCTGATGACAATACAACTAGCAAGCCACTTCCTCGAAGAGAAAATATCCAACAACTCTTGTTGAATTAACAAGACTGAATCGGTCATAAATAAACAAGAACAAAACAGTAACACTGAAAATAGAGCTTAATTCAACCATCGGATTCAACAAAGATGATTGAATGAAAATCTTCCTAAAAGAACAAACAAGTTGAAAAATCATTAAATAACACGGGTAGCGGTTAACAGCATAGCATCCAAAAGGAAGATGGTCCGGAAGACTCTGGTGACAACATCCTAACACAGCTAAAAACCCACTTCTGAAAATTGAAAAAAAAATATCCAGCAACTCTTGTTGCACTTAATATAACTGAATCCGTCATAAGTCAACAAGAACATGTGCAACTGAATCATCATATGCAACTGAAACGATTGCATGTCATGGACCGTAAAAACATTTTATTAGAAAAAGAAGCATTGGGAGAAAACAAACATTTGAGACATACAACAAATTTTAGCCTTTTTTAAGTACCTGCGCCGATTCTAATTACAGCAGTACATTCAACCAATTAACAAGTTGAAAACAAGTATCTATGCTAGAATGGGCAAACACACAACCCAACACTTAAATAAAAAAATTGAAATTAGTTAAGAACATAGGCAAATCACACTAGTACACCAAACCAGATACTATCCAAGAAACATGCTGACAATAAAAAAAAGCACAGCAGTGAGCAAATGGATGGTAATAAAAGCGTATGCATAAACAATTCATGGGAGATGGATACATAAGAGAAGAGCAGAGAAGAGGTTTGACCTTGCAGGTGGCTTGGAGAAGGCAGCGACAGTGGTCGCCGGAGGCATGAGTCCACCAGCAGCAGGGCCGGCGGCGGCGGCATGCACCGCGGTGATTGGGAGCAGCTGGAGCTCCCAATCCTTGTCGACCAATGGGAATTTGGAGAGGAAGGCGAGGTAGGTCTCATATGTGGCCGACCAGCCCATGACCCAGACGCGTCCAACCTTGGTATGCGTCTCCAGCACTCGCGTCACCTCCGCCACCACCCGCCGCCCCCTCTCCTGGACCTCCACCTCATCGGAGACCAGCTCCTTGAGGTCTCCAATGCTTATGATGAGGCCGGAGGTGGTGGCGCTAGCCATTGCTGCCGCCACTCCGATGTCTGACCGTTCGATGGAGCTAGGGTCAACATGGAGGATTCGATAGGGAGAAGCGCCCGCGAAATCGTCGGCGGCGGCTGCGGCCCCGACGCCGACGAGCATAGGGTTACGGCCACGGGAGAGGATCTCTGCGATTCGGCGGCAGTTCTCCTCCCCGGCGCCGGCGAGATTCCCCGCCGCGGGAGATGGCACGTCGGCGTCGTCTGCGGCGGCGAAGCTGCAGAGGAAGAGGGGCGGCGGGCGGGCGCGGGTGGGGAGGCGGCCGAGGAGAGGCATGGGCGGGGCGGGGCGGAGGATGGCGAGCTTGATTTCGCCGCTGCGGAATCCGGCGTCGGCGAAGACGCGGCTGACGACGGGGTCGTCGAGGATGGCAAGGACGAGGTGGGAGAGGTCGACCTTGACGGCGGCGGGGGCCTGCGCGGTGGCGGCCTGGTGGTAGAAGTGGAAGGTGTCCGGATTCCGCCGCTGGTTCGCCTGCGACCGCTTGATGGCCGCCATCAACGAATTGGACACGGGGGGCTCGTCCGTGGTAGAAGAGGAGGCGGAGGCGGAGGGGAGGCGGTCGAGGGAGACGGCGAAGCAGAGGTCGAGGGCCTTGAGCTGCACGCGAGGGGAATAGGCGGCGCTGCGGGCGCGGGCGAGGGCGTCGCGGAGGAGGGGAGGGGCCGGAGGGGCCAGGAGGGAGGAGATGAGGTGGAGGGAGGTGGTCTGGGCGTGGGCGCGGCGGCGGGCGGAGACGACGGCGGCGTCGAGGGCGGTGACGGCCGCCGGCGAGAGGCACTGCCTCGCCGCGGCCACCGGAGTGGGCATCCTCTTCGCGGGGATGGGAAGGGACTGGATTGTGATTAGTTTTTACTGGGCATGGGGAGCGGAGTGTAAAAGTGCGAGGGGTGAAATGCGAATAACGGAAAGGCCAGGGACCCTGGTCGCGTAGCTTTTTGCGGATGGAGGCTCCTCGGAAAGGAGGGAGGAGTCGAGGGGGAAATAATAATTGCAAGGTTACAAGAGGACTCTTTATATCTCGCTCTCTACTCTCTGCACTCCAGCATCATATATTATTCTCCTCTTTTTCCCTTCTTTTTTCTCTTGAAAGAGAAATATAAATGAAAATTTGACAAAAATAAAAGGAAGGAGGAATAGGTAGATAGATATGCTGTCCTCTCTGCACTGCAACAGGAGGTAGAAAGCATTGGATGCAAATCTATGCTCAGCTCTTCTTTTGGGTGATGTGGGTGGTGGTGTCCCACCAAAAATAGCTAGGAGTGGGCAAGTTTGGTGAATGCTTCTTGTGCCCACACAAGTGGACTGAAGATTCTTCACTGTACAACGCTGTTGCTGTGTTGCTCTTCCACTCAATGATTGTTCTTTTCTGTTGAAAGATCCTCGGTAAAAGAAGGGTACGTACTACGACAACATGGAACTGCTGCTGTATCACCAATACTATTCTCTTCGGACTTCAGAGCAATGCCAAATGAGGTTCCAAGCTAGTAATGCTTACCATCAAATGATGAATTAGCCTTCTCATGTCTCCAAATACATCTCTATTTTTAGTCCCTTCGTGTGGTGCTTTTCTTCCAAGATTTAGATATATTTTGTTTTCTTGGCTTATGTGTATATGAAACTAATATCAGTATTAACTTGAAATGTACAACATTTTGTACAGTACTACCTCTATTTTTTTTTGACGTTGCTTAGCTCAAAATTAAGCTAAACAACGTCATCCATTTAAAACCAGAGGGTGTACAATATTGAGTGTTAAAGCTATGTTCCACATTCTTTTCTTCTTTTATCGGACAGCAACACATCATCAAATTGATGTAAGCAAAACTTTTTTTTTGAAACTTTGACATGATGGCGATTGTACCATTTATTCCTACACCATCCTCACACCATGTAAAACCATTATCGAGTGGCACATCTCTATTTTTGTCATCTATGTCTATCTACACAATTTTATTTGCTTTATAAGCATTGTTTTTCCGTGGGCTAGCTACTCATGAATGGGTAAAGCTATAACCAAAGGTTGTGAGAGGTGGTAGATCCAGGGATGAGAGATATAGAGAGAATCCACCTGGCAGCACTGTGCATCATGTGGGCGCTGGCCCCTCCAACAAGAGACACACTGAAGAAAGAATGAAGTTAGTTTGATGGATCCTCTATGCATGTATACAATGAATCACGTTAATCTAAGTCTGTATTAATTAACGAAGTGGACACATGACTGATTAAATTTTGAATGCTCTCTCGGTCTTGTTTACTTGGCTCGAAAAGGTAGGAGTAACTTTGGCAAACACATGGCAAACTGCTTCCGGCTTCAACCGTAACCATGTTCTCAATTAAGGATTATATATAGATATGCAACATATCCTCCTTTTTATTTGACGTTGGCTAGTTCAAACGTCAAGTATTTACAACCGGAGGGAGTCCTATATAAGACTACAGCTAATCATCAATAAACGTTGTCGCACCACATGGTTGTATAGTTTAGTTGGATATATACTATATTTAATTGCTTACTACTCTCCTATGTACTTGCTGTGATATGCATCCAGTTACATACAAGTTTCAACCAAGAGTAAGGATATTATCTACGAGGGGCTAAACCTATATAAACATACGTCTCGTGCTCTTTTGGTATGTTTTCTTATAGATCTTGACATTAACAGACCACTTGTACTAAGAAAACCACAAATTAGATTGTCAAATTGTGGTCTAATGTTATCAGCACTGCGTCTAAACTAGATAATCACTTACATCCTCTCTATATTATAGTATGGATCAACATCAGATATAAACAATATATGAGTAGTAAATTATAGTAAAATTGCAACACATCTATGATGCGCTGATCTAGAATCCTCCTCGAATGTTATTTCTCTATTATACATAAATATAATAAGAGTTTTACATATTGTAATATATATAAAACAATCAACTCGGTAATGTATAACACACAAAAAGAAACCACCAAACATTAGCAGTTTAGAGAGGAGTACAACAAAAATTACTATTTTTTAATTGACAACAAAAAAAATATTAATAAACATCCATTTACAGCCGTGGGTTGGCCGAAAATAAAGGTATGGTTACGTCGAATACTTTCTCATGGTATTGACCTAGAGAGAAAAGAGTAAAAGTACTCAACAGAACTTACAAATAGCAACGACACAAATGGTTGAGAGAGAAGATCCAAAGGACTATTTGTTTAATGGTGAACGGTCGACACGAGTCCAGTCTAGGTGAGCCCAAATAAAGGAGAAATTAGTTTTGGTTAGGAAAAGAAAAGATGGAGAAATACTAGCTTTGCTAGTGGAAAGGGAAAGAGAGATAGAAAGGTTTGCTTTTGTGTCACCTGTCAAAGGGCCTTTTCACGGATAAGATCTTTTGTCTTTTTCCTTGTTATAGTCCAAACCAAATAATCAAATTCCTGTTATGTATTGTAATACTAAATCTTCTTGGGCCCCAGCACGATCGTGTAGCAGCAAGATATCATCAACTTACTTGTACTAACCGGCCATGCACCATTAATTTTATCGATGTCATCTTTTACAGTTTAGCCCTTAATATCCAGTGGAGTAGCGTAGTGCTGGTGCTGATGCTGTTACTTTCTAGTCACTGTTTATCATGAATCATTATGACCAGTCCACTAGCAATCTATATCGACGGTTCATCGCTGATGCTCCATGGAATTAGCCAGCTGGCCGATGCATCTTGTACGTTCGTTATTGCCTAGCTACGTCCAAAAGGGGTATACAGGAGGACAAAGGGGGTTGCAAACCGATGGTTTCTCCAGTAGTATACAAACAACCATCCTATTAAACCTTTTCTTCCACGTCCAACCTCCATTAATTTTATCCTTCCACCATAAAAATGATAGCCATCATCTAATATTTCTTTGATTTATTCGAACTTTTTGTCTTGCACCGTATATATAGTTTTATTGTCTTCTTGATATGACAAATAAAGTATATATTGTTTCCTAGAAATAGTATATATAGTTTTATCGTCTTTTTATATGACAAATTAAAAATAATACAGAAAAGGTACATTTAAATTATTCTATACACGCTAACATAACTTTTGTAGTAAAAGCCAACTAGGCTATTGATGAGGTTACTATATGTGTAATATAATCTATTGCCTTTTGATACACCCACTTTCACACCAGCAAAACAAAATATAATAAACCTTTATGACTTGTGACTCTAATATACATATTTATTTCCTTACATATATTCAAATTGTATTGTGCTATATAATGCTGAGTTGCAGCATGCAACACAACACCGGGATGAATATGATTGATTGGGTAAAAGAAGACATGTATATCCCCACCAATTGACTGACCACCACAAGTGTCGCACTCACATCTTTATAGTCCAAAAGGCATAGATGTTGACACGCATTTGGCCCTATCTACCATTAGCAATATCATTTTCGCATCACATGGATACCTCTTTTTAATACCAAAAATAAACCGTGATCAATGAATTAATTATTACTCCCTCCGTACCAAAATATAGTAATTCTGGATGGGATTTGACCCAGTCCCATCCTAAGACAATGTATCTAGTATATAGACATGTCTAGATACATTGTTTTAGTAAGGGTCAAATCTCCTTTTAGTTCATAAACGGAGGTGATAATAATTTACTAGGGTTACAATTAATGTCTTTTTTCTTTCCAAAATCCAGTTACATCAAAATTTGAAAATGCTATGTATATCTTTAATTTAGGAAATAGATATCAGTATTTTTGCAAAAGAGGTTGTATATGACAACTCAATGGAAACTTTATGTGGCTATAGAATATACAATCTTTTGAAGACATAAAAAACAGAAAGACAACGACTCACACAATTTGACGAGGAAGTTGGGTCCTCGGTACAAAGCAAAATATCAAAAACTAGAAAATATGGTGTTGGATGGTGTGTCTATACCATACGTATACTACTGTGGTTGGCTTCTTGTGGTTTAAAAGGGGTACAAATACAATGCTTGGTTAGGGTCTTCATTCGCTCCGCCACAACGCATTTCACGTGTCAATATATACAATAAAATTTTTGTAATGATAATAGTTTTTTATTTTTCTATGTTGGTTCAGGAGGTTTTTCATTGACTTATTATAGTGTTAATCAAGATGTATAAATGAACCGCAAAGGAGATGGGCTTTTTTTATTCAATTTAGAGTGTGTTAGGTGTGTGTCTTATATAGAGGGTAGGATGTAAAACATTTTCATTATTTAAAAAGAAAGAGGTGAACTTACTGTATTGATTAGTCCAGAAAAAAAAGCATATAAAATGTTTCCACAAAATAAACTGCTAGGCTGACTGAATGAGCGAGGGAGTTCCGGACACTATGGATGATTCAACATTTCAGCCTGTGAGATGGCTGGCTGAGCCTGAGATAGATACAGAGATCTAGAGGCATGCACTTTTCCCTGAAGGTGACATGCAGCTAGTATACATGTATGGACCATATTACACATGCATACATATATATTTCCAATTAACAGCCGAGCTGTGCATGCATTCCCAGTATGATTTGTACTACTTTATACTTTATTATACTATTGGATAAACTGCCAACATCATCCTTCAACTTTCATTGTGGCCTGTGGGATATTGGGATCAATTTAGTTCCCCGGTGTTTTATATCGTCTAAAAGTATTCCTACAGTCACTATGCCAACCAAAATTAAAACGCCACTTTAAACACACCATATTATGTGAAACAACTTCTTCTAACACTAGTACAATGTTACGTACGTTTATAGTTACTGACACGTGGAACCATGGATTACATTTAGCAATCACATTCCTAAGGAATGCACACATATTATTCCCTTATGAAGATATATAAATGTGATAGCAGCTTAGTATTATTTTTTCATAAACGTACAAAATGCACCCTTTTACACAAACGTTTTTCAAGCACACATTGATACGCATACGTTCCACCACTAAACACCCATGCATCCTATAATCCTATATATGTATATGTCGTATGCACTAATTAATCATTTGATGTTTAGTTCTAAAAATATAAATGCAAAGCATGAATTGTATCAAGCCTGGAACTCCATCATGATTGAACAGGTTCCGTCGATCGCAAAGAGAAATGCCCTTTTATGAACTCGTTTGAGATAAATGACAACCGGCCTTAATTCCCATTGGTGCATGTTGCATGCTTTAGCCAGTCAACCTCCCGCGTTTCTAAAGTGGTTCTATATGCTCACTAATCTTTAATTTTCTCTTTTTTAAGCAAGATGCTCTCTCTCCTTGGGGTGACGGTGAAATATATATGGACATTAGGGGTTTGTTCGCGTCTTCTAATTAGCTAAAAAGAATAGTGCTTTTCTCTCGTATGCTTTCCGAACTGCTAAACAGTATGTTTTTAGAAAAAATTTTATATAATAAAGTTGTAAAAAATAAATTAATCCATTTTATAAGTTTAAATCAGTTAATACTCAATTAATAACGTGCTAACATCGTTATTTTTTATTTCCGTTTTAGCCAATAGACAAAACACAACAATATGAATATTTATTTCTATGCTTGTGACATCATTAAATTTGTATTTGAATGTGTTTTTATATAGTTTTCATATATGCATGTGACATCATATATGATGTAAACATTAAGAAACATGGTAAAAGTGGCGTTTAGAGAGCGCCGTTTTGCAAGAGTGAAAATAGCGTACATCTAATTGTTCGTGGATGCTCCTTTGTTGCTAGCCAGTACTCCTAGCTCCTAATAGGATCAGGATAATTTCAGTCAGCCGAAAAAAAACTAATGCCCTATTCGATTCAAAGGAATTTTACGGGATTTTCAGAGGAATACTGTTCAACAGGAACTCAGGAAGTACTCCTATCCTACCATTCAGAGGGGACAAATCAGTGGCAGGAAATTCAAAGGAATGCTTCCTTCGGTGGTCGTTTCACGGGAAAACCATAGGAAAATTACGATCCACTTTGAGCTCTTTTTTTCACTTCCTTTGCGGAAGACCGAGGAAATCACGCGATGACAGAGCACAAACGGACAAGTAAACTCTGTCAAGAACGAACAAGCAAAGATGAGGAAGAAGAAGAAACAAAAACCAAGACAGCGACGGGGTTACGGCCGGCAGCCGACACGCGGAGCTCGACGGCGACGGGGGTCGACGCCGGCGGCCGGCGAGGAGGTCGACGGGGGCCTCGGCCACAGCTGACGACCGGCGTGGAGGTTGACGGGGTCGGGCCCGCGGCCGCAGCCGTCTTCCGGCGTGGAGCTCGACAGGGTCGGGACCACATGGCCGTCGCCTGGCGCGGAGCTCGACGCGGTCGGGGCCGTGGCCGACGGCGACCCGGAGCTCCGGGGAGGAGTCCAACGACGGCTGGGTGGGGAGGAGGACGGCGAGGATGGCGATGGGATCGGGGATGAGTTCCGGCGGCGAGATAAGGATGGAGAGTTGGGGAAAGAAATTACGCCGTATCATTATCTCCGCTGCCCATCATCGTGCCTCTGTCGGCCGCCGCTGCTGCTTGGGCTGCCGTTGGTCGCTGCTGCCGTGCTGATGATGGCTGGGAGAGAGACAAGATAGGTGAGAGAAGAGAAGAGGTAAGGCCGTAAGGGAGAGAGAATGAGAAGACGAAAGAGAGAAGAAGGGAGGTTGCTTTTTTTTTTTTGAAGCGGCTCAATCTATGCGGTTCGACTGTATCATGTGTATCGGTTAATATCAATAATTAAGACATATGTCATTAGTGTCGGTTAATGGTTGAAGTTAGCTCAAGTTTGAAGGAGATCAGATATATCACTACGTATATGTTAGGGATGTAAGTTTCATGGTTGACAATGAACCAATCCAGTGACTCCAATTTCTCCTTCAAATATATACAGATCCTCCAATTAATCTGTCAGCAAGCACAATAAGCCACTCATTTAACGACTTTTTAGTGCAAAGTTGCGGTGCCCCATTAGTGTCATGTCATGGTAAAGGCATAGCCCACTTACTTGGATGGATGGATCGATTCATCCATCACTCTGAGACTTACTTTTTGCTGCCTGCCATTCAAAAGTGCCACAAAAAAAAGGCATCTGCTGTTGCCATTATCGATCATTCGCATCTATACTCTCTTGCATTTGCATCTCGAGTTTCAGTTTTTTTTTTTCACTCCACTAGGCACTAGCCATTTGTGATCGATGTGTGCAGAGCTGCCAAACTGCATATCCATGCATGGTAGCACCTTGGAAAAATATATATAGGCGATTGCCAAAAGAAAAGGAAAGGAGAGTCTACCACGCGTCAAAATTAATCGAACTTTTTATCGCACCATTAGCCCTTGAGATCCCCATATATACACTAATACATCATATATCAAGAGAATATTGTTGGAAATTCTTAGCCTTACATGACCACCCCTGCTACAGTAGAAATCTCTATTTGTTGTTCTTCTTTTGCTGTTGCTGTTGCTTCTTCTTCTTCTCCTGGTTTTCTTGAGGTCAATAGTGTTTATGTTGACGTAGCGAAGTTGTTCGATGCTAGCTATACTAGCCAAAGATAACCTCACGAACCTTTCGAAAACACGTTAGATCAATCATACATTTTAGGGTTTAGTTGTCAATGTTAGAAAATTAGATTCTCTTATGTTCTCCTCATATATTACTAGCAAAAGTGTCCGTGCGCTGCTACGGGAGATATTAAACAAGTTGTTTTTACATTTTTTTTATTATTTTTGGAAATTTGATTTGGGCTCCTCGATTTAGTTTTGGTGAATAGCTTTTATTTTTTTATTATAAAAACTGATTTCGACCCATTTACTACCGGACCGGACTAAATTGGACCGGCCCGTAAGGCACGTGCGCACGGTAAGCGGCAGCGGCCCAACAAGCAACGACTCAGCCAGCCCGGTCGGATTAACTCGAGTCGAGTGAGGTGGGGTGAAACCCTAATCCCCTCTCACTCTCTCAACCTTCTCCCACTTCTCTCTTCTCTCGCTCACTCTCTATCCCTCGGCTCAACTCTATCTCTCACTCGCTCTCTCGCCGCGGCGAGCACGACGACAATGGCGCGGGGAAGCAAGGCCCGCCGACGGGGAGCGACGGCGGGGCAGCAGTAGCCCGCCACGACCGCTGTCGCCGTCGTTGTCGTGGCCGCCGCCTGATTTGAACTTTTGCAACGCCGGGCGCAAACCATACTAGTCGTATATCTCAGCTTCCTCCGCCTCTTCTTTGGGCGCGGCCGCTCGATGCATGAGCGCAAGTGTGTTGATGTCGCGACGGCAGGACAGGCTATCGACGGCGGGCGAGAAGAAGGCCAGCAAAAACCTACCCCGAACTGTTCATGCATTTTGGATTGGGCTGGAAGCCAAACCACAATGACGACCCGGCCGACAATACGCCCACGACAATGAGCCTGAACTGAATACGGAGAGCTTGGGCTTTGTGGCAGTCAGGTTTGGGTTGTGTCTTGTGTGTCGGGTTGGCAACCGGGCTTCATGTTTCCTTTTCTTTTAATCAGAGAGCTCGACCGGCTTGATGGGCCTGCAGGCTTCAGCTAGACCGACAGAACGATCTGCCTGGATTAGTTCCACTACCGATGACTGAAACAACCTATTGCTTTTAAGATGCCCGTGCGTTGTAATACAATGGGTCAATGCTACGCTCGAGAGATTATGAAATATAAGTGTAAATATATTACAGCAGAAAAATATTACATACGTACTAAACAAAATTCAAGAAATCACCTAAGAAACTCAAGTTGACAGACCGACGTAATACTAGTCGATCATTTTTAGCTGGGATCAGAAGCACTGGGCAGTCGGGCCAGCCCTCCTCGGTCACCGTCAGCAGCAGCCTCGCCGGCACGTGCGCGCTTGTCTCCAGCAAGGCGACGATCGGCGTCTGCGGTGGCGGGAGGCGAGGAAGTTGGCGCCGTGGACCTTGGCCACCCAACTTGCTCGATTTGTTTTCGAGACATGTGTGAATATTGACACGTGAGATTGAGATGATACAACAGATCTTTATCTATTATTGAGATTGAGATGAGATTTATTATGTGTTGTTTTGGTGGGCCTCTCTTGAATATTGACACGTGAGATGAGTACCTCATTGCAGGTTTATTATTCTAGACCGTTTTAGCATCAAACAGCACGTCACTGATCCACATTGTTCATCGCGCTTGCTAAGTTACATTATCTTTTTTTTTGTTGGTATGATAAGTAGAGCCCACGTAATAATACTCCATGCCATTAGCAGCCCGACGAACTAAACAGAATGCCAACATGATTAAGAAAACAAAATAAGGATAAATTCGATCAAGAAAACGGGAAAAAATGACTTCAGATACAAATCACGATTATAAAATGAAAATTAGGTTAGCAATTACTGCGAGAACAGTGTAATTTTAGTGCTATAAAAGTTAAAACAATGTAAATTATACCGTACTAGTTATATGCCCGTACTAACGCTACGGCAAAATTTGAAATTTGATATGTATGTGTGAATCATGTTTTTGTGAAGCAATATATGTAACAAATGTATAATTCCATTCAGAAAAAGGTAATACTAAAATTATATATTTACATTAGATTATATATTCCATAAAAAATACTTGCATTATATACTTAAACTTTTTTACATTGTTGCTTATAGAAAGCAAGTCTCTACAGAAACCACTTAAAAGTATAACGAAATACAAACACAGTATCTCATTGATGATCCACTTGATTTGCTTTGACCAACATCATATCCATGCCGAGCGACCGATGGGTCTCTAATTCAAGAACTTTTATGAAGCAAATAAAGCATGTCGTTAAACAGAGGTGATGGATTGCAGAATCTAAAGTATACAAATATCATGAGCATGTTGGGCCTAAATATACCAAATTCCTGGTGGTAACTGAGCCAGTAGTATAGCACTAATCACAGATTGAAAATATCTAGGTGTGTTTCTTTTTAACCAACATGGAGACAATGCTATCAAGCACATTAGAACTATCAGAGAAGAACAAGGCAATCAAGCATCATTTATCACAATTATATGCGAAATCATCACATAACGTTGAACACCATACATTGTCCTACACTTTTGATAGTTCGAACATAAGCACTTAGCCATTAACAGTGCTCCCTCCAAATAAGATTATGGGACGGGGAGGGAGTATCTATCAACAAGTAGAAATTTTCTAAGTTCTGTTGCATATCCAGAGTCAATATAGAAAGGGAGATTCCACCAGATAAAAATTGCTTGGACCATAATACAGATGGAAGGCTGGATGCACACGATTCCACCAGTTAGAATCCAAGCTACTAAATCAGTGGGGTAATGATTATCATTGCTTGGACCATAATACAGATTATATGGACCAAATCATTCACAAGTGATTGTGGATTCAGCACATGAGTTCATGTTCTCCCATTTGACATGGGGTTCCCACTTAATAAATCCTTCACATAACTTATAGCAAAAATGTTGTGACTTCTGTTAATATAACAGCAATTTAGCAATACAAAATCACAAAAAATGTAAGAAAAAGAATATATATGGTACAAAAGAGAAACTGGTTCCTGTAAAGTTGTCCATCAAAAGATGAGATAAAAATGAAACAGGTAAGAAATAATCTATTCAGAAATGGAATATCATGGTATCTTACTTTAGATAAAAAGCTCTTGACTTTCAGGACGTTGCATCTTTAGACATTGAAGCAAAATTACTGTAAGCAACTATGGCTTCTGAGCCACTAAAGCACCTTGGATAACTGCTGCATTAGTCCCGGAAGAATTTGGATGTGAATATATGATTTTTCTGCAGTCAGTAAATAAAATAAATTAGATTAGCTCATGAATCAAATATTTGATGAACGATTATATCACAAGACTCTCAGTGATATACTGTTATGGGCATGGCATAGCTTAGGATCTCAATAAGTTTCCATGTCCATAATTGCAACCAATGGATGCTTTTTCAAAAAAAAAAAAAAGAGTGAAAGTACGTTTCTCTCATCTGCAGTGAACACAAAACACAATTTCTTGAATTTCCATCAGGAATAAAGTTTTTTCTATCCAACATATCCCTTGTGTTTAACCGATCAATTAGCAAATATAACTACTTCTATACCTACTCCTTTGTAAATATAACTCCATTTTCTGAACAGCAAGCTTTAATAACAAGAGGTCAGTCGATGGAGTAAAAAAACAAATTGGACACATTCGACATTTGAATGCTAACTTTAACAAGTATGCCTATAATATTCAGAAATCTCCAAGTAGGGAGTTTAGTTAATCAATACCAGAGAAATTTTATACCCTGAGCAGTGTCAAACTCAATTATCCACTCCTGATTTATGTTCTGAATAGAACATTGTTCGTCTATACCACCATATATATGCATTATCTGAAGACGTACATACCATTATCTGGTCATGTAAAGGAAACAACCAAAAGACAACCATATATCTTTAAAAAATTTATCACAAAACGCTAAACTCATGTTTTAGCATGATTGCAATTATCAATCCCAATTTGCAGAAAAGAAATGAAAGATGTAAATAAACTTTGTTCTGAAACCTCTAGCATCGACATCACAGCTAACTAAATTGCCATAGATACTATTTAATCCGGCTGAGCCTTCCATCTTACAAAATTTCTACTCCGTTAAACAACACTATTGTTACGTACGAGGTCAACCATTTGTCCATGTAGGCGAATCAAAGAGCAAGCCAACTGATGGTAGTATAGAGCTCAAATTCCTGCAGTAGGTGGAGCAGACCAGCCTAGCAGGATCAATACAATGAGTGAGCCACCAAATAATGAAATAAATGTTACTTTTTAAGGGAATCAAAGCACCACAACTCCCAAATGTACAGATCCACTTAATTTGCCGCAGTCCGCAATTGACGCTCAAACAAAATACATGCGCAAGATAGACTGAGATTTCTTTTCCCAGAACAAAACCTGACATAACAAAACCTGACATAGAGTGAGACTTTTAACATGAATACAGTTCTTGTCTGAGACGGATCTGCCGGCGGCGCGGAATAATGCAACGATGTGCTAACGCTACGGTGGCATTTAATAATACAATCAAACAATCGAATTATTACATTATTCTGATTAAAAAATATGTATTGTTCCTTAAAATAGATAACATAGATCAAATTGCATACTGCATGAAATCTGATAGAAAAAAAAATCTGATATCTTCTAGAAGAATATTAGTAAAACACTGTTGGATCCTTCCCTACAGTATTTGCCTAAAAATATGGGTCTCCCATATAGAATTACAGCTTGCAAGCACAACACAGTGATGTAAAATCCCAAAATTTGTCTACAACGCAGTGATGTAAAATCCCAAAATTTGTCTACAACGCAGTGATGTAAAATCCCAGTAATCATGGGCAGTGAACACTAAGAGAAACATACTGATAAGTGATAACTGACATTATAAAGCTAAAAGCGTGAGCAGTGTATAGTTAAATGTTTTCATGAAAAACTTCAGTACTTTACTTATGCAGCACTGTATATCTTTGTAGATGTGACTGGCCTCATTTTTTTCAAGGCAAATTTCATCAAATTGAATACGATTCGATACAGAATGCAACTGGCCTCATGATACAAAACAGAACTATAAAATACGTTTTCTACTTGTTTCATCAAATTGAATACGACGCAGACATTTTGGAGGGAGCAATTGGTCTTAAAAATACCTGGACTTTCAAACAAGTGCACTGCAATAACATTATATGAGTTCTTCATACCCTGATCTGAGCTATCTGACAACTTGTGCACAATCTATCACATCCAACATTCTGCTCACTAATAAATGTGTCTGAAACTTGCCTGATATCAATGGATCCGGCGGAGAAGGAGACGACGGCCAAGGTGCCTCCTAGCGGGAGAGGAGGGCAAACTGTCGACGGCTGCGTGCGGGAGGAAACGCCTCTGCCGGCGGCGCGGAAGGGCGGCGACCTGACGGGACGGCGGCCAGGGATCTGCGTCGCTGATGGGGATCTGGCGGCGGTCGTCGTAGAGGGAGAGCCCCGCCGGTGCTTGTCGGCGGTGGCGGAGAGAGGAGGGCAAGCTGCCGGGGGAGGAGACGGCTCTGCCGGCGGCGCGGGAGGACGGCGAGAGGCGGCGGCGGTGCAGAGGGAAAGTGCGGAATCAGCGGACGGCGATGACTGCCGCGTGCGGGGAGGGGGCGGCGTGGATTGCGATCTATGCCGCGTGTGCGGGAGGTGGATGCCTCCTGCGATCTGAGCCGTCCGATGAAGCAATTTTTGTACGTTGATATGCTAAGAGCGTGATACTCTAAATATAGGGTAATAAATCTAGACTTTTATATTATGAAGGCTTGTATTGGGCCTAATTGTAGGCCCACAAATAAGTTTTGACTGAAATAGATGGCCTGATATAAAAATCTCAAAGCAAATGAAATGTCTTGAAAATTGACTAATATCATCCAAAATTATGTTGCCAGTTAGGGAAGTGGATGTCCGTAATTGGGATCCATCCATGCGCCGTTCTTGTGTGCTGTGTAGCCCATGAGGTATGCCTGCCTGTCTCCTAGTGAAAAACCATCACAGGCAGCATATGAAAAAAGAGAAGAGAAAAAAAAAAACAGGTCTATCCTTCAGGCAAAAGCTTAGTTTCTGCATATACAGATGTTTCATCAAGAAAATACCGGTTATAGTGCTAGAAATTTAGTAAAATGGTTAGTAAAATAAATTGTTGTCAACCGATCAATATGTGATAAAAAATAAAACATAAATAATTGTCATCTCATAATATAATTAAAAAATAAAACATAAATTGCTATCATCTCATCCTATCCTTTTTTTTTCTTTCATGCTAGCGAGGGAGGTGTGAAAGGTCCCGACGCAGCTAGCTTAGCGATAAGGTGGCAAGGGACGGTGGTGCATGTTCACTCTATATTTTTTCAGTGAGTAAGATCGATACCCTTCTTTATTAGTCCATGTTCAGCCAGAGCCACGGATGGAAGGGATCTTAGCTGTCACGTAGACTAAGACCACACCCCTCTCTTTCACAGTGCATAGTGAATGCTTTTCTTTTTACAAGCCAGTCCATTTTCTTTTCTATTTTGGTCATTCTTATCTTTTTTATAATATGCAGATAAATCTACAATTTTGTATTTGACACACCCTAATACTATAATATAAATTTCAACCCCATCAAAAAAATCCCATTGTCCGGCATTCATCCGCCCCTCCGCCGGCTGCCCCCTGTGGCGTCCCCCGTCCCCTCCCCCGGTGGCCGCAGCTCTCCCCATCCCCTCTGTCGGCGGCCGCGACTCTCCCCATCCCCTCCGCCGGCGGCCACTGTTCTCCCCATCCCCTTCGCCGGTGGCCGCGGCTCTTCCCATCCTCTCCTTTGCGGCGACCCTCTCGCCTCCGCCCCGGCTAGGCACGAATCCAAGCGGCGGCGGCGGCGTGGATCTAGGCGACAACGACGGCAAAGGCAGCGCGGAGCGAGTTGATGGCGACGGTGGATCAACAATAAGGCTATTCTCGCGAGGAGGGAAGGTGGAGAGGGACCGTATGCTATTCTTTTCTCTTCACTTTTTCTCATTTCATGTTTGAGACCACCAAGGTTTGCGGAAGCCCCAATTGGCTTGCCAAAGCCATGGCCCCCTACCTTCTCTCTCCTCCATAACCTATGTGGAGGGCTGGAACCATGCTTAAGGGTGGACAGTTGTATATGGTCTAAACCTTTAATAGGAGACCCTACATTTTTCTTAAGTCCGCGCAAAAATTATAGAAAAGTAAGTAAATGGAAGAAAATGTATGATGGAGTAACCAAACCAAATTTGTGACCTAAACTAAGATAGAGAGCGCTTTGAGATGCGTGCTACTCCAGTTTTTCTTTGGTATAGTACCTCTCTCTCTCTCGCTGTCTAGCTGGGAAACGTGACGTCGTCTCCTCTCCTCTCCTCTCCTCTCCGTCTCCGCGCCGCCACGCCCCGCCCCGCGCCGGCCCTCTCCTCTCGAGCTCTTCCGCGCGGCGGTGGCGCCCCCTACAATTCCCTCCTACCCCGGCCCGCGTGTTTCTCCGATTTTTCCGACCATGGCGCCGGATCCCGCCGACGATCCGATTCTCGCCGATTGCAAGGTAATCCCTTCCTCTCTCGTTTCTGCGAGCCGTAAAGCCCTCCTCTTTCATCCTTCCCTCCCTCCCTCCATACCCCGGACTGCGCTTTTCCTCATTTTCCAACTCCTTCCGCCTCTCCTGTAGCAGCCGCTCCTTCATTTCTCCCAATTCATCACCTTTCTTTTTTCTACCTTTCTTTACCAGCATTTCCGCTTCTAATGCAACCCACTCCACTGGATGCCATGCCATGCTTAACTTCTTCTTCTTCAGAATCTATTATTATAACTGATCTATTCATAGTCTTTTATACTTGTAATGTTTCCCATAGCTTGATAACTTTGTATTACTAATGTTTCTAGATGGATGGAGCCCATTTGATAGATGAGTTAGTTATGTTGCTTAACCCAACCAAGCAGGCACCAGCTTGTGTCTCCTTTTCATGTTGCTCATAATTACATGTCAATTTGCAGTACAAGCTGAATCACTTCAGAATAAAAGAGCTAAAGGATGTGCTGCATCAGCTTGAACTTCCAAAGCAAGGAAGGAAGCAGGTTTCTGCACTGCAACTTCATTCATCTTTTTCATTACACAAGTAGCTTCTTCTTATTGCTTTTTATTACCATCAATTTCTTACCTTTTCATCCCCCCTGTTATTCCCGTAAAATTGAGTGTTAGTTGGATTTTCATGACCTCCATGTCAATAGCCCAAACATATTTTTACATTAATTAACTTGTAGTATTATATATATTGGATATGCTCACTTATGATCCATCTGGGTCTTGTACTTTTGCCTCATTTACAGGAACTATTGGACAGAATTTTAGCTCTATTGTCTGATCAACAAGATCAAGGTACATTACATTGTTGCTTTTCAAATTTGATATCTTTGTCCTAGTGTCTACTATTAGGAGGTCATGGTGACCATTCTCATTTTGTTCTTGCAGACTCCAAAATGAATGGCTTGTCAAATAAAAAGTTGGTTGAAAAAGCAACGGTGGCTACAATAGTTGGTGACACTTTTATGTGAGTTTAAATTTCTTATTTACAGACTTTTATAACTATATGATTTGCTCTTACAAGGCATTGTAAACTTTGCGTGTTGTTTCCAGAAAAATGCATGGCTCCACAAATGTTGTTCCAGTCTCTAGAAACCAAACTGATTCAGGACACATTGCGAAGCCTAAAAGGAAGTCGGATGATTATGCTCAGTTGGATGTCAAAGTCCGTTGCCCCTGTGGTTATTCCATGGCCAATGATTCCTTGATTAAAGTACTGTTCAGAACTTCATATTATAGTTACAAGTATGATCATGTAATTACCTAGTTGTCCTTTCCATCAGCCAATCCAACAAAACTTCTAAAATTTGTTCTAAACCTGTTCATATGCTGAATTATGAAAGCAGTTATTTTTTTTATGTGCTGAAACTAGAAGGAAGCTAAATGTTTTGGGCTACTAATATTGAATATTTATTCATTGCGCAAGGAACCTGTAGACTTAGCTGGAGCCGCAACATATCTTTTTGTCATGTACTTTTATTATGTAGTCTCTCTGTTTCTATTTGTTTGACATCGAACATAAAAGAATGGAGGGAGTAAACAAAAGTGTTCTACCAAATGTAGCACTTAAGTGTTATGTTATTTCATTATATCAAAAAATGGCAGTATCTTGTAATTTTGTTCTTCACGGTTCCTGTTGCTTGCTTCAGTTTGGGGTTATTATCCATAATTTGTCTACCCCTTTTCAGTGTGAAGATTCACAATGCAATACACAACAACATGTTGGCTGTGTTATCATATCTGAGAAGCCTGCAGACATTGTTCCTCCAGAATTACCACCCCACTTCTATTGTGATATCTGCCGAATCAGCCGAGCAGACCCGTAAGTTCTTCTAGACTTGTAGTATTAACTCACCCTTATTGGGCTACCTAATTGTCCTGTGGATCATGTGCTTAATTGCTTTTGTTTGCTACTTTGCTTCCCTGTGCCATAAAGCATGTGGTATATCTTCTTCATGGTGTTTCAAGCTCAAACACCTGTGTTCTGCAAAACCATTTTTCCTGTGGACTTCAAAACTCTTCTATGATTTCTCTTTATTCTTGTTCTGTTCGTTTTCTTGCACGACATTGTTAGCCTGGGTACATGATTTACTAAATTATTATTTTGTCTTAATATTATGGCATATTATTCTGACATGGTTTCGTGCGTTAACTTGCAGATTCTGGGTTACTATTAATCATCCTGTACTTCCAGTGTCAATAACTCCCTCCACAATAGCACCAGATGGGTGAGTTATATATTATTTTGTCACCAAAGAACATTGTTTAACGTTTGCATGTGGAATAGAAGGGTTGTTCAGGGGGCAAGGAGGCAGTGTGGATCCTACATTTTTCTCCAGTTCTTTTTTTCCCTCTTTTTTGTTTGTGATTCATGCTTATGTCCAGGTCATATGCTGTACAGTATTTCGAGAAGACCTTTCCGATATCGAGAGCTTTTTGGGAGATGCTCCAGAAAGATGAATATGACCTCCAGGTCAATGCCATTGTTTCCCCCTGTTCCATCGAACTATAAGTTTTGTTCAGGATGTTCATTCCTAATCATTGAGTCATAGCTTTTTTAAGATCTGTAAAACTGTAGCTTTGCAAAGATATACTTCTCAGTATAAAGTATAAACTATAGCTATTATGCTTTATTGTTAGTTTTATGCTAGTTAATATTTAAGTAATTTGACCAATATGTATCCAATTTTGACCTTGAGTTTACGTTGCATTCTTTATTCTCATGCAGGTTTGGTGTATACTATTCAATGACAATGTACCTTTCAGGATGCACTGGCCTTTACATTCTGATATTCAAATTAACGGTATATGCTTGAGCTTACTGTATGTAATATGGTATATTCTATAATAGGGTTCATAGAAAATGGTTTATTCAGCTAAAGAATCAAACCCTCAAATTAGCTCTGGTTTGTTCGTACAAGTCATGACAGGCTAACAGTGTGTTGGAACATATGTCACTTAATATGCTCCTTTGTTATCAGTAATTTTTTTACAACCTGTTGAATTTTTGGACGGCGTGTTTTCTGCCTTGAACTTGGTTGAAGGGCCTCATAATCTCATACAACCAGCGTTTAATGTTAGGATGTCTTGAGCTTATGTTTTCTGTAGCATATTTGTTTGTCAATCTTTAGGTGGTACAATTGAGCCTATTTGCCCAAGCTAGATGGATGGTGGTGCTTGTTGCTGTGTCAAAAACCAAAATTCATTGTCAGCTCATGTTTTGTTGCATTGCAAGTTGTTTTTCTCCTCCTTATTTTGCTTTATTGTGGGTGATTTGTGCATGCACGTTTTTCTGCATCTATGCCTTCATGCACTTGCATATTCCTTTATTTCAGCAATTTAGGAATGTAGCACTTTGTAAGTTCCATCCTTTTAGTTATGGCCTTGTCAGTTACTTTGTTATCTGAAACATGCTGTGGTAATGGCCTCTCATACTGAATAGTAGTCCAAATGTTCAATCATCCTAAATCTGAATTTTAGTTTCATTGCTGACAATTGTTTTTTTCTCTTTTTTTTTCAGGTATTCCTATTAGGGTTGTCAACAGGCCACCCACACAACAGTTAGGGGTGAATGGCAGAGATGATGGTCCAATAGTAAGACTTATATTATTGTCATAAAGCATTCTGTTCTCTTATTGAGAGCATTTTATCTGAAATATTTGATACATGATTTATGTCGACTAGCTCTTCTCTTTGGATATTTATATTTCCCTCCTGCCTGTTTTTCTGTATTCAGTTAACGGCTTATGTGAGAGAGGGGTCTAATAAGATTGTTCTATCTAGAAGTGACTCTCGCACATTCTGTTTGGGAGTCAGGATTGCCAAGAGGAGATCTGTAGAACAGGTAATGCTTCTTGTAAAGCATTTGCACTACCATTGTTAATCAAAATATTATTCAGAGATAAATGTTAGCAAGCAAAGATTTCTGGATCGGCAAACACATGGGATATCTCTTTTTGGCAAAAATGCTTAATGTGTTTTTACTTTATTTTTTCTACCTCTGTATGAAGCTTGTTGGCAACAAATCGTGCTTTATTTATTGGAGGCCCTCTAAATTTTCGTAGTGGACAGGTCCTATCTTTGGTGCCAAAGGAACAAGATGGCGAGAACTTTAATGACGCCCTTGCTCGTGTGCGTCGCTGTGTTGGTGGTGGAACTGAGGCAGATAATGCGGACATTGACAGTGATATTGAAGTAGTAGCTGATTCTGTCTCTGTAAATCTCCGATGCCCTGTAAGTACTGTGACTTTTACTTAGAATGCAGATCTTTTGATGATATTCCTGCTGTTTATTGGAATGTTGGCATTTGTAGTCTGCTGTTATTTTCTATGTATCATCCCTCGATTCATAGGCTAAATTTACTCTTGCTTGTATTACCATCTATATGTGTTTACTATAACTTTTAGCCCAAATGTTTTTGTAATTCTATTTTTCTGACCCTATGATGTTTGATACTCCACAGAAAGTTAGCTAGTAAGTTTTCTTGTTATGATCTGTAAAATATGTCTCATGAAAACCTAATGTATCTTGATAGATGACTGGTTCAAGGATCAAGATAGCAGGCCGGTTTAAACCCTGCGTTCACATGGGTTGTTTTGATTTAGAAGCTTTTGTGGAACTTAATCAACGTTCAAGAAAGGTTTAATTATCTTTCTCGCATCAATTAGCATGTTTATGTCCTTTCCTCGTATAATCAGACTATGTTGTTTTCTTGTCTGCAGTGGCAGTGCCCAATTTGCCTGAAAAATTACTCTCTGGACAACATAATCATTGATCCTTACTTCAACCAAATTACCTCTTTGGTGAGCTTATAGTGGAAATGACTTTCAAATTCTTATCTGCACCATTCCACCATGCATCATCTGCTGAGCTTTTGTGTTTTGTCATCTAGATCCAAAGTTGTGGAGATGATGTATCGGAAATTGATGTCAAGCCTGATGGTTCCTGGAGAGTCAAGGGTGGATCTGAACTTAAGGGTCTTGCGCAGTGGCATTTACCAGATGGCACTCTATGTATGCCCACAGACATAGGGTCCAAGCCCAACATAGGAATTGTAAAGCACGAGATTAAAGAAGAACCGTTGTCTGAAGATACAGGTGGTCGTCTTAAGTTGGGAATTAGAAGAAACAACAATGGCCAGTGGGAAATTAACAAGAGAGGGGATTCTAGCGGGATGCCACCTTCTGACAATGGTCAGAATGGACATTTTGAAGGTGAAAACTGTGTTGGTTCGACAAGCAACACTGATGATGAGAATGGCAAAAGTGGAATCTATAATCAAGAAACAGGACAATTTGATCAATTTACCAACAATGTCCATGATCTTGATTTTTCTCCCATGGATGCACATTTTCCTCCAGCACCAACAGGGCAGGATATAATAGTTCTGAGTGACTCAGATGATGATAATGTTATGGTGCTATCACCTGGTGTTGTGAATTTCAGTTCAGCACATGACAATGGGAATGAATTTCCATCAAACCCACCTGAAGCTTCAGGAATATGTGGGGAACAGCCTAGAGGAGGCCCGTATGAGGCTTCACTTCTTGAGGGTTTGGATGATCTTGAGCTGCCATGTTGGCAGTTTTCTTTGAGCCCTCAAGATGCTGCAGGCACACATGTGGCAGATAACCAATGTGAAGTGCAAGATTACCCTGACAACCGTCAATCTTTGCATGAGCCAATTTCAGGGGTTAACTTGGGTGCAACAGCAGCAGCAAACCCACTGGAATGTGAGCTTGATGGTTTGCAAGCTTGTAGGTCGAGTGAAAGAGATGGTGACCAAAATCAATCATGCCGTGATAGCCACTCTGAGGATTGGACAAATCATAGTATCAGTAGGACTCGAGGTAGTTTAACAACCAATGCCAAAAATGTTTCTCAGAAAAGGGCAAACTGTGGAGGTGAACTGACAGATTTAGATGGTATGAACGAATTCACCAGCTACTGATTTATGAGTATTTGTTTTTCTCCGTCTGTTACAAAAGTCGTTAGGGTCAGAAATTGCAATGCGCTGCAAAAGTTGTTCCGGCTTCATTTCTCATCAGTTTTAAAGATACACCAATCTTTGCAAATGTCTTAACACATTAGTATAGAAGTACAGCAGCTTTTGATTTATCTCTGATATTAATATATCACTTGCACAATCGTGCCTCTAGTTTTTTGTTGGAAGATATATAATATTTGATTTGCTATGTGCTGCAGTTTCAGTTGTCAGGAGTGGAAATAATGGCCTGCGTGGAGAGATGCCAACTTTTGGGCAGGAGCAGGATCGTTCAGTTAGGCAAAAGATAATAGTTACAATTGAGTCAGATTCTGATTAGCAACTGATCCAGTTTGATGTATGGTACCTGCTATGCCCCCGATGCGCCATCTTTTTTCTGGTTGTGCGCTATAGTTGACTAGGGATCTGACATGTTGGAGCTGGGATGGATGGATGTTTAGCAGCAAGAATTAAGCAGGGTTTTCCCGGCTAGAAACGTTTCTAGGCGAAATTAAAGGTGCCTTTGGTTATACAACATAGAGGTAGGTTGGTAGGTCCATTGTGTAGGCAGCAATTTTGTAGATTTGCATATCAGAATGGAATCTCAGTGACTAGTCAGTTGATGTACATATATATGTTTTTTTTTCCCCGTTGGTTGGTCTCCTAAAGAGTTGCTCCGTCTGGTGATTTTTACTTAACTTTGGGAGTGTTTTTCTGTATTCAGTTAACGGTGTATGTGAGAGAGGGGTCTAATAAGATTGTTCTAACTAGAAGTGACTCTCGTACATTCTGTTTGGGAGTCGGGATTGCCCAGAGGAGATGTCGAGAACAGGTAATGCTTCTTGTAAAGCATTTGCAGTACCATTATCAATCAAAATATTATTCAGAGATAAATGTTAGCAGGCAAAGATTTCTGGATCAGCAAACAGAAGGGATATCTCTTTTTGGCAACAAATGCTTAACTTTTTCTACCTCTGTATGAAGCTACAGGCACCACTCCTCTTTTTGGCAACAGTAAATCCGCTGAATGAGTTGTAGGTAAATTGGGGGCAAGTAAACTACAGGTACCACTCCTCTACACTAAGCCTCACACTAGGTCGCCTTTCTCTGGTGCTGTGTCTAGTGGTGGAAGTAGAAGCAGTGGTCTCCCCAGGTGCAGAATCAACAGGGTGCACGGAAGTAGAAGCAGTGATCTCCCCACGAGCAGAATCAGAACCAGCCAGGGGTGCACCAGCAGCACCAACCCCAGTAAGAGAACCATCAGGGGCGGTGCCGGCTTGCAAGGAGGACCCAAGCAAGGTGTGCTCGTTGCAGAGCTTCTTGAGCTTGGTTATGTGCTTCTCGATCAACCAAGTGACCACAGGCCCTCTTTCTGTCCCATCTGGCGCGAGCGACAAGTGCAAGAATCTCTTCAGCAACAAGACTTGAGCTGCCCTGTGCCCCAGAGTGCTTCCTCTCTAGGTTGATCTTGAGGCCAGCCAACGCGGCCGTGACGTGCTCTTGGGTGTGTCCTTGCAGCGCCTTGTACAGGTCCCTGTCAACAGTCTTCAATATTTTCATGGTCGTCCTGTAGCCATCTTCTCCTGCAGTGCAATACAGTACAATGGATGAATTACTAGTATAACTCAGTACTTCAGTTCATACACCACCGTACAAGCAACAGTGAACTAATTAAAACAACACAGTATTATATATATATATATAAAAGAAACCATCAACAAGTCCAAAAGTCAACTAAACAATACAGTATAGGCTATAAGCATTATGAGACCAGGGGCATGAGATAGGCACATATGACATACCAGCCTCCTTCAGGTGGGCTAGGAGATATCTCTCCTTGACATTCAGCATTTCTTGTAGACCCGCAGCGTCAGGGGCTGTCAGGGACTTGATCAGTTCATTGGCCTGGACACTGTTGGGTAAGGATTCCAGGTTTTTCAACACTCCCTCGAACACCGATATTTCCTCTGAGATGGCCTTCATGGCCTTCTCCTTCGCTTCCAGAAGATCGATGTTTCCAATCACGAGTCCAGCGGCTTTGTCCTTGGTCTTCTCCACATCGGATACCTTCTCCTTGTGCTTCATTGAAGTATGGTGCTCAATCATCTTGGCCTCCTCATTAGGCTTGGGCATGGCTGAAAGCTTGTTGTCGCCCTTGGCCTTCTCCAGTTGGGACTCCTCAGCATGGTGCTCGTCTTGGACTTGTCCATCAGATTTGTTGCTGTTGGAGGCCATCTTGTTCTTATTTGTGATCTTGACAGGTTTCTTCATCTTGGCCTCCTCATTAGGCTTGGAAATGGTCGAAACACTGTTGTCGCCCTTGGCCTTCTCCAGCTGGGACTCATCAGCTTCTTTCCCTTGCTTGAGCTTCCTGGTGTCCGACTCCTCCTTCTTGGAGTTGGTGAGCTCCATCAGAGTCTTCTCAGCTTTCTCTCTTGACCCCAGCTTCATCGTGAAGCTAAAGGGCGTGGGCTTCGCCACCTCCACAGTCTGAGGAGCAACCATCTTTCTTATGCCAGGCGCACATGCCAGTGGCAGATACCTTGTTACGTAGATCGTGATCAGCTCTCCTCCAGGCCCCGCCTCAGACAGCGCTGTGGCCAAGAGCGTGTCGCTTGAAACTCTCATGATCCTTCCTGGGAGAAGTAGATCGTCTTCGGCATGAATGAGTGCCTGGGGTATCCCTTGCTGAAGGACCTGCACCGGGATTTTGTGCTTCTTTGCGAACCTCTTGTCCATGTTCTGCTTGTTCACGTTCTTCTCCTTCATGGCTGTGAAGGAACAAACCTGCATCAAGAACAGCATTAGTAGGCTACATGAACAAAGAAATTATTAATTGGGAGCAGAGAAACTAGGACTAGTTTCAAAATCATCACTTAGGTGTGCCGTGCCTCTTTTTTCCAAGAACAGAGAAAGGCAGCAGAGCAGGGCACCATACCCAATCGACAAAAAAATCACATTCCAACCCTGAGCACAAGATGAAATTATGCTATGCAGATCTCGATCTTAAACATTCAATTCAGAGAAAATAAACACTTAAACAATACTACTCCAGTCTCCAGCTAGCTGGACTGGAACCTGCATCATCGTGCATCTACCATCTAGGAGTATCTGTCTGTATAGCTAGCGCACATGCAACACCAGATTGATTATAAACGAAATTACTACTCTCTTCATCCCATATATATATATAAAATATAAGAGATTTTTACTGTACTATAGCAAAATCCCTTACTATACGATTTGTATAGCAAAAACTCGTCGCAAGCAAAAAAAACAGAGAGCTACAAGGACACGAACAAACAAGACACATTAGGGGGGCCGCCCGGGTAAACAAAAACATCCGGAATGATCTAGTACTAGAAGACGAGAACAAATAGCTGCTTGATTCGATCTGAGGGAAAACTCACACCACCGCAGTCGCACACAATGTACACGCATGGGATCGATGGAACAAATTAATCGCACGCATTCCTAGCTCATCACAGCTAACTTAACTGGCTCCCGACTCTGAGAAAACAAGAAATCTGCGAGAGGAAGAGGACGGAGATCACCATTGAATCGCGGTGGTCGTCCACAAACACAATGGCCAAGCGCGCTACTAGTGTAATTAAGATCGTTGTACCTACTTGCATCAGATCAGAAACGAAACCAAAAAAACAGAGGCGATGGTAACGGGAACTAAGAAGAACAAAATCAAGGTGGTTAAGAATAAAACAACATCAGATCACAAAACGAACGAACGAACGATGATAAAGGAAAACAGCGCAGAAGAGAGCTAACTAGTAGTTGACGACAAGGACAAAGGCAGAACACACGAAACCAGCAAAACCCACACGAGCACGCACGCACACACCCACACAAACAAGGAGCGAACAATCCTCGGACACCACCTACGTACTGAGAAGATGCAAAAGCACCACATCACAAATTAATCGCAGTACGACGAGAACGAACAAGGGGCAAACGGACGGACCAAATTAAGGAGCACCATGGAATCCCACCAGTCATTTCCCCCGAGCAGAAGAATAAACAGAGGCATCCAACCAGAAACAAATCACTCCAACAAAACCACCGCGGAGACCAACTTATCCGAAACAATTGCGGAGGCGGAAGAAAACGATCAATGAAACGCTCGCTAGTCGATTTGTATAGAATCGCGGTGCTCGTCCGGCTCAACTCGCTAGCACCAAAACACGGAGGAGAAAATTCTAAAAAAAAAAAACAAGAGAAGTTGAACGGAGATCACCATGGAATCGTGGTGCTCGATCAAAAACCCGACACCGCACTAAAATCCGGTGGAAGCACCACATCGAAACACAAGCAAGCAAGCACGCAACGAACAATTAGCATATACAATCCTTTAATCTCACCACATCACATCACAAACAAAACGGAGGAGAGGGAGGGAGTAGGAGATCTCACCTTTCCGCGGCAGAGGCGAGGCCCATTATTTATAGATGGATACACGGCGACGGCGAGTATGTGGCCCACGATTACAATCATCTACCGTTCATCACCTATCAACGGCCCCGATTCTCTCGGTGTGACCAGATCGATGCGCTCGCTCTTCTGACATATCCAACCTGCTGCAGCTATACCAGCCGTCCGATTTCATCCGGACGGCTCGCACATCTTTCGTAGCCTCCAATCCTTCTCACTGCCAGGGGAGGGGACCACACCCACCCCACCCAATTCTCTGCACTGCACAGGCAGGGAGGGACAGGACAACCCCTATACCCGGTGCCGCAATAACTCCAATATTTTTAAAACAAAAAAACACCCAAAATATAAGATGAATGCACTGTTTAATGGGTGAGAGCATGAATGTACTACTGTTTAACGGGTTACTGCATATTGCGGTACCGAATTTTCACTGAATTTAAATGTATAAAAAAATAGTAAAAGACTTTTTAAAAAAATCACACAAATAGAACATGATTCATAGACATTGTCGATGAAAATTTCACTAGGAATTGTTGAAGTTTACTATAACTTTTTTTTATCTCAAAGTTAAAGGTTCAAAAAATTACAAAAACCCTTCTTCACCACATATTGAATTGTTTCACCACATAACTAAGACTTGATATATTGCTTTACTGCGTAATATACGCTTCTCTCACTTTCTTGATTCTTACACCATTTTTCTATCTTTTTGGGATTTTATTTTTTAGTATTTTGGGCACTTTTCAATTTACGTGTGTGTCGCGTGATTAATGTGTCTTACCGCGTGGTAACCTTGCCGATACCATTATTGAAATACAAAATTTTAATTTTTGAATTTGACGCGGCATGCCACGGTGCCGCCAGCAGGCGGGAAGGGGAAGCCTAGCGTGAAGGTGAACCCTGCATAGGATTACACAGGTTATGTGAGAGATTATTTATTTTCATATTTGCTTTATAAAAGTTCTAAAATATAGCGAAGTGAGCATATATTGGAAGTGCTTATAGAGGGTGTGTGCATGTAGGCGTGTTTTTAGCCTATTAAGTCAATATTGTAATGAATATTTCGACCCTAAACAATTTCAAACGAATAAATTGTCAACTACAATCTCGTCGACATCTACAATTTTTCATGTAAAATTTGACTTTATCAACCAACTTTGGATGATTTAGTAAGAATAATAAATATAATACGAGTTAAAATAGGAGCCCAAATACAAATTTGCACTTGTGCTGTGGTGCACGGTTTTTTATAAACCATCCTCTTAGAGAGTTGATTGGAGAATGTGAGGAGTATATTTTTGTCAAAGTTTGAAACGTGTATTTTCTTTTACTTGTAAAAATAAATATAAACCTGGCATGTGAACCAAATATTTATCCCAATTTTCACAACGTTATAAACATTGGAAGATTTAATTGTATTCATACATCTATTATCTTTCTAAAACAACCTCAAAAGAAGCCACCGAACACTTCACCTTAGCCAAATTTCGTCTTCTTTGTCCATCTAATATTTTTACAAAATCAAACAGTTTTAGTGAAAAAGAAGGTTAAGCTCCATTTTGCATTGCAAGGAAATATAGTTTTCGATATCCAACCAATTAAACCGGGGAAGCGGGACCCATGGGTCGCGACGGCCGCTATGCACGCTAGTTTGGATCGGAGAAATTTCAGTATTTGACACTAAATTCGCACCACTTCTAAAATTTACTCTTCAATTCGCACCACTTCTTAAAATTGACACCGACGTGCGAATTTTTTTTGATTTGGACAACTCCGTCTGCTCGGCCTGCCGTTCGTCAGCCCCGTCGCCGTCTTCGACAACGCCCGCCGCCACCGCCACCGCTATCGTCGTCAAGACCGACAACGGTGAAGAGGGGCGGTGTTGGCGTGGTGGACTAGGACGGTGATGGTCCGGCGGATTGGGTCGGCGAGGCTGCGTCGGCTTGGCTGGTGCAGACGAAGAGACGGCGACGGCGCTGATGGACAGCTGTCCACCCGGACGGAGTGGTCTAAATTAAAGAAAATTCGCACGTCGGTGTCAAATTTAAGAAGTAGTGCGACTTGAAGGGTAAATTTTAAAAGTGGTGCAAATTTGGTGTCAAATATTGAAATTTCTCTTCGGATCGGGATCTGCTTCTGAGGACGGCCAAAACACAATCGGAGAAGACGGCCAAATCGCATCGATCGGGGATCTGCTTCTGAAGCCGATTTGGATCCGGCGACCCGATCCTCCCTTCTTTTATATTCAACGGATGGAGGGACTGAGACTGAGAGACGAGAGGACGGGCTGGGCAGAGCACCGCACCGCCACCGCCACTGCCGGTCCTCAACCAATCGCCGCAGGTATCTCGCCCTCCTTCCCCTCCTCCTCAGCTCCTTTCAGCCATTCAATCATTCATTAGAGTTTGCTATGCTCAATTGGATTCCAAATCAGAGTCCTAACTCGATCTTCCAGAAACTTTATTTTCCTTTTTCATTCATCTGCCAAGTACCTGCACAACCACATAGATGCCTCCTGGGTGAGTATGGGTTCGGGGAGTGATTTGGGCCGCGGGCTTTGATTACCTCAAAACAATCCCCTCTCTCTTCATTATTGAATAATATATGTATCATTCTCAGCTATGACTCCGATGGCTGACGAAAATACATGGCTTTATTCTTGTTTGGGCACAATGCAATACTTTTTCACTTACCATCTTCACTTCATCGATCCCATGTTTTTCTATTTGGGATCAGTTAGTTTTTTTTATTACACTAGAAATTATTGCGATGGGGGAAAAACAAAATTACGCTGAACTTTAGAACGAAAATATGAAAGCATCGTGCTGTTCTTATCACATGACACATTGGCAATATACCATAAGATTTTGCCCCGTGTTTATTTAACCTTTTTTTAGAAACCATGTTTATTTAGCTCACATCATGACGAAGTGGAGAAAACATTGTGACAAGCATTTAGAATGTTCATAATACCAGCAAATTGTCACGAAGGCAACATAATTTCTCTTCAGTAAAAAAAATCCAATGGTTCGGACAAGATTTAATAAAACCTTTAAAATTCTGACCATCAATAATCTATTAAATGATTAATTTAAAGAGGAAATGTTTATGTATTTATCTGCGTCGAAAGGTATTTTCATAATATGACGTTACATTTTATCATACAACCTTATCATAAACGTTTTTAGAATCAATGGTGCATATAAAATAGTTATCATTGTTATAAGCTGCAATAGCTACCGGTCCATCACATTCGAATTGTGATACCATATATGTGTATGATCGATGAACTGCGAATAAAACAGGCATGTTTCTACATGTTTTCTATTTAGTTTTAAAGTTACAAAACATAGTTCTTCCGTGCAGTAAGTGCATCTGTGCTCTGTACATTTCACCCTCGAGTACGTCCGTGGAATAATTTACAATCACGTGCTGTTTGGATGATGTATAGAGACCTAAAGTGTATAGTCCATATGTTATTTTTTAGTCAAAATATATATAGGTCTTAAATTATTGTTTAATTGTGAGGAACATAATTTGTAAATAAAATGTATGGTTTAATTTAATAATTATGACTATTGAAATTATCAATATAGAGGGGAGTAAAATACGCTAGGAGGAGGGAGGGTTGGCCATCATACGTACTATTTTTTTACTCAAATCTACATACGGGATCATGAAGGTCTACAGGCCCAGTTTGGGCACGATCAGCTGAGGTAACCAGCACAGGTTGACCGAACCGGCCCAGCAGGAGCGATGTCCCGGGACTCAGCATCGCACCGGGTGATGGGAGTCCACCGGTTGCGCGTGCAAATTGATCTTCCTGCTTTTCAATAAAATAGAAAATAGAAATTGAACAGGAAACCTCGTGAGGGATGAAAACAGAAGACGACCATGGAATCAAGTTCCATTTTTATAATAGTAGTCTACATAGGAAATTAATCAGGATATATTCATCCCTTTTCTATTCATTTTCTTCTGATTTAGAACGAAACTATATATTTTTTTTTTACTTTCTCTTATTTCGTACTGTGCCCTCTCATTTATATTCATTTTTTGTTTGATAGTAGCTGTGTGTTCCTCTAGTGCACTGTTGCAATGGTTTTTATTATTTCTTTACCAATGCACTTGAGCTGTGCCTTTACATAAGAAATCATACTGAAATCATCGCTCAACCATTGGTTCCTGCTTGTAGGTTTCACAGCTAGTACCATTTCAGCTAGAAGCGCGCACATGGAGGATGGGATCTGTCTAGTAAACAAAAAAAGGAGACTGGCACTCAGGCCATGTGTTGAAGTAGATCGCAGCAGCAAACGGATAAGATCGCGATGTGTTAATTTTGAGTCTCTCCCTGAGGTATGTAAAATTTTAGAATGAACTGTACTCTACTGAATGTGCTAAGGTACTGGATGCTTTTTTTTTTTTTTTTTTTGCGGGGAATCGATGGATGCTTATGTTTTTGTTCAAACTAACTACCAGGACATAGTGTCAAGGATAATATCACAACTGACATTGAAGGAAGCTGTTCGATTGAGCACGACATCGAGCAAGTTGAGAAGAGCTTGGATTTACCATCCTAATCTTTACTTTGACACTTCAATAGTGTTTGGCAGTTCTGATCGGCATAAGAAAGTGCCGAGCACTAAGAGTTTTATTGACAAAGTCAATTTTATATTGAGCAAACACAGTGGTTTTGGAGTGAACAAACTTGCTGTTATATTTGAGTTGCGGAAGAAGCATGCACATGACATTGATGGATGGGTTTCCTTTGCTGTTACATCCAAGGCAAGGGCTGTCACGCTGAACTTTTCTCCATATCAAGGATCTCATGAAAGCGGTTACAACTTCCCATGTCATCTTTTCAGTGATAAAAATGGATCTAACCTTCAAGTACTTCAACTTAATACCGTTACTTTGGGCCCAACTCCTAACTTTTGTGGCTTTGCTAACCTTACAATGCTTACTTTGGAGAATGTGCTTGTATTGGGTGATTTGCAGTTATTACCAAAATGCCCTATCCTGGAATGTTTGACTATCCGAATGTGCTCCCACTTATGTAATTTGCATTCTCCTGAACCATTGGCGCGGTTGAAATTTTTGTGTGTACAAGATTCCGCAGTTGACCTGATTGATTTACATGCCCCTAATCTCACCACATTTAATTACAGAGGTCGTTTTAAAGTGGTTATTGCACTTCACGAATGCTTGAAGCTTAAGACTGCAAGCATTGTGTCTCCCATTGAGAAAGACCTTAACTATATTTTCACTGGGCTTCCAAATGGATTGCCTCGTGTTGAGAGACTACATGTGGAAGTGCTTGTGGAAACTCAGGTTTGTTAATCCATGCATGCCCTCCAAAATCTTCAATGTGTATCATTTAAGTTTGTTTCAGATTTTTGTTTCTGACTTTCCTTGTCATCTTTCAGATATTTGGATTTACACATCCCCTTCACAAATATATCAACTTAAGGCATCTGACCATGAGGATAGCATATGGAACTGCTAGACGCTTTGGTAAAAATGCAGTTCTGCAACTAGCATATATTTTGGAAGCTGCTCCTTTTTTGGTGGACCTTCATTTGGCTGTGAGTTTGTATCTTTACTTTCATCCTGTTTGTATTGCCTACTCTACTCGTCTAATGTACCCACACTTGCTTTATATTGCCTACTCTAAGTATTATTGCCTTGAGGAAAAATTTTGGGACTGGGGGCAGTCCAGCCTATTTATTATATTAGATAACTTAAATCTCAAAGTGGCAATGAGTGGAACGCAGCCACATAATTAATACTAGCTATGCTGGGACTATTGGCAAAACACATTGATAATCTATTGCGTGGCGTTAAACATTCAGTATTATCTTGGTTTCTCCATTGAAGGTTTCTCTAATATATTAATAGACTTGATCAAGAACAGTCCATTGAAGGTTTCTGTAACATATTAATAAACTTGTATAAGAACAGTCCATACTTTTACCTAGCTTGTTGAGTATCTTGATTGTGAATCGACTTAAGAGCAATCTTGCTCGGTAACCTATGAAAGTAGATCGAGAAAACGATTTAATTATTTATGATGACTGAGTAGCAGTTGCTTTAGATTATGGTTGCATATATTTGCCTAACAAAGATTTTGTGCACATAGTTGTCATGCTATTGATTTGTCTGTAACGAGTAATGACAGAGCAGGTGAAAAATGAATTTGTATGCAGATGTCGTGTATAGATCTTTCCGAGGGCCGTCCTGCTAGAGACGTGATTATGGATCGCCCTCACTACAATCTCAAAAGAGCTTGCATAACCGGATTTCATGGTAATGGAGGCCAAATTGCATTAGTAAGATTCATCCTAAGGAATGCGGTAACATTGGAGAAAATGACTATAGATCCAAAAGGAGGAATTATGGACCATATGGTTGGAGAAGACGGAGGCCGCAGAATGATTAAGAAAAAAATTATTCCAAAAGACAAGAATGGTGTACTCGTAATTTTGTAATTGTGAAGTTATGTTTATTTTATGAATTTAAGTTATATATTCTCTAGAGCAGGTATAGACTTGGTTTTTTTCCCATGAAACAACAATAATAAATATTTTATGCAGCATTTGTCCTTTTGTAAAACGTTATTTTTTTAATCATTCGTCTTATCCAAAAATTTAAAATTTAGTTCAAATATAAAATAACAAACTTTTGTTATTTAATAAAGTAAGTAAAAAAAACAAATGCTTCCATAATTTTTTAAATATAAGATAAATTGTTAAGCTTGCAAGGAAAAAAATCAAAAACATCTTAGATTATGAAATGAAGGGAGTAGAATAGTTAGTACTCCATTAGAGTAGTTGTAACATACAGGGTAATTTTTTTGCGAAAATGTTTTAAAGTTAGCATTCGTAGTTTCATCGAGTTGGAGCTCTCTCGATCTGTTTCCTTTACCCGTTCACCTTCTCAATTCCACCAAATGCACCTAAGAACAGGCCCACCATAATTCCATTCAGAAATTTCTACAACAAATTCCTATTCTAAATTCCCTCCAAATTTCCAAATTGTCACTATTCTTCCCAAACCAAAACTTTCCAAATTCACCTTGCAGAGGAACTGGGCGCGGTGAAGGTGTCCCTTGCCGATCGCGACATGAAGCTCCATGCAAGCCGGAGGGAGTAAGAAGAGGCCCAAGGCGCGCTGGAGCAGCTAAGTGCTCGAGCCACCTCCGCAGTTCAAGCTCTCGCACAAGCCTTCGCCAGCATCGGGGTGCAGAGCCCCTCTCCACCTCCGGATGGCGGTGCAGCGGAGAAACTTCATTGGGTGGAGAAGGCGGCCAAGTTCATGGCGAAGGCTTTGGCCGGCTACGGGACCTGGTGTTCATGGGCAACCACGCGCATGCTGTCCTTGCTCCTCCGGAACAAGGGCTGCTTGCACATCGGCCCCTCCGTGAGCTCCAGCCCAGTGGAAGTCACCAGTTAATCTTCCACTTGCTAACTCTATTATATGTAATTACAAGCAAAATGCCCGTGTCTTACAACGAGTGAAGACAATATTAATGATATGTACATCCTTCAAGCTACAACCAAGGTTCACCTTCCCCTCGCCATCCTCTTGCAGTCCGTTGGCGGCACCACGGTTACCGCGCGGTAATCGTGTCATGCCGTGTCAAATTCAAAAACCAAACATTTGAATTTGAACTACGGTATCACGACGGTAACCGCGCGGTACGTCTGTGGTTACCGCGTGGTAAGTGTGATTATCATGCTAAATAAAAACTGACCTAAATATTGCAAAAAAAAGAAAATTATAAAAAGGTGTATTGAGTGAGAGAAATTTTGTTATGTAGTGAAGCAATTAAATATTTCATGGAAAAAATTGGTAGGTTTTTTTATTTTTTTCAAGTTCATAGAACGCAAACACATAAACTTATAGCAAACTTTATCAATTCATAAAAATGATTTACCATAATTGTCTATAAATCATGTTCTACTTGTATGAATTATCTAGATGTTTTTCATTATTTTTTTAATTTAAACACCAAAATTCATTGAAATCATACCGTGAGATTCCTTTAGTACTACCTTGCGGTAAGGTGCATACAGTAAGGCGAACCCTGGCTGCAACACTCCTGTAATTCTTAATTCTTTTTGATGGAAACTACGGCGGGCTTTGATGCCAGCCTAAACCTTTTTATTGCATTTGTTAAAAAAAACATTTACATATGAAGGGAGAATTAAGGGGGGAGAGAGAGGGGAAAATGCTGAAGTAAAGGCTAGCTACTCACTATACTAAGAAAGAAGCTCGCGACCGCGATCAGCGATGGCTTGCCTGACCTTAGGCTTGGGGGAGCGGAGCGCCCAAAGCAGGAGGTCATCGGCACAACGCGCGTCTGACCGTCGTTCGGGCGGGCTCGTCAACCCCATCGAAAACTTTAGAGTTGCGTCCTTTCCAAATGTTCCAAAGATAGCACACGAGGAGAGTGCGCAAGACTGCGGGCAGCATATCACCAGTCCAGCGTGATGGCGAGTTCCACAGGTTGTCGAAGGAAGTATCGTTGAGAGATTGGATGTTGACTTCTAGTGCAGTCCATATTGCCAGGGCTTTGTAGCAGCGGAGGAAGAGGTGGTCAAGATCTTCAATTTGAGGGTAGCATGGGCAAGAGGCAGTTGTAGAGATTCCTCTCTGATGACGTCGTTCATTCGTGTATAACCAGTGCTTGTAGGCAAGCCAAAGGAACACTTTGCATTTTGGGGGGCGATGTTGTTCCATATTAAGGATGAGTAGGGCACATCATCGGCAGTGGCGGAGGACATGAGATAAAAATATTTGGTCGTGATCAAAGTGTTGCGCAATCCACGACGCTAATCAGGAACCTGGGGGTGTAGCTCGAAGCCGCTCAAGGCGGCGTCCAGGCGTTGGAGTTGCTGTGTCGCCACTCTTGACAGGCGGGGTCGTAGCGACAGCTGCAGTCACGCCGACCCCGTGGATCTCCAGAGGAGAAGCCCCCATGGCGATGTCACCTTGCTCGGTTGTTCCAGGCTCCAGTGATATTTCTCATGTCGCGATACAAACCATCGACTCAGTTCCAATCAATCATGCGAAATACTGGAGATCTCTTCATGGGAGAGCAGGGATCCAGTGATATCCATTAGAAATCAAAATCATGTCCATCCTAATAATCTAGGTCACCCAAGAAAGAATAGACCCAAGTGGCTAAGCTTGTGTTTGTAATCTACTCCTTGCTGTAAAACTGAAGCGGCCGAGATTAGAGGGTGAGAGATCGCACCGAACGATCGGACGTGGGCACGCGAACTTTGTTTCTAATCTCCTCCTTGCGCTGAAACGGAAACGACCGAGATTAGAGGGCGAGATCGCGTCAAGCGATCGGACTTGGGCCTTCCTCTCTCGCTAGCTATCGCTATTTCGGAGTGCCCGTGCGTTGCAACGGCTCCACGTTAGTAATCTTGCTCATGCTCATAAGTTGAAGCATCGCAAATTGGCTCACTCCATTTTCACAAATATAGATTTCCTCCTGACCTATAAGAATGACACTTTAGATTCATATGAGGCGTCTCCTAAAGAACCATTCACCGACCACTGTGAGACCCTTGCTATTCCATCATCCAACCTTAATCCTCATCCCAGCAATTCAAGTCACCAATGAGCTACTTGCAAACAAGAAAAAAACTTGCTATGTATCTTTTGTTTTTTCTAATGATGATGTCAGTTTTTATTGAAACAATGCATTCAATTTGTTTGAAAAAAAACCAATGCCAACAAACACATATTGTCGAACAATAAGGTAGTCTTCGTCTCATCCTTTGTGTAGTTACTAATGGGGGAAAAAGATGATGAACAAGAAACAGAGGCAGTTCCATGTCAAAAGCATTCATCTCGGCTACAGTTGTGCCTGTGGCAACTAATTAAATCCATAATAATTCATCAGATAAACGAACACATACCCATGTTCTTTTATTCATTGCCACCAAAATTAAAAAAATATCTCATATTGCTAATCACCGGTCGCTTGAGCTTAACCATAACAATTCCAACTTTCTCTCTCAATCGGCAACTCGGCATGGTATTGGTGTCCATCAATTGTTTCCGTGAACAAACAAAATGGAACTGATCTGCTCATTGTCTCCATTTTTCAAAAAAAAAAAATACAGCCACACAGTGCATTAAAAAAAGGAAAGAGAATGCCACACTCGGCATGATTAAATCTGACAAAACAAGTGTGCAGCATGTTAATCTGTAAAGAAATGTAAAGACTTGAATGAAATGTAAGAGCAAGAAATGTAAAGACTTGAATGAAATCTGACAAAACACTCACCACTCCGCCCGTTCAAGCCGAGCCGCCGGCTTAAGTCCACGCCTGTGCGCCGCCCCAATGAAGGCCGCGGCGCTGCTGGCAGGAGCCCGCCCTGCTAGGCTACTACCATGACACCTTTGTACTGGTAATGAGCCTCCCTTGCCGTCAGACTTGAGCAACCGTAGGGGAAAAGGATGGCGGGGTGCTGGCACCCGGCTGGTTCGACGGCGAGACGATGGCCAGGATTTGGATCGACAGCGGCCGGCTTGGATCTTGGGCGCGCGAGGCGACGGCGGTGGCAGCGTCCGAAGGCGTCGGCGAGGCGCCGAGGTTTCGACGGCGGGGAATCGTGGGTGAGCAGCGGCGCTAATCGCGGGGATTGTGGAATAGGGGACTTAAAAGAAGAGTTTTCGTGCACTTGTTTTATTTTCTTTTTCTTTATCCATCTGCAGGAAATGTGGACGCAAACTCAGCTTTTAATTAGCAGAGATATATGCTAGCAATAATATGTCCGTGCGTTGCAACGGGAATGAGTAAAATCTTTACTGTTATGAAGTCTCAAATCTTCTAGATAACAACGGTAACCACGACATTTCGAACTTCCAATTCATGTGTGCTTATGTTCGTCATCATAACTCGAATGGCATCGCTAATCTTGCCGGATAACAAAGGTGTCCACGGTGCCTCGACCTTCTAACACCTATTTTTTTTTAATATTCCGTGATTAGTCTAGACGCGGAACATAGACACCAGTCTAAATGGAGGGTCGGGGTCGTTAGTTTCTTTATGGAACTGCATATTGGACTATTAGTTGGTCTCTCGCTAGCCATCGCTATTTCGGATGTGCGATGTACCAAGGACGAAAGGAATCACCTCTGATGTACTTTAATATTAATATCACAAAATAGTCCTCCTATATATTAGTTCTATCTTACTTTATACAAGTTCTTCCAAAATGCGTATAATCAAGTCTATCTTATTTCATCTCTAAAATATTATTGAAGGTTTGTAAAAGATATGGGCTTGATTAAGAACAGTCCGTAGGTTTACCTTGTTAAGTATCTTGATTGTGAAGTACGTTTGAGGAGCAATCTTGCCTGGTAATCTGCAAAAAAAAATGATATGATGTATTTATGAAGACTGAAAGCAGCACTTGCTTTAGCTTAGAGCAAGATCAATCTAATTTCTTTCCATATCATACATAAGTAACTTATAGCTAGCTAGTATATATAACAAGAGACTCTAATACCCTATTTTGTTCTTTCATAACAATAATATTATATTCTTTATGATCCTATCATATATCTTTCTTTGTCTGATAAATGGTTTCTTTTCTTGGATTATGTGTGCAGCCTAGCTCTAAATTAAGCATCCATCCACATCCTCTCCCCTACTTTCTCTATGCCAACTCAGCAAAAAAGTTTTTAGAGCTGGCTTAGCACTCCTATTGTACTCGCTCTTATGGGGCTTTTGCATATTTGTCACTAATTAAGATTTTGCGCATTTGGTTGTCACCCTATTGATTTGTTTGTAATGACAGTAGGTTACATAAAATTTTGTGTGCAGACTGTGTAGATTTTACCGAGGACCCCTGCTACGGACGTGATTATGAGTCGCCTCACTACAATCTCAAGAGAGCCCGCATAACCGGATTTCATGGTAATGGATAGGCCTGGGCATTCGGTCTAACCAATCAATTTGGCTTCGGTTATTCGGTTTCTTGGGAAATTCGGTTAGTGAAAACTTAAGACCGATCGGTTAATTAAAAAACAAAGACCGAGCAATTCGGGTTCGGTTATTTCGGTTCGGTTTTCGATCATGACCGAATTTATAAAAGAAACACCCAAACATCACAAAATGCAAACATATAACACATAAATTGTCCAAAATGACAAAAAAATAAAATAAAATCATAGGATGGGGGAGACGGAGGCGCAGGGATGGGGGAGATAGAGACACAAAACACCCAAACATCACAAAATGCAAACATATAACACATAAATTGTCCAAAATGACAAAAAAATAAAATAAAATCATAGGATGGGGGAGACGGAGGCGCAGGGATGG
The DNA here is from genome assembly GCA_000325765.3 of Leersia perrieri. NCBI lineage: Eukaryota > Viridiplantae > Streptophyta > Magnoliopsida > Poales > Poaceae > Leersia > Leersia perrieri. The sequence continues at coordinate 147,914 of CM002479.1, forward strand.
GGGAGATAGAGACACAAAACACCCAAACATCACAAAATGCAAACATATAACACATAAATTGTCCAAAATGACAAAAAAATAAAATAAAATCATAGGATGGGGGAGACGGAGGCGCAGGGATGGGGGAGATAGAGACACAAAACACCCAAACATCACAAAATGCTATATAGAATTATAGTCCATATATGCATTTTATTGGCCTTTTACACTAAATTCGGTTTTCTCGGTTAGTTCGGTTAACCGAGGACACTAACTAACCGGACTAATTTCGGTTAGTATAAAATGCTAACCGAACATGTGACCGAAATTTTTGTTTCGGTTAGTTCGGTTCGATTTATCGGTTTCGGTTAAATATGCCCACCCCTAGTAATGGAGCCCAAATTGCATTGGTAAGCTTCATCCTCGGGAATGCAGTAAAATTGAAAAAAAATGACTATAGACCCAAAAGGAAATAGTAATAAACAGAATGCTTGGAGAACACATAGTATAGGCCGCATAGTGATAAGGGAAAAATTGTTCCAATGGACAATAATGGTGGTGCACTCGTAATTTTGTAAATTCTCAAGTTATGTATTATGCTTTTGTAATGAATTTAAGTTATGTATTTCTTCGTGGCAGGGATATACTTGCATGCAGTTTTACCTTTTTTTTTCCTTGAACAACGGTCCATGTAAAGATAAAGTTGTCGGCAATCGCGAATATTGTGATTGTTTCTATTTCAAAATAATGAACGGTGGTGTGTTCTTATCTGAAATGAATTTGTATTTTGAATCGAAGGAGGATATTAAAAGTTGATCATTGTAACAGTAGGAAAAATATAGGACGAGATGCTGGGCAAAGCGAGTGAGTGGCACACTGACTGGTGGACCCATTACTCCTCTATTATGCTTTTCGTCTTTATAGGTTGAATCTGTCACTGGACAGTGGGCCCTCCTCCTCTGGCTGCTGCAAGAAGCGAGATCCACACCACCACCAAACTGTACTTACTAGTCTTTTGGTCTTCCACGCGCAGCTCGCATCGCATCGCATCGAAATCTGCCTCCAAATCGCCATGGCTCGCACCTCCTCGCAGTCGCAGTCCTCTGTCGGCGCCGGCGCCGCCACCGCCCGCCCGTCCACCGTTGGCCCCCGTGGCACGCCCGCAGCGGCCGCTGGCATGCGCCGCCGCCGAACCTCCACTTCCGGGGGCTTCTCTGGCGGCGGCGGGAGCAACATGCTGCGCTTCTACACCGACGAGGCGCCGGGCCTCCGCCTCTCTCCCACCATGGTGCTCGTCATGTCGCTCTGCTTCATAGGCTTCGTCACCGCCCTCCACGTCTTCGGCAAGCTCTACCGCTCCCGCACCGCCGCCTCCTCCGCCTCCGCCTGATTCTTCTCACTTCAGATCAGATCAGATCGGATCAGGATCACATGGGATGTTCTTGTGTATGAAGAAAACCACTACCTAGCAGCTAGGTTCACTCTCTACTGGAGCAGGTTTTTATTGATGGATCCTTGCTGAGTTCTTGCTAGATCTGCAAACCAATTATACCCTAGTGCAAGTTTTTGGTGTCCTTAAATGTTTGTTTCTTCTTACCTTGTTGTAAACAATTGTGGCTAGTTAATTTCGTTTGCAGATTATGCCTATTTGGGATGGATTGCTACATCTTTTGAGGATGCTTCTCAATTCTACCATCACTACTTTAATTCATGCATTTTACTAGCTCGTCTATTCCTACTTGTACATTTATTACTTACTGGATCTGTATGCTACTATAGTTTGCATCATTTAATTGAGTGATGTAGTCCTCTTGTCTGTTGTTTGGCTTCCTAATAATTCTACCTCAGGCCTTTTCTTCTCCTTTTTTTTTTTGGCCAGGCCGGCCAATTGTATAGACTTCGTTCAGTCTAGCAGTTCTTCTTACTAGTTTGTTTTTTCAGTGTTTCAAGGACTTTTGTATCAAACTCTGTTATCTCTGTTTCATACAATGGAAATGGGAGGGTACGATGCTCCCCTGTTGAACACCACCCACATAAAAAGAATTACTAGTAGTGTGTAAGCTATATCTTGCTGTTTACTTCTTTTCACTTGTTCATGTGATGATTTAGAAGTTGTAGCTAGGTTGGTGCTCTTTCATCTTCTAACGGCATGCTGATCATATCCTTATGGTTATATGGTCTAATTAGTAATTACAAGTTAAAACCGAGCAGACCAGGTATCATTTCGAGGATGTTGCTGAAGGGTTTTTCCTCTTTGTATTTTTTAGTTGGGCATTCACAATGTTTTGTGTAGGAGTTATTAGTAGCTAATGTGTGATGCAATACTTGTCTGCACTATATTTTTGCCTTAAGCATTATTATATCTGTTTGATGTCTGTTGTTGTCTATCAAGGCATATCTTTATAGAGTTCTTCTCCATTAGTTCTTATGACTGTATTCCAATTTGAACTCCTTTGTGAAGCAATTCGCCATGGGCCATCCACACACATATCCCCTTAGTGGGTCCTGTTTTAAATGAGTTAGTTTCAATTTTAATAAACATCTAAAAATTCCTACGACAACCACCTCATACTTTTCTTTTATCTGATCCTAGACATTTTGTGCACAATTCCATCTATTAAGTTCAATAATAATACTTACTGTGAGCAAAGTAGTTTGGTCAAACTATAGTGACTTGCCTAGTGGTCTATCAGTCTATGTATGATGCTTGGCTTGTTTTATTTTTTTTCGAGGAACCTCGAAGAGGGTAGGGATCTCCTGCAATTCTCATAGAAGAAGAGAATTGATCCAGTTTATAAGGGAAACCGGACAAAAACCTTACAACAACATGGTTTATCAAGGAAAACCAGTAAAAATCTCGACAAACAAAGTATTAACAACTCAAAGACTAGGCACGCCATGATAGCGAACCAAATAGAGAAAACTCCTAAGACGAAGCCTTCGAGAAGGTCACGCTGCTGACAGAACGACGATATCATCCAATCCTTAAAGAATCTAAGGTTTTCACCTAGAGATCTCAAAGATGGTGAAACAATGGTCTGGTAACGTCTCTAGCAATGTCAACGGCACCCGAGGGTGTCATCGTTGCTAGCACCGGTGAATCGGACAAGGTTTTCACCCCAAGACCCATCACACCATCCCGTCCTAGAGGCTAACACTCAATGTTGTCTTTACCTTATACCTGCACACCAGAACCTGCACACCTGCGGCAGTCCCAACGACACAACGCCGCCATGGGAAGCCCCCCAAGCCGAAGACGACCACCGGCGGGGAAGAGGCAACGACACAACTATCGGCCCCAAACCCACCGGACACCAGGGACAACCACTGGCACCTGCCATAAGCAACTGTTGCTGCCACCAACAGTGAACAGCACCCCCGCAATCGCCAGATCTGCGCCGGCGATGAAAACGCAAACAAAGGCATGCCTGCGACGAACCAAAACGGCCGCCTCGGCTCCCTGAGGTTGAGACAATCCGAGGACGCTTCGTCGCCAAACATCGACCACGGCAACTGTCACTGGCCACCAACACCAGGCTTGGCGTCCCAACGACAGATCCGCGCTGGCCATGACCCCCGACGTCCTGGATCTGGACGGCGAGTAACGCCGCCTCCAACGCCTGCCAAAACAGGAAACCATGGCTTCCGCTACCAGCAGCTCTTGCAGGCCCCGACGCCCAGGTGTTAGAACCACGCTGGCGATGGGCCGACGGCCGCCCTGGCGCCTTGGGTCTGTACCCGCATGGCGCCGGGTCGGGAGAGGTGCTGACTGCAGGCCTGCAACGCCAAGCCACCGCCGCCATTGCCCGGAGTAGCCGCCACCATCGCCGACGCCCGGAGCAGCCGCTGCCGCCATCTTCATGCCTGATCTAGAGCGGATCTGGTCGCTGGCACTTCGCTTCGCGACTCCCCACTGCCGCAGACCACCGAGGGGAAGGCCCTGCCTCCGCCATCCTTGTTTGCCGGTTGGCCACTCGGTCGGCGGCGAGGCAAAGGAAGGAGGAGGGGGCACACCAGGAATCGCCGTCCTTGTCGCCCGTGGGGAGGGCGACATGCGGGAGGGGAAAATACTGTTATTTCTTTTCTTCGGTGATCACCTTTTTGTTCTTGGCTTGTTTTATTGAATTTGTTCAGTCTGATCTCGGTATCAGCTGGAAGGTTAAGTTACAACTGGGAGCTTTTCCATGCGCGATCTGTATTATGTGATCAACTAGTGATTTCGTATAACATTGGATGAGAAGTTACGGACCTCTGGCCTCATGTTCTTCGTTTTTTTGGAGGGAGGGAGGGAGGGAGTCCTATGGCCTCATGTTCTTTGTTTTTGAAGAGAGAGAGAGGGGGAGGGATAACCTGCAGAGTAACTCCTATATAGAGTTTGACAAAGTTCAATGGAATATTTTTCCTGGGTGTGATAGATTCATCAAGGAAAATAGGTCATCATCCTTCAGGTTAGGAGGTTAGGTGGTGCGACTAGAGGTGGGTCCACCGGTTAAGGATTAACTAGGGCAAAAACTAGATTATAGTGTAAACTAATTATGCAACGTTTGCAAACAACATATCTTTTGATCACATATAGGAATTCAACATGGGAAGAGATGGCTTGCCTGGTTCCGGCAGGGGTTCGTCTCCTCCGTACGCGGCGTCTGCGTTCTCCTCTGGTTCGGCAACTACAGAGTAACAAACAACAAATCAACACAAAGCCAATAAAAAAAACAGAAAAATAAATAGGATAGTAGTGCCAAGGGGTAGAGCTTCATTTTAGAGAATTTTAGAAACTGAAATGGGATTATTTGGGGTTGTGGTTGGGGAGATATGATTTTTGGGAGTGTATAGGATTTTTTGAAAAAGTATAAACGAATTTTGAATTAAAGAAGAAGGAGCGGGGCTTGGCGGCAGAGAGATATGCAGAGGGAGAGCGGCGCAGTGCGCCGTGGACTCGGCCCACGCGCCGTCCCAGCAAGTGGATGGGAGGGGAGGGCCCACATGTCAGCCCCTCATCTCCTTCCCGTCACTTCCTTTTCCTTTCTCTTCTTCCTTTTCCCCGAGGGGATCAGGCAAGGCGGTGGCGAACGAACGATGGTGACAGCGGCTATGGCGGTATCGATAGCATGGGGCAACGAGACGGGTAGGAGGTGGGTGTGGTGCGGCGAAGTGGAGACTGGGGGGGTTCTTATAGGCGACGCCGGACGGAGAGGAGCGGGGAGGGGCCAGCGCACGGGACATGGGTGCGGCTCGCCTAGGCGGCAGCCGTCACAAGGGAATTGAGTGGTGCGCAGGGCGTGGCAGGTGGCACGGGGACGGCCGGACGTCCGGGGACAACGAGGAGGAGGCGGATGGCGACGATGCATGGCGTGCGTCTGTTGTGGGGTGGGGTTGACGCGGAGCGGCGGCAAACAGGGCACGGGCATGGAGGCGGTGTAGCAGGGTGGGGGACCTAAACGGTCTAGAGGGGGGTGAATAGACGCAACCTAAAAATCCTGCAAACACTTAACAATGGAAGTCAGATCTCCGGACAGTCTAGTCCAATGGTCCAGACAGTCCGCTGTTCGGATACTCCGGCCAAAGCGGTTGGAGCCTCCGGACCTGGAAGCATAAAACTCCTCGAAGGAAATTTTCAGAGTAAGCAGGTGATCTCAGGAAGCAACACAGAAAAGGAGACAAAGACACAGCGAGTTTTTACCGTGGTTCGGACCCAAAGATCCTACTCCACGTTGAGGCGCTCCGGAGAGTGAGATCAAACGATCTCAAACCTCACCTAGCTATCTCCCACAAGTTGGCCTCGTTCTCCAAGGAGCTCTCGGACTAGCTACTCCTCGTAGCTACTCCTCGGACGATCTCATGATCAAGTCCCAAGCCGGGAGTCCTAGTCCCTAGTAGCCTCATTGCTCTATCGATCCCTACTTCTATACTCACTTACCTCGTTAGGGAGAGGAAATCCTGTACAAACTTCTCCCGGGCAACCATACGTCAATTGGTGCTCCGAGCGACACCTAGCCGTCTAGGAGATGAAATCTCTAAGAGTAACAAATCCAACCAGCTAGATTTTGCCCAAGCTCCTAGTGCTCTTCAAGGATCAAATCCAAACACTCTCATAACTCACCAACCCTTCTCATCTAATTCCTAGATGAATCTAAGTCTAAGTGAGGAGAAATAAGTGCTCTAGAGGCCTAGAAGTGGTAGGAAGTGAAATGTGATCTCAAGGACACTAGAACTCATAGGACTGATGTTCATTTCTCTTAAACTCTAATTGATCATGGAGAGGGTCAATTAGACATGTCAAGAGATGTTGCGAGGATCTAAGATGTTTAGTTCATTCCTCAACTCACAAAACATTTGCTCATCTAAGGGCTTGGTGAAGATATCGACCAATTGTTTATCGGTTGTCACATAGGTCAAGGTGATATCTCCTTTGGCTTCATGGTCCATTAGGAAGTGGTGGCGGATATCTATGTGCTTGGTCCTAGAATGTTGGACGGGATTGTTGGCTATCTTGATGGTACTCTCATTGTCACATAGGAGAGGTATATGATGGAGGTTTAGGCCAAAATCCCTCAAGGTTTGCTTCATCCATAGGAGTTGGGCACAACAACTTTCGGACGCGATGTATTTGGCTTCGGCGGTGGAAAGGGTGATAGAATTTTATTTCTTTGAGGAGCAAGAAACAAGACTTGTACCAAGGAATTGATACGTGCCGGAAGTGCTTTTCCTATCCACTTTGCAACCGGCATAATCCGAATCGGAATAGCCGATAAGATCAAAGGTTGAGCCTCTTGGGTACCACAACCCATGGTTTGGAGTATGAACTAAATATCTTAGAATTCTCTTAACGGCTACCAAGTGACATTCCTTGGGAGCCGCTTGAAACCTAGCACACATCCCTACACTAAGCATGAGTAGGGATCCAATCATGGAGCGATATACCTTTTCATCAACAGGTTTCCCGTCTTGGTCGAGGCCGAGGTGCCCGTTGGATTGCATGGGTGTCTTCACCGGCTTCGCTCTCGCCATGTCAAACTTCTTAAGCATATCTTCAGTGTACTTGGTTTGAGAGATGAAGGTCCCCTCCTTGAGTTGCTTCACATGGAATCCGAGGAAGAACTTCAACTCTCCCATCATGGACATCTCAAATCACTTAGTTATTAGCATGTCAAACTCGTCACAAAAGTCCTTGTTAGTAGAACCAAATATAATGTCATCAACATATATTTGGCAAACAAAAAGATCATTGTCAATGGACTTAGTGAAGAGAGTGGAATCTACTTTCCCGATTTTGAAGCATTTCTTGATGAGGAAGTCCCGAAGACACTCGTACCATGCCCGTGGCGCTTGCTTCAAGCTGTAGAGTGCCTTGTGGAGTTTGTACACGTGATTCGGCTTCTTCGGGTCTTTAAATCCAGGAGGTTGTTCCACGTACACGAGCTCGGAGATTGGACCGTTGAGGAAGGTGCTTTTGACGTCCATTTGGTAGATCTTGAAGTTGTGGTGCACGACATACACAAGAAGGATTCGAATTGCCTCAAGTCTTGCGACCGGGGCAAATGTTTCTCCGAAATCCAAACCCTCAACTTGTGTAAAGCCTTGCGCCACCAACCTTGCCTTGTTCCTCGTCACAACTCCATGCTCATCTTGCTTGTTGCGGAACACCCACTTGGTACCGATCACATTTTGCTTAGGGCGTTCCACAAGCTCCCAAACTTGGTTCCGGATGAAGGTGTTGAGCTCTTCTTGCATGGCAAGCACCCAATCCAGATCCTTAAGAGCTTCATCTACCTTGAGTCGCTCCAAAGAGGAAACAAACGAGTAAAATTCGCAAAAATTTACAAAACGAGATCTAGTTGTTACCCTCTTTGGATATCACCCAAGATGTTGTCCACCGGATGATCTCTTTGAACCCCTTGGCTTATTCTTAGATGGTGCACCAAGGGGGCTTGAGCTTCATCAGCGCCTCTTTGCTCTTAAGCGCCCTCGACATCGTCTTCATCCAAGTGTGGTTGAGCTTATCCATCTTAGTCTTCTTGATCATCGGGTCTAGGAATTGCCACATGAGGGGAGGTAGTCTTGTCGGTGTCTTCTTGATCACCATCCGCTACATGTGGTCGAATGTCCCCTATCGCCTTGTCCTTGATGGCTGAAGATGGATCCTTCTCAACTACAACTAGAGGAATAACTTGCTCTTCTTGAGAGTCATTAGATTCTTCAAATGTCACATCCCTAATAGTCTCAACCACTCCAGTAGAGTTGTTGAAGACCCTATAGGCGTGGGCATTCGCCTCATAGCCAAGTAAGAAACCGGTGTCAACCTTTCAAGCAAACTTAGAAGATCGAGGGCGTTTGCTCAAAATAAAACACTTACAACCGAACACCCGGAAGTAGGACACGTTGGGCTTCTTCCCGATCAACAACTCGTAGGCAGTCTTCTTGAGTAGCTTGTAAAGATACAAGCGGTTAATCACGTGGCACGCCGTGTTGACCGCTTTCGCCCAAAAAGTGTCTGGTGTCTTGTACTCATCAAGCATGGCCCTTGCGGCTTCAATGAGCGTTCGGTTCTTCCTCTCTACAATACCATTTTGAGGGGGAACGTAGGGGGCCGAGAACTCATGCTTGATCCCTTCTCCATCAAGAAACTCCTCCATCAACAAGTTCTTGAACTCACCACCATTGTCACTTTCTACTCTCTTCAATTTGACTTCGAACTCATTTTGGGATCTTCGGATGAAGTTCTTGAAGATCTCTACGGCTTCGCTCTTGTCATGCAAAAAGAATACCCAAGTGAAACGGGAATAGTCATCGACAATAACGAAACCGTATTTGTTATCTCCGATGCATAGATAAGCAACGGGCCCAAATAAATCCAAATGAAGAAGCTCGAAGGGACGCTTGGTGGTCATCACATTCTTGGGTCGATGGAAGGCTCCAACTTGCTTCCCCGCTTGGCAAGCACTACACACATGATCCTTCTCGAAAAACACATTAGTAATACCTCGAATGTGGTCATCAGTCACAAGAGTTGACAAGTTTCTCATCCCCACGTGGGCTAGCCGGCGATGCCAAAGCCAACCCAATGTGTACTTGGCCAAGATACACGACTCCGAAGTCACCTTATTAAGCGAAAAGTCAACTAGATAAAGATCTCCGACAAGACGTACTCTAAAGACCTTAGACTCGTCGTCTCTTCTAAAAACGATGACCGTTTTCTCGGTAACGAGACAATTTTATCCACTCTTACACAATTGAGTGACGGACAACAAGTTATAACTTAAGGACTTCACAAGAAACACGTTTTCAATGGTAGAATCATTGGAGATAGCGATTTTACGGAGGTCTTGTGTGTTATCATCTCCAAAGATAATACTTGTGTGTTGCCCGGTGCCGTCCTCAAATGACGTAAACATACCCGTCTCTCCCGTCATATGGCTAGTGCACCCACTATCCACCACCCAACTTGAACCGCCGGAGGAGTATGCCTACAAAAGACAATCAAGCGGTAAACTTAGGAACTCAAACTTCATCAAGTTTGGATTCCCTCACATGAGCCACAAGTATCTTGGGTACCCAAGTGAGACCATCCTCCTCTCTTTCTTGGTACACATGAACTTGGCGATCACTCGACCAAAGCGATCCTTCGTGATCACATAAGAAGCACGAAAATTGGAATGAGGCATATGCTTCTTGAAGGCCGTCGCCTTTGGTGGAGTCTTTGGCGGTGCATTGGATGGGCCCTTGTGTTGAGTTGATTGGGCCTTGGAATGAGCATTGGCTTGAGCCTTGGCTTGCGGCTTCGGTAGCACTTGTTTGACGCTTTGGTTGAGCCTTGGCTTGGGCCTTGGGAGGCGACTTTAGTGGGTTGCTTGGTGAAGCCTTGGGAGAGAAAGAGGTAAGCTTGGGCTTATTTGATTGTGAGCTCTTGGTGAAGATCACTTTAGTCTTGAGCTCCACCTTTCTCTTCTTTGACTCCGAGAACTTGGATTCATTTGGAATGTATCCAAGCCCAAAGCCATGTCGGTTAGCATTGTTGTTCATCGTCTTGTACAATGCCTCCTTGGATTGAGTTGACTTCAAGCGCTCAAAGTCCACCAAAGTACTAAGACGCTCATTTTCCTTCTTAAGATCCTCCATAGCTTGCAATATAGTGACATAAGCATTTAAATCATAGCCATAGCAAAGTGAACATCTCTTGCTTGTGGAGACATTGGTGGAATTGTCGGAAGAGGAAGTACTATTCCAAAGAATGGAATATTAATCTTCAAGCTCCTTGTGTGTCTTAGTCAAACCCACAAGGCTCTCTTTTAGAGCAACATTGTCATTCTCAAGAATAGTAGTTGAGTCCTTAATGGAGTGTAAGTCCATTGTCAAGGAAACAACCTTCCCTTTCTCCAACTCCAATTGACTCTCGAGGGCAAGGCACTTCTCCTTCTCAAGGATTAGCAAATCCTCTTGCCTCTCAAGAGTTTTCTCCTTTGCCTTCAATGCCTTCATAAGCTTGGACACATGAAGCATTACCTTCTTGCTAAAGCCCTCAAACATGTCCTCATCATCACTAGATGAGGTGCTACTAGAATCATCATCACTAGAGGGAAGATTGGATGGGAGCATTACCTTGCGCATCTTTGCCATGAGACAATAGGACGTGTTGCCATCTTCATTGTCGCTCAAGTCACCAAAGAGAGACTTCTTGGTTGGACAAAACTTGGCGGCGAAGTTGGCGGTTCCCTTGCCGTTGCTCTTGCTCTTGCTCTTGTCGGAGTCGCTCTCATCATCATCACTATCTTCATCATCACTTGACTCCCAACATCTCCAATGTGAGCCTCGCCAACTTTCTAGCGAAAGTGAGGCTTCTTCTTGGTCACCTTCTTGGTCTTGCTCTTCTTGGGACAATTCACAATGAAATGGCCGGGATCGCCACATTCAAAGCATGCCTTCTTGGATTGCCGCTTTTGATCCTTTCCAAGGCCACTCTTCATGAACTTGCGGAAGTTCTTCACAAAGAGAGCGAAGTCGTCACTCTCCTTGTCTTCATCTTCATCATCACTCTCATCATCATCCTCTTCAACGGGCTTCTTCTTTTTGGTCTTGGCCTTGAGAGCAACGCCCTTGTTCTTGGCGATGGCATTGGTCATGGTGATTTTCTTGACCTCCTTGGCTTTCTTGAACATGAGCTCATCGGAAATGATCCGGCCAAGCACATCCGAGGGAGTGAGCTTCTTGAAGTCCCGCCGCTCATGGATGAGATAGACAAGATGATGGTTGACGGGGGCGTAAGCACGAAGAAGTCTCTTCACCACGAAGTGATCTGTCATCTCTTCACTTCCAAGCCCGCGGATCTTGTTCACAAGCACCATCATGCGATTGTACATCTCTTGGGGGGTTTCTCCTTCCATCATGAAGCACCCAAATTGCCCCTCCAAGAGCTCGATCCGGGACTCCCTTACACGCGAAGTACCCTTATGGGCAACGCGTAAGGTGTCCCAAATCACCTTCGCCTCCTCAAGCCCATCCACCTTGTTGTGTTCCTCCGTGCTAAGAGCACCGGCGTTGAGGTGGATAAGCTTGACCTCCTCGGGCGTCGTTGGAGCATCATCATTTGACAAGTCGACCCCTGTAAGCACAACATTCCACACACTAGGGTGCAACGAGATCAAATGCATCTTCATCATGTTCCTCCATGACGCGTAGTGAGTCCCATCAAAGGTGGGAGCATGTCCGGAAGGAACCAACACAAAGTTATAAGAAGAAGGATTTAGCTTATCATAGTCAAATGGAATGTTCACTCCCTTCTTCTTATTCTTGGTCGATGGCTCCGCCTTCTGGCCCTCCTTTTTCTTCTTGCGCTTGGCCTTCTTCGCAGCCTTGGATGTAGTGGTCATGAAGGAGGCGTGGGAGGCGGTTTCCTCATCTTCACTTGAGTCGGTGGACTCGGACACGATCTCCTCTTCTTCTCTAGACATGATTGAAGCCTAGGATTTCTTCAAGCGGTTAAGCCTTGTAGAAGATCCTCGCTCTGATACCACTTGAACGGTCAGGAGGGGGTGTGAATAGACGCAACCTAAAAATCCTACAAACACTTAACAGCGAAAGTCAGATCTCCGGACAGTCCGGTCCAATGGTCCGGACAGTCTGGTGTCCGGATACTCCGGCCAAAGTGGGCGGAGCCTCCAGACCTGGAAGCATGAAACTCCTCGAAGGGAATTTCCAGAGTGAGAAGGTGATCTCAGGAAGCAACACAGAAAAGGAGACAAAGACATAGCGAGTTTTTACCGTGGTTCGGACCCAAAGATCCTACTCCACGTTGAGGCACTCTGGAGAACGAGGTCAAATGATCTCAAACCTCACCCAGCTATCTCCCACAAGTTGGCCTCGATCTCCAAAGAGCTCTTGGACTTGCTACTCCCCGGACGATCCCATTATCAAGTCCCAAGCCGGGAGTCTTAGTCCCTAGTAGCCTCCTCGCTCTATCGATCCCTACTTCTAGGAGATAGCAAGGTTTTATACTCACTTACCTCGATAGGGAGAGGAAATCCCGTACAGACTTCTCCCGGGCGACCACACGTCGATCGGCGCTCCGGGCGACACCTAGCCGTCTAGGAGATGAAATCTACAAGAGTAACAAATACAACCAGCTAGATTTTGCCCAAGCTCCTAGTGCTCTTCAAGGATCAAATCCAAACACTCTCATAACTCACCAACCCTTCTCATCTAATCCCTAGATGAATCTAAGTCTATGTGAGGAGAAATAAGTGCTCTAGAGGCCTAGAAGTGGTAGGAAGTGAATGTGGCAGCCAACTTAGCTCAGTAGGAGAGGATGGGCTTAAATAGACCACGCACCTACCCACTAGCCGTTGGAAATAGGGTGTCCGAACACTCCGAACACATTATCCGGACACTCCGGAACTCCTAGCCGTTACAACATGACATGTAACGGTGACATCCACTAGCCGTTTGAACGGTGGTCCCTCTGTCCGGACACTCCGGCAAAAGCAGCCGGATGCTTCGGACAGCCCATGTCCGGACACTCCGTACTAAACGTCTGGACAGTCCGGACCAAAACGTGCAAGTGTTGTGCATTACAAGTGTATCTCTCATACGCTATTAAACTTGATCCTTTAGAGCATTTAGAGGTTGATTCAAGTTCTAACTAACCGATCCCTTTTGATAGCATGACTTTTCCTAAAACTCAAAAAAAAATACAACCTATTTCTACTCCTTTGAGCCGCTTCACCGTCCTAATCAACTCCATTGATGTTTTAGCACTATTGGGGGTCACTTGTCTTCTTGCTTCGCTTCATAACTCATTAACAAACGTTAGTCCCTTAATAATGTTGTCACTTATCACGAAAACCCACTAGGGGTCGATTAGTGCACTTTCAGGACCGAGCGGCGGCGACGAGGATGCAGCAGTTCGGGACACTGAGACGTCGTGCGCGGGCAAGCAGCGATGGCGATGGGGGGATCGGGTCGCCACGTTAAATCCAGGGAGGGAATTAAGGGGGGTGCTATCTCGCACCTGGTTTCGCGCCCCCCCACCCGCGCAACCAGGTTCTCCCCTATTCCTCCCCCTCCTTTCCTCTCTTTTTCCCCTTCTTCTTCCTCCTCCAACGTCGCGTCCTTTGCCACCGTCGTCTGCCGCCGGCGTCCTTCACCTTCCCGCCCTCCGCCGCC
>CM002479.1:161648-202449 GCA_000325765.3 Leersia perrieri
CCCACGGCTCTGGCGCGGCACCACCGCCTCACCGCCCGCCCTTGCCCGCCACCCGGACATCCCTCTAACCTCGCTGCCAAACCCCCCTCCTCCCCCACCCCGCCTCGCCAAAAAGCAAAAACCCCTCCCTTCTCTGCTCTGCTACTCCTCTGCGCTGCTTCGCTTCTGGTGGTGGTGGTACGTACAGTCGAGTGAGTTTCCTCGGAACTGACAGATGATGGGCCAGGCTGGGCTTCCATGCGACCCGTTATAACGTTTCCAGTGGTGCATCAACACGCAGGCAGCACAAACTAAGTGGTGCATTGCGTCAAATATTAAACGCATTACAAACTGGAGTAATAGTACGTCCGCAACAATTCGCTAAGTGAAATGGTTTAAATCAAGGGTTAATTGGATCCATGTCATTGCAAATATCCTTATTTGAAAAAATATCACTCCTATTCACGATATCGGCCCTACGCCACTGTAATTTTTTCAAATTGGAGCCATGCCACCCCATCATGATTTCTGTCAAAAAAATCTCCGTTAAACCAACTGTACGTGGGACCTACCTATCAATTTCATCTTCACCTCCCTCCCCTTTCTTCTCTCTCCGGCATCCTCATCCCACCCATGCAGCCGCGCGACCGCGCCCACCATCGCCACCGGCAGGCGATGGCAGGATCCGGCCACGAGGACGCGGATTTGGCCGCCATCGACGGTTGCAGAAAGAGCCCCGGCCGCTCAGGCAACGGCGAGATGGGAGGACGCGAAGCGGGTGAGGCGAAGAGGCGTGAGGGCTTGGGAGCCGCCGTCTTCGCCGTTGACGTCTTCAACCTTGTCCAATCTACCGCTGCCTCTATCATTTGCGGCGGGAGGGCTCGGGAACCATCGCCGTCATCAGGAGCGGCGATGACGACGACCTCAGATCTGTGCCAGCCGCCGCCCAGCTCGACGACGGGTTCATACGTGGTGTGGTCGCTGCCGCGCCTCATTTTCCATCACCGCCCTCCTCCACTCCTTCCTGTTGGCGTCTAGACTCGCTAGCCGGCGTGGTCAACAGAAGAAACAAGAAACGAGGAAGGAGACGGAAAACGTTGAGATGGATGGTAAATGCGACGGCAGTGGCATACTTCTAATTTGATACAACTGTTGTGGCATAGGCCGATATCACGAATAGTAGTGGCATTTTTCCAAATAAGCATATTTGCAATGGCATGGATCCAATTAACCCTTAAATTCAAACAAAGGAACACCTCCAAGTCTTTTACGGCGCACGCACATTCAATCAGGCGATATCAGGCAATACAGAATTAGCAGCTTCCTCATAACATGCTAATAAATGCCAACAAAATGGAGGTTTGTAAATATTCAGAGCATGTTTGGATCTAGGGACTTTTAGTAGCCCCTGGACTTTTTTCTAGTAGTCACAAGGACTTTTTTGTAGTCCCACCTATTTGGGAAGAGGGACTAAAAATCCCTAATTACAGTGTACAAGTACTAAAATACCCCTAGTCCCATACCCCTCCACCATTGCTTTTTGGCGCGCGCTGCTGCTTGCGCCGGCTGCTGTTAGCTGCTGCTGCTAGATGCTGCTGTGAGCTAGCTTCTGCTTCCAATTCTTGATGAAAATTTCAGGATACAAACACAATTTTCAGCTAATTTCATACAAATGAAGTGAATCACATTTTCAGCAATATCACAATAAATTGCATATCCAATTATTCCTACAAAAATCCATAGTCCATAGTCCAAAGTCCATTTTATTACAACACACATAAATAATTCATAGTCCATAGTCCAAAGTCCATTTTATTACAAACACACATAAATAGTTAAATGTCCATAAAGATCAAAAATAGTTAGTAGTACATTTGTTTCAAACTCCATAGCCCATCAGCAACCCAATCTCTAAAGAGATTCATCTCATGGCTATCACTTTGATCAGTCCCAACGACATTGTACTCCCATTGGATCATAATTCTCATCTTGGTCACACAAGTCAAAATCAATGTCCTTTAACTGACTTTGTCTAATAAAATTATGTAATGCACAAAAGGCGACAATTATTTGACTTTTTTTTCTGGATAACTTGGTAGGTTGAACAAAATCCTCCACTTATTCTTCAATACACCAAATGACCTCTCAACTACATTTCGACAAGAAGAATGAGAGTAATTAAAATGCTCTTTTTTTCCTCTAGGCATTGTACCCTTGTTATACTCTTGGAAATGGTAAGTTAAACCCTTGTATGGTGCAAGATATCCTGGCCTATTTGGGTATCCCAAGTCGACAAGGTAAAATTTTCCTTCAGTGGCTTTGGAAACCTATGCTCCCATCTAGTTTGAGCATCACTGAATACTTTCATATCATGAACCGACCCAGGCCATCCCGCAAGAACAAATGTGAATCTCATGTCAAAGTCACATACACACATCACATTTTGAGTCTTTTCCTTGTGTCTATTCCTATGTTGAATAGCTCTTGAGGGTGGCACTACAACTTGAATATGTGTCCCATCTATGACTCCAATGCAATTATCAAAATAGGGTGTATACCTATTTGATTTCAACTTTTCATGGACAGTTGTGAAGTGAGGATCAGTTGGTTTAATTATATCTTTTGCAAGCTACATCAACACTTGTAGTACTTCATCGAACTTCCTACTAATTGTCTCAAGTGACCTCACTAACCGATTTCTTGCATGTCTAACAGATTGGGGGCTCCTACTATATACAAAAACAGCCCTAAAGACATAAGAGCTAAAAACAATACCTACAACTTTGTTTGAATACATAAGAGCTAATTCTTCCGTTTAGATCCTCTAAAAACATTTCAATCTAATAGTGTCCAAATTTCGTTAGAAAATTACAGACGTGAATTAAAACGTTTATATCTCATGAACCGTCCATCAAAACCATTCCAAAATTGGTTGGAAGATGTATTCCAAAGTTATCTACAACTTTCTTATTATAATTTTTCACAGAAAAAGTCATGTTCATACCCTAATTAACGAAATACTAAACCTATGTAAATCTGCCGGCGCGCAGAAATACTAATCCAAAACATATATACTAAACCTCTTTACCCAAACCCTAATTACCACGAATTAAACTCTTAAAACACCCCAAATCAACAATAAACAGTAGATAATCCTCACCTAGGGTTTTATGGAGAACAACAAGATGACGGAGAAACACCGATCTAGCCCACCATATTACTCTCCTCGTACTCACAGTTTTATTTTTCCAATTTGTTTGACGATCCCACTTATGATTTGGGAGATCTATGGAGGGGATTGTGTTGGGGAGACGAGAGTTGCAAACTCCCGTTCATGAGCGGGGACGGCGGCTGCGTGTGGGAGGGAAAGGGTTCGGTCCCCCTTCCCTCTATAGGAGAGGAAGGTGATGGGCCGTACTACTACTTTTAGAGATATTTTTCCCTTTAATTTATTTTTCCTTTCTTTTTCATGGAAACCTAAACCAAAATCAAAATTGCAAGTTTTTATTTCAGGGGTATTATACTGCCGCCGCTGCTGCTGCTGTTTCGTGCCTGCTGCTGCTGATACTCCTGCTTCAGCTGCCGCCGCCGTAGCTGCAGAAGCTGCCTTTGCAGCTCCTTCCTCTGGCCCCGTGGCGTCTTCTTCTCGTCATCCAATGCTTGCTGCTTCTGCCGCAGCTTCTTTCTCTGCCCCTTCTTCTTCTCCTCCTTATGCTGTTGCTGCTGTCCCTGCTGCAGCTGCGTCTGCTCCTCCTCTTCCTTCGCCTGCATCTGTTGTCTTTTGATCAATGGAAGGATGTAATCGTCTCGATATTTCACCAGCCTTAGTCCAGAATCCACGATTTTGCTTGAAGATTCAGGTGCCGCTGCAACGACAGCCGCTTCAGGTGCAGCTGCCTGATCAGCCTTACATGCACGCGCCCTACTGACGTTAACCCAATCATGTATCAACGTGTCGAGATGATAAATTCCTTTATCCGTCCCCTCTTGGATATTCTGTAGCGCTTCTTTCTGCATTTGCACGAAACGCTGCGTCTCTGCAAACACGAGAAATGAAACTTGAAGAACCCTTCCCCTCTGATCATTTCTTTCGGTGGCGTTCTCAGGAGTAAAGCGCTTCAGACAATGATATATATCCCGAAAAGAGCCAGCGCCTACCGTGCAAGGGGTGCTGCAGGAAGATATCACAGAATTATTACCACAGGAGTATATTGCATGATTATATATATAGAGATGTACAGAGGAGGGGGAAAATTTGATATTACTGTACTTACATATTCCTGTACCCATAGCCGTACGAAATTGTATGCGACCCTGAGTTCATGAAGGACGGAAGGAGACGTTCTTTGTCCTTCAACTTGAATGTGAGCCATCCAGCAGTATTATTCCGATCGGCAGCCGCGGCCATCGGTCGGAAAGCAACAAGGTACAAATCTGTCTCTCGGCAAAGAAATTGGATGTAGTTGCCGTCGTTTGGGTTCACCAACTCGACGATGTGGTAAGTGTGCTTTGCTTCAGGGCGAGTATCTCTTGCTACTGCTACTGTCGGGGCGGGGTGACCGGCATACCTGCTACTGTCGTGGAACAGATATCTAACATCCGCCCGTGTCTCTTGCTCAAAAACTTCTCAAACTCCTCCTCATCAGCGTCGAAATAAATCCGATATGTATAATTGTTGATATCCTGCAATACAGTTATAACAAGATCATTTTACTGTGGACAAAAGACAATACGATGATACTAATACTGCACAATATACATCATACAACAAGCAAACAAAAGGCCAGTAGTCGCTCTCTTAACACGGCCAAACGACCATTGCGGTTGGGTGTGGACTGGATAGAATAGAAACCCATGGATCCTGACCGTCACATGTTGGTACATATCCCAAGAAGATCAAGAAAACAGGAAAATCGAAAATTTGGGTCTGATTGATTGAAGTTGCTAACATTTGGACGTCAATTCAAGCTTTCCTAGAGAACATAATCAGCACTGGCTGATGGCTTCTGCACAAAACAGATAATTCCAATCCTCTTCTTCGCCGCCTGTGCTCACAAAGTCACAACCTTTGGGAAGGCAAGCAAGAACTTTTGATAACCAAAAATCACAACAGGCAGCAATAAGACTACAGATCCGCGAAGCGCTGCTACTATGGGGATGCCGCACCAACCCAGAAATCAAACTACTTCTAGCAGATTGGATGGATACTAAACAATAATTTAATATACAAACCAACAGTCGTATAATTTTTCTTCGTCTGTAAATCCCATCATCGGCTACCCCTCTCTACCTTCTTTGTAAAAAAAAAGGCCTTTTTTTTAAAAAAAAACGAAAATGCCAATTCGGAGAAACTGAGAAAAGCTTTGATCTTTATATTCGTAGGAGCTCAAAATCGAAATCCAGGTGTAAAGAAGAGGAAGGAAGAAGAAAACCCCAAAAAAAAGAACAATCCCACAGAACCACGTCCCCACAATATTCTGGCGCAAGGAGATGCAGCCTGGTGCAGCTGGGTACAAATGCAGAGGAGATGCAGAGGAAAAAAAGGAGAAATATTTACAGTCATGTCGTGCTGAAGATTCAGTCGAACTCTCCTCTCCGCCAACCTTCGCAGCTCCGGCTCTTCCTTCGTGAGCTCCGGGTCATCGCTGATCACCTCTTCCTCCTCGTCCATCAGCTCCCGGAGGTGAGAGAGAGAGAGAGAGAGAAAGAGATGGATGGAAGGGAGAGATAGGAGAGGAAGAGAACCCTTCGCCAAAACCCCCTCCTTTCTTCTTCTTCTTCTTCTTCTTCTTCTTCTTCTTCTTCTTCTTCTTCTCTCCTGCTTCTGCTAGTTCTGGTGGTGCTGGTGGTGTGTGTGTGCGCTCTTCTTGCTCACGGGCTGGCTGAGTTGCCTCGGAAACCAAAAAAGTGAGACAACATAACAGGCCAGGACGGGCTGCCGTACGGCCCACTATAATATTTCCAATTCCGGCCCATTATTTTCTCACATCACAACGTTGTTTCTTTTGTACCAAATCTTCCTAAATGCATTCACAAGTGAAGAAATGAGTGATAAGGGGAAAACTTAGTAACAAATGCTACGAGAAGATAGCCAAAGTCAAGTTAGTATTGCCATGCTTGGTGAGATATTCAACTTAGATGCAGGACTACTTAATTCAAGATGAAAACCTGTTCTAATGCGACATATCAATTATCAAACATTCCGAGGTTCATCTTCAAGGCGCTCCCAATGAAGCAGGAACATGAACGATGCACTGAGCTCGTGGTGGAGCAATGGACCATTGTGACAGACATCAACATTTGCAGTTAGCTGAAGACTCAAGTACATGAATGCCCTTGTATAGGTTTGTTCAATGTCTCAATACCCGGTGCAATTTCCTGGCTAACAAATCCTGTCTCATATGACATGCACATGCTTCTCATACAATTTGATAACTTTCTAACATCTCAGACAACTAGCATATTTTAACCCATGGAATTGCCACTAGTCAGCCAACATGAGGTGGACTAAAGAAACATGACATCAGTGCTCTGGATTGCTCAAGAAATAACAACAGATGAAGTCAACTGTACAAGAAAGAGCAATCCATCTACTCCTGTAGTTATGTCATCTAGTACTATACAGTGGGAAATGGAAATTCTACAAATTTCCCTCTGTTGTGAAGGATATAAGAGAACCTAATATTTGGTACATGTATAAAAAAGGCAATGCCAAAAATTAGTTCTAATTCTTTGCAACAAGGGCCAAAACATTTCTGTATGGATATTCTCCTTTCTTTACACCCGATTGTGGTAACCAGGTGAATGGATCTATCATCCTCTGGAACTCACTGTGGTTCTCTTTCCATGTACAGAGTCTGTGGTATCACTCTCAGCTTGGATCATTGCTTTCTTGGTGAGCTCGTAGCCTGCAAAGTTCATTGATCCGAGAGGAGCAATCCAGAAGAAGCGGGGGATCGCACCCTTGAACAGCCCGAGAGGGCCCTCGTTTCGAAGGATGGAGAAGACTATCAACTGCATGGAGACTGGTGTGCCTGGTGGAGCAGTCATCATCCGAGTCTTCATCACATCAAAAGGAGTGGTGACAACTGCTGCAAGACCTCCAGACAATGCTCCCATTGCAATATTTTCCCATGGTTCTAGGTCTCTGTTCAAGACATGCTGTGCCGCCTACAATAACATGGGCAGGACATGATCATTAGATTCATCAAGGCTCAGTGCATGGTTCTATATCTAATGGGATTGAAACAGAAATTAGATATTCCAAATCTCAGTCCACTAAAACAAGAAGGAGAAAAGAAAAGGTTTCACAGTTGCTGTAACTATCTTTTTGTATTTTCCATATAGCCAATGCGAGCTAAACTAAACTTCTTAAGAAATATAGTGAACTGACAAAAAAAAAAAGAATTCATGCATTAGAAAACTAAATAACTTTACTGTGGGCAATCTTCTTGGAAAATAAAACAAGCAAGCAACTGAATGCAGTTTGAGCCACCTTGTATTACCAAAGTTTTACTTTGGACCACTCTTTACCCAGTCTTTTCACTTTGGACTATATAATCTTGCTTTTGTTGCAAAAGATTGGGTAAAGGTTGTCCGAAGTGAAACTTTTGGCAATATAAAATGTCAACCAAATTGCAATTTACTCCAAGCAAAATAATTCAGCCCACATCATTGATTGACAGGTGAATAGAAGAAAAACTCCATTGAAATGCCATTTCAGATGCATGTATTTGAATCTACACTTTACATTGAACAAAGGCAAGTCACTGGCTCACTGCAGACCTTCCAGTCAACAAAAATACAGATGGAAGAAAACCAATTTTACAGTATGGTCTAAAGAAACAATAAGAACTAACAATACCTTTTTAGCTTCCGCATAAAGGCACATTCCAGCAACATAGAAAGGAACCTCTCGGTAAGGAGTGGCCCCAGTTCCACGGAAGAAGCCCTTTGGGCCATGGGCGGACAGAGCATGGGACATGGGGGTACACTTGTACCCCCAATATTTCTTAAATACACTAGGATTTATTAGGTAAAATGTATGTGTATATGATTTATTGGGTATAATTTATTCTAGAATTGCAAAATAGCCTCAAAAAGCTACCAACCAAACAGGTATATTTGATTAGAAGTAATTTTCTTAGCATTCTGCAACTCCTACATAGTTCATGTTATTTTGCTCTGGTAAAAAGCTTTAGGTCTTCTCATGTATTAAGAAAGTTTGTACCCCCAATTTTGCAATCCTGCGTCCGCCACTGCTTTGGGCCATCTATTTGCATGGTACCAAACAATGGCCTCCCCTACATTATTGAAAATTCCAGCCTGCAGACGCTGCTTAAGAACCTCGCAAGGAATACGGACTGCCGTTCCCAGGATGGTGCTGCAGAAGGAAGAAAGTGATTGCACCTGCGAAAGCCGAAAGGAATAGGTTTATCATCAGATTTTCATATGAGCACATGAACAACTACTACAGAAACATATTCTTGGCCAATATACTAGTTCAAATGTTCAATAAAGACAGAAACTCAGCATATTTTAGGAATACTTTACCAACTGATCCTGCTAAAATTGTGTATAAAACATGTGCGATGTTGCAATCTCTTGGTCCATTTTGCAGACAAGGCAGGAAAACTACAGGAGGCATCCAGGTTACTAAGGCAGGTGGCAAGTGAACTGTTCAGTTCAAAGCATGGCTGGAGGGTGGGGATGAGGAAACTGGAAAACTGAACCAAAGGTAAACTGAAGATGAATACATACAGAATAAGGAAAAACGATCTGCATTCTGGAAAAATAGAGATAGAGATCCTTGGGGGGGGGGGGAGGCTGGAGAAAGCTTAGGGAAGACTTGGTGGGCTGATGAAAGTGCTTCGGCTTCGTTTTTTTTCTTGTGTTTTCGTCTCTTAAGAGGTCCAAAACTTCTAGGTCTAGTGAAGTATGCTCTCTCTGTGCTGGCTTCGACCAGTGTGTTTTTCAGGTTTTTGTCAGCCTCAAAACTTGCAGCCGTCAGTTGGTTTGCCACACCCTGGGGGTTAGCAGCGTTTTTTTTTTGTTCTTTTACCTTGTAAGGATGCTTTAATGTACACCCTGGAGGGCTCCCCATCTTTGATAAAAAAAAATCAGTAAAGGTTAACAGGTTTATCCAGTCACACAAGTTTCACGATGACTAGATTTAGCTATGAATTTTCTGAGAACAAAAAAATCTTACTTGATGAGCTTAGGTTGGTCAAAAGCCATATCAGCATATTTAATAAGGAACTAATGTAGCAGATGACTTGAAGCAGGCTACATTTTCTGTTGTGAGACTGACATTCTGACAGGTTGCACAAGGAATACGGAAGTATACCTGAATATCCGGAAGAGTTGGAGCAACACTTTTCAATACAAGCTTGCTTGCCTCAAATATTCCTGTTCTCAAACCATGGCTACAAATGACAGGATGTGAATATGCAGCCTACATTCGAATTTGCCTCTTAAACTCTGAGCCAACACTAACCTTGAAAACTGACCAAGAATTGCGGGGATAGAACCCCGATAGAGTCCTCGGAGCCCAGTTTGTGGAAGTGTTGATATGAGATCTGGAAATGAAAGCGAAGATGCTTGGACACGTGTCTGATACAGTACAGAAAATAAAGAGCTTGAATCAGAAATGCCCATAAAACTGTGAAAACTCTCAACCAGAAAATTCCCATTAGTATAAAAGCAAGTAAGTTCATTATCCAGTATCTAAAAAACCAAATTCATTGCAGGTAATGCCTTGTGTGAAGGGCGATCATACATAGACGATGAACTAAAAAACTGAAAAATTACAAATTGAAAGCTCCTGCCAGTACTATGCACTTTATAAATTTCCATTCGACTGCATCCTGCCATGGAGTCTGCTTGAAGCAGATGGTGTTTGTCATAATTATCTACAATTTAGTATGTTGGATTTCAATCACCCCTCATTAAGACATCAGGTTCTAACAATCACGTGAAGGCACCGTTGAATCAGTACTATGGTAAACAATCAGATGTTCAGTTTGTTTACACTAAAAGGGTAAAAAAAGAATCATGCCACAAACTATGGCAACAACCAAACAGTTGCCAAATTGGTTAAACCTGCCTGACATTAGATGTGGCAAACTGTGGCTGGCAACCAAACACATCCAAAGACATCAAACATACCGAGGGTCATCTTCAATGCGCTCTGAAGGAAGCAGAAGCATGAAATTGCGAAAATGGCTGTAGGAGATTGATTCTTCTGAATCTGCATTTAGGTACCGCAGCATGGCAGCAGCATTATCTTCATTGGCCGGAAGGCCTGCACTTTTTAAAGATGTGAGAATTTGATTTTTGTGAAGTGTCCCAGACTTGCTCAAACACAGTGTGGTGTACGCCCGCAGTATTGTTGGTTCCTTCTGCTCCATCAAGGATAGAAATTGTTTCCATCCAATTGATTTTGAAAATAAGTTACTTTTGGTGCGCCGTAAAAAGTCCCGAGCATACATCCTGGGCAACCGCCTCTTTCTCATTGCAACTTCAAGGTCTTCCAGGGTGACTTGGCCATCACCACCCCTGTCCAACTCCTCAAATAATCGCTTTCCTACAGAAGGAACCCCACAAGAAAAGCTTAGGATAATATCATGTAAGAGTTAACTGCATTCATTTCCAAAAGAACAAGAAAGCAACCTTATCAGAAATAATATTTTGAGCATACTGATGTCATACTAATAGCATAAAGCCAATCTCTGCATATGATTATACACCATTTCACACACTTTGAGAGCAGTTGGGAAATTGCCATGCATATTCCGAATCTGAAGAGTCTGGAATAGTTAGTACGAGCACATATAAATGATAAGATAGTACAATCATGTTCTGCAGAAGGGAATAAGGTTGAGGCCTGCTGATGTTTAAGTAACAAACCGTATCCATTTTGTCAGGAAAACCAAGAATGTTGTAACAGAGTAATACATTACACAAAACACCTTATGCTAAATCTGTGTATGTGAAGAAAATCGTGTGAAAAATTGTAAGAAGATTGCAGGCATGCGAATGCCCTAGACTAAATTCAGCATTTATTCTATGGCTGTTGAAATTGGTGACTGTCTGGTTGGCATCATAATGAAATCATGTTGTTATACATGAGAGACAAGAGATTATTCACATTGAGGGGATAGTGGCACACTATTACTAAAGAAAGATTCGAATGAATTGTTTTCATTGCAGTCTAGTATTAACAAATGACTTTAGGATCATAAAGCAAAGTCTTAATTTTTGGTTGGTAAACCACACACAGAGTATAAAGAAGAGCTAATATATTGGCATTGAGAGAATGAAGGTGATGAGATGTACCTTCAAATTCAGCATATCTGAAGAAGTCGTGTACTGAAAAAAGTTTCTTCTTGTCTGGATGAGCATCATGTGATGTAGTTGACCTGGCAACTAACTGCAGAACAAGCTCAATCAACTCAGCGAGTGAAAGCGTGGAAAGTGTGGATCGCAGGCGTTCCACATTAGTCATTAGACAATGGGATGCTGAGCAGGCGAACAGGTAATCTGTGTGGATTATCATTAGCTGTTGAAGGTTCCACGGGCTCGGACTCGGAGACAGACGAGTCTTTGCGAAACCGAGGTTGGAGAGAAAAGCAGCCTTCTTTCCGTGGATTAGTGTGTGCAATCGGTGGATGAGATGGGGCTGAAATTGCTTGCGTTTGTGCTCTAGGACCAGGAGGTGTAGGTTATGGGTGAAGGTATCGAAGGCAATGCAGAGGAGGAAGTCCAGCTGCCGCGGGGGGTCGGCGGCTTGGAGGGGTTTGCTGCTGCTGCATGTTGTCAAGGATCTGAAATCGGGCTGCTTATGCTTGTTGGGTTTGGATCCGGGAAAGGGAAGGTGGAGATGGACGAGGGCGCCGCGGGCGGCGACGAGGAGGACCTCCAGGGGGTGGCTGGGATCCGTGGATGGCATAGGTAGCTTGCTTACCTCGCCTCGCCTGAGTAATTTGGTGGTGGAGGAGAGATGAGAGAGGCGGCGGAGGAAGACGGAACACGACAAGCGCCCGCCCAGTCGAGCCGCCCCGTCGAGTCCAAAGGTTGTCACGATACGCCTACACCAAAAACCAACAATTTTTACCAAAAATTCTAAAAAAAATTGAGCATATATACTTTCAATAGTGTTACACATATGTGCAAAGTTTCATCTTAAAATTCGTTATATACAAATAGCAAAAAAAAGACAAAATTCTAATAGATTTTTACTTAAAAAGCTGTTAGACTTTTCATCTTTTTGTTGTGACTAAAATATAAAGAATTTTAAGATAAAATTTTTTAGATATGTGTAACACTATTAAAAGTACATGTTCAAATTTTTTCAGAATTTTTGGTAAAATTTATTAGTTTGTGTGCACGTGTGTGTACGAAAAGGGTTGTGTGCACTCGATGTGTTCTAAATAAATGTGTCTGTTTAGATATATGCCACTGCAATTTCACTAATTTGATGGATCTATGCCATGTTGTACGCCAGATATAAATTGGGTACCGTATTTTGGTATGGAACAAATTGCCCGTGCTTCTCTTCGATTCATTGACCCATACGGACCTACAGCAAAAACAGATCGTGACTCCTCTATATTCCCCAACCCTAGCAAACAGAACGACTAAGATGGCGAAAAATTGCGATGACGATGGCGAAGTGCGATGTGACCCCGACATCCTCTCCCTCCCGCCTTAGTCCAAGAGTGAGCAGCGACGACAGCATCATCTGCTGCAGCTGGCAGCGGTGTCGGGTAGCAGCAGCGGCCGGCGATGGAGGAGGTTGGCGCATGAATCCAGTGACGGAGCTCGTGCAATATCCTCTATCTAGTTCAGCTAGAGAGATGGAGGATTCGAATCCAAGGTAAACAACTCGAATCATACCAACATCTTTCGATTTGAGGTCGTTTGAGTTGATTTCATACGTTCTATCAGTAGAAATTTGTTCTCGCTAGAGTAAAAGATTGTAGGTTTTGTCACAGTAGAGTCGGATGGTAGGAGGAGGTATACTAAAGAAAAAACACTAGTTTTACTCTAGATTTGTTGATGTCAAGCCTAAGTAGAGATGTTGAATGGGGTGAGGACCAGACTGCTACTGTGTTGTTTTTGGACAATAGGTTTAGTGAAGATGTTAGAAAGATGAATCTCAACTGTATGTTACTCCATCCTTACCTAAATATTTGACATCGTTAACTTTTTGACGTATGTTTGACCGTTTGTCTTATTCATTTT
The DNA here is from genome assembly GCA_000325765.3 of Leersia perrieri. Lineage (NCBI taxonomy): Eukaryota > Viridiplantae > Streptophyta > Magnoliopsida > Poales > Poaceae > Leersia > Leersia perrieri. Next base: position 174,873 of record CM002479.1, read on the forward strand.
TTTAAAATATGTAAAACTATATGTATGCATGAAAGTATATTTAACAATGAATCAAATGATACGAAAGCAATTAATAATTTTGTAAATTTTTTGAATAAGACGAACGGTCAAACACGTATAAAAAAAGTCAATGGCGTCAAATATTTAGAGAAGGAGGGAGTATGTTTGAAATGTATAAGCCACATATGTGTGCTAAACTGATGGTGCTAGTGGTTGATAGTGCACTAGCGGCTGTTGAGGCTGATGCATTAGATTCGTTGTGTGTATGTTGACGGTCGTTATCGACTAATTTCAATCGTCGGTGGGGCTTCTCGTCTTTTTCATGGTCATGGTGGGCTGGGGCGCCGTCATATCGTGGACGCCGGTTGACGTGGTCAGCGGTGGCAAGATCCGGCGACACCACGGCTGGATCCGGCGCTCCGGCTGTTGGATCGAACGCCTAGGCAGCAGATCGAGCCGGCGACGGTGTGAAGGGGTGTGGAGGACCAGGGCCCGTGGTCATAGCAGATTGGATTCAGCAGACCACATGGCAGCGGAGAGAGACTGCGGGGTGACCATGCTTCGTGACGGCTCGGTGTCGGTTTGCATCGCCGCCGGCCATGGAAACGAGGAGGGGCCCTCGTCGCCTTCCTCCACCCCTCCATCGCCAAAGCAAGGCGTCGGTCTTCCGGGCAATGAGCAAGGACGGTGGCGGCGGGACAAACGGCCTGGGCAAGGCCTGGTTTTGGCGTAGGAAGTACAATCGACGCTCGGCTAATGGCAGCGGTCGAGATGGCGCGGTGCTCCTTCTGTTGGAGGTGATAGGGATCGAAGCCGATTGTGCTGCCTAACGATGGCGTGTGATCTAGCAGTTTTTGGCATTCAAACGCAGGTTTTGAATTGGCCATGATGGAGATCCTGTCTTTATCAATCAGTTCAACCAGGTTAAATTGCCTTTTGATGGTTATCGGTTGATTGGTAATCTACTCGTTCCCACCTCATCCCCTATCAAGTGTGGTTTGTTGTTTGTGGGCAACCGTCAATGGAGGCATTGTTGCTCTCATTGAGCTCTCAGTAATTTTTCGGAGGCATGGAGGTACAGTGCAAAACTTCAGGGGTGAAAACCCTGGTTCGTCTTGGACTCGGCAATGTCGTTGGTTGTTTGTCATCTCCTTGTTGAAGTTGTCCTATCTTATGTTGGATGAAAATCTTGTTCTGGTTTTAGATGACAGTGTTAGACATGCGGCGATTCCTTCTTGAAGGTATTGTTCTAGAGTAGGTGTCTAGTAGTAGCTTTTTGTGTCGTGTATCGATTGCATTTTGAGAGCTATCGGTTGCAAGACAGCATAATAAGTTGATGTCTGTCTTAGGATTTTTTTTCCTTACTTTTTTATTGGTTGTGTGCCTCTTTGGTAGATGGAGAGGCCGGATGTAATTTCATTTATTAATGAAGTTCTTCCCATTATTTAAAAGACATTTTTAACATGTCTTGTATTTTTATATATTTGTATAAATTTTTTGAATAAGACGAATGATCAAACATGTGGTTAAAAATCAACGCCAACAAATAAAAAAAAATCCAGAGAGAGTAGTATTTACATAGAAATAAATCCACTTCATCCCACCCCTGTAGTATTGAGGTTGGCCTACTTAACCCTCTAACTATGAAACCATGTATTCTACCCAAAATATCAAAAACAGTTTAAATAACCGCAAGTTTACTCGACGGAGGAGAGGAGTAATTAATCATTTGCCACTGGTACGGATGGGATGCCATATGAAATGCTATCTGGACCCGCTGTCAGTGAGTCAACCAACCCTGTTTGTTATTGTCAGTGACTTAAAGTGATAAATAGTTAAATGCTCCACGAGGAGAGGGCGGTCACCGTCGCTGGTCAGGAGACAAGGAAGCCCGCACGAAGAGGAACTAGGTGCTGGTACGAGCTGCTTCCCTGCAAGCGCTGGCGACGGAGGAGGAAGAGCAAAAGCGGGCAACGAGGAGAGCGTCGTGTGCCGCTGCGGGGAAAATAAAAGGTAAATTCGATGAACCCGAACGCGATAACGGGGATTGAGGCCCAAACCCCCTCTAAAAACGAACAAGGCCTAGAAAAAAAAATAAAGAGAAAGGGATACGGTAAAAGTCGCTCGCGGCATCCGTTCACAAAAAAAAAAAAAACCCTCGGGGGATCCGTTCTGTAGCGTGGGTCGGGCCCTCGGGGGAGCGGAGCGGACGAACCCTAATCCTCTCCTCTCTCTGACCGCGAGCAGGCGTCGGCGGCGGAGGGGGAAAAAAATCAATGGAGACGGCGAGTATGATAGTGAGCAACATCAAGGTTGCTTTGGAGGAGATGCGGTTCGTCGAACCGTCCTCTGCCGGCGGCGAGGGGAAAAAGAAGAAGGGCAAAAAGAAGATGCGTCAGGTATCGAAACCCCGGCAACGTTCAGGGATGGTGTTTGAGCGGAAGGAGGAACCGGAGGAGGAGGAGGTGTTTCTAGACCCGGAGGAGGCCGACCGCAGGGAGATCCGCTCCTTCCGTACAAACTGGGAATCTCGCTTCCCTCACGCCTCCTTCCACGACACCAGTAAGCCGCCCTTTCTTTTAATCAAGATATACTAGTTCCTTATTGCCATTACCACTAGCGTATTACCACTAGCCTATTACTATGACTGTATCTCTGTGCTGGAATTCTAGCTGGTAACAGATTGGACCTTTGCTTTATGCAGCACATTTAGCATGTCCAACAAGTGTTGCTTTTCCTAATTACACTCACCTAGTAAATGTGCACCTGCAGCGCATATCTAGAAAAACACTCCAAAGACAGTTGTCGAGATATAAAAAATATTTTGACTAGGTAATGCACAATATTATTGTACATATTCTAGGAAACGACTTCACCAGCCACTAGGTAAAAGTAAATAACATTTTTTGTTGTAAGTAAAAGATGTTTTACAAGGTTTGATCTCCGTATTACACATCATCAGGTTCTCACTCTGTCAGAACCTGCTCCAAAAAAAAATCAACTGCCTTTCATATGTAAGTTTTTGAAACATGAAAGTAAATTTTGCCATAAATTCTATATAAATTGTTGTGGAGGAAATAATGGACAAATGTAACATCATGGTGTTAGAGAGAGAGGGAGGGAGGGCGTGCTATTACATGATTTCTCAGTTTTTGGAACTTGGAAGTAAATTTGGCCAAGAATGTACAAATGGGTATGTAAGTTTCTTACAAGATCAATAGCAATTCCTTAAGAAGAACAACCAAACTTTTGGAATATTGCGAGTTAAAATTGTCTTATTAAATTTCCATGCCTTATCCATGTTATCCTCATGCAACATTTACTACTTATAAAACCATTTGTAAAAAGCCTGTCTGCAATTAAATAACATGATTTATATTACCATGGTCATGCTTCCATGTAATACATGTAACGAAAAACACACATGTGTTACTTGGGTAGTAAACACTCAAAGGGGAATACTTTATTTGCATTCTTTCAAATAGATTTATTGATCTCACATGTGTTACTTGGTCGCTGCAAATAGTATACAGTTATACACCTTATCTGTTAGTTTCTTTGTGGAAGTGTTAGAAAACTTTTGTTGCTCCATCGGCTCATTGCCATTAACCCCTATCCCCAATGTAGCCCCCCCCCAATGACCCCGTTAACCTAATGAAGATATTGCACAAGTTGCAGGCAGTATATATGTTGGGCACAAAAGCATGCCGAATAATGTGTATGTAGGAATCAGTTTGCTTTTTCTTCATTCAGCACAATGATTTTTGGGAGAGTTAAAGTGGAATATCAACTTTACAAGCAGTTACCAGTCTTCTCTTTTTCTTTCTTTTTGCTGTTCTTGTCCCTACTTTGTCTGAGCAATAACCCCTAATTTCATATCTCTGTTTATCTTACTATTCATTCTCAGCAAGATTAATGTCTATATCTGTGCTTATATTACTCCACATTGTCACTTCAATCATATAGCCAAAGTTGGATTCATGAATGGAAGATGGGACATAACAATAGCTTAGGGACTTGGTGCAATTAGCACCCACAATGATTTTATTTGATAATAAGTATGACAACTACTTGACTGCAGCAACTGTATGTCCCATGCGCTATACGGAAGGAGATATCCCAACATATGCTTCCCCTGACGATGCCTTGCAGATCTTCTCTCTCCAAGTGATAGAAGTGAAAGATGGTCTTGATTGGCCACTACATGTCTATGGCTTGGTTGCCACCAGGGATTCTGTTGATCAAAAGCGCAACCTTCTTTTCAAGCGTACAAGGGATAATTGTCAAATTCTCACTCCACAGGTATCTTGCAATTTTCTCATACCTTTGTTGTTTTATCATTTTTCTTGGATCTTGAAGTGCTCAACCTAGTCAACAATTTTTATTAATAGATTACTACTGTTCTGTACACTTGTTTGTATAAATATGTTCTCTTTTTGGAGTTTTGGTGCATTCATAGGCAGGATGCACCTAAACTGTCAACTAAAAGCATGTTTACATTTTTTTTCTTCCTTACTGTTCTTCTTTGCACACAACTCATTGTCGCAAACTGAATTGATAGAATTGGCACCACTATATCCTATACCTATACTTTTTTAAAAGAATGCAATTGTGGTGTTGGCAATGATTCCGCCATCCCACCTCTTCCTACTGCAGTTTTCAATAAATTGACCACTGGTACTAGTTCATCACCAACAACCCAATATAATAGTATTGCCACATATATAGCTGAGATTAGCCCTCCCTGTTGCAAATAAATGAATAGCATATTGCATGCAAAACATATTTTTTAGCATATATGGCACGTTTTCTTTATTAGTAGCAAAGCTCGGACATTTACCTATAATATATGGAAATAAATGCTTGTGATGGACATTATATGCTCTTCAACTGACCTTAATATAGCGTAGTAGGAAACAACAGTTTCTTTAGTATGGATTGGTTGCATGCTGGTTTGTTGTTACGCGGAAGAACCAAAATATCATTAATAATAATCAATTGATGAATTGGTTGTGATGTCTGCAGGATCCATATCTGATGTTAACAGGTCCATCTCGTGCAATTGTGTTGCTTGATCCAGTTACATTTGAAGTTGATCTAAAAGCAAAGGGAGAAACAGAGGCTGAGGATAGAGTGCTGAGTTTGAGTGTATTTATCCACCACATGGCTCCCGATTATATTTCGCATTCTCCTGTTATCCAAAGTGATATATCCAGCAAGCATTGTGAGATTGAGTTAAAATATGCTGCACTGGCTTATACAGTTGAAGCGACTATAGTGAGTGTCCAAGTTATTGATGGGTCATGGCCAGGTTATCTGCGAGGACGTGTCGTTTGCCGTACTGCCAGCGTAGATGAAGTGGAGTGTGTATTGCTTGATTCTCGAGATGGGAGGATGTCTATCAATTCCAGTGGTGGCATTGAGCTTTCAAGACGTGTAGTTTCTGTGGAGTTGAGGGGAAAGCTGATCTTTTGTGTGGCAGCCTCACATCGCGACAAGAATTCAGATATCGTCTCAATGGGGAGGGTTGTTTTCAAGCCTGACAAGGCTGGGAGGAGCACGGGTATGTGCGATCTTGGCTTTTGCAAGGTGGAAGCTATTGTCTGTTGGTCTCTCCTTGCAACAGACTGATGCTGTCTGGTCACTGATCGACGCTACTATATGTTAACATGACGTTGAAATATGCTAGTAATGATGTCCTCTATTTACCTGTAATCTCCCAATTGCATGTTAAAAACGGTGAATCTGTGTATGCACAAGTACTTGCAGCTGCTAGCTTCTATGTTTATTCTGTATGTGATATTCTGTCTATCTGAATATCTGCAAGGGTTCCTTTTGTTTGCCATTTAGCATGTTACGAGGGAGATGCTGTTTTTTTAAGCAGAAAGATAAGCAGAAAGATGGGTCATTCGACTTTACCAGATACTCCAAGTTCGTCCGAGCAAGTGATACCCCTTGACAGCAGTCCAAGCCTTGGCCTTGTCTTGAGGTCAGAGCTGAACACGAGTTTTGCCTGCAAGTAGCTGAACACGATTTCTATCCTTGATGGAGCGGGAGGAGCCAACAATACTGCGGGCGTACACCACACTGTGTTTGAGCAAGTCCGGGACACTTCACAAAAATCAAATTCTCGCATCTTTAAGAAGTGCTGGCCTGCCAGCCAATGAAGATAATGCTGCTGCCATGCTGCGGTACCTGAATGCAGATTCAGAAGAATCAATCTCCTACAGCCATTTTCGCAATTTCATGCTTCTGCTTCCTTCAGAGCGCCTTGAAGATGACCCTTGGTATGTTTGATGTCTTGTTAGAATAAGTTTGCATCTTGAACCATTACACAACAATCCCTTCCTGAGTTAAATTGAATATCTGACCAGGCATGGAAATAATAACTTGCGCTTGATTATCTTCTCATGCCATTTGATACTAATCTTTCCCATTAACCATTTAATCGCTTGTGAATGGATTTAGGAACATTTGGTTTGAAGCTGCTACTTTGGTTGTTGTCCCCTCACCTGTAAGAGACATTAAGGTTGAACACTCTTGGAACATCGATCAACTACGAAAATTCTATGTGTGAGCAATTAGTGTATCCATGAAACAGAGACCATTGCCATCATAAATACAAACTATTTTAGAAACACCTCAGGTTAAATCGATCCTAATGACCCATTAAGTGAGTCTGATAGAGCCTCCGAGAAACCCACGGGGATCTCGACTGGGGATGCCCGGAGCAGATAAGGAACTATCAGATATTAAAAGAGCCAAACGACCATGTCAGAACTGGTCATGTAAGAGTGCTCACTGGTGCGTATTAACTAAGCCTTGTAATCGGAAATTGTTTTTTCCAAAGTCATGGCTGGGGGCTAAGAGCCTAGGACAATGCATTTTCGACGAGGCAGAACTAAAGCTTTTAAGCATTTTTCTTCGAGTTTCCCGCTCTAAGAAAAAGCTGGGGGCTAGGGCATCGATCAGGCCTAAGTAACAATTAGGTTCGTTTCCAAATAGGTGAAGTACCCAAAAAATCATTCTATTACGATATACATTCCGTACCTTTTCTACTAACCATCTTGATAAAGATAAATAATGTGACTTCCGCATGCAGGAACAAAACAGGTCCTCGGATAAAAAGAACCAAAAGTACCAATCTTCCCCGATACAAACGCCGTCGACGGAACTTACTTCTTCGCCGGAGGTTGGACCTAACCGATGCAGCCCAACTTGGTAGCAAGACTCCAAACTCGACTAATCTTACAAAGGTTCGAAACGAACCTATGTAGCCCCGATAGAACAGCCGAGAACCCATCGAGTAGGTTGTAAACCTATCGGACTAGGATGGTGATGCGCCAAAATTGTTGTATTGATTGTGGAGCTTAACTCAGGAACCCCTGTCATACAATTTATACCCTTGGGTCAACTAAGTTATAATAGGACACGACTCAATCGGCTTTCTGTATGTGTAGCCGTTACATAAAAAGAAACTAGGACTCCTTCCTAATTACATAAGGAAAATAACTAAAACATGCCTAATTAATAGATATAATTAAACTGCAAATCCGCGGTCTTCACGACTCCTTCTCGATTTCGGCCTCTTCTTTTCATCGGCTCATGCGTCCTTTCCTTGACCGAATCCAGTACAGAACCATCCAAATTTTGGTATTAGCACATACTTATATTTTTCAAATTCCGGTGTCAACAACACCCCGTTGTTCGCTTCTGCTCCATCCAGCGGAGCTCGTAGAAGAACCAGAAGAGATTAAGGAAAGGCCTCACCCCTATGAAAGACTCATAGAGATGGGCGAAGATACTCAAGAAAGTGATAGAGTTGGGATTGATGTGAAGAAGATGGATGCCGTAGAAATTAAGGAGTAGGAGAAGGAACTCAGAGGGAGGAGATAGAAAGCCGCACCAAACGAAATCTTTGGTGACCATTTGCCCTAACTTAGGGTTAGGGGTTTCTCCCCCTTCCTCCCTACTCTTAGTTGTGGCGGCGGGGATTATGCCCTCTTTCTCCAATCGGCTGAGTGCGTTGGCGTCAATGGTGGAAGAACCTAGATCCATGGTGGAGAGGAGGAAAAGTTTCTCAGATTTGAGGAAAATTGACCTTAAAGATTGGATCAAGAACACGGCGGATTAAGCTCAAGCGGTGGTGGAAGAAAGATGAACAATGCTGAAGAATGGGAAAAGTTACTACCAAGGTGAAGATTTTATACTAAGTCTCCGACGGTTGGAATTCCGAGAGAAAAGGAATAATTACCGTTGGAAATTTATGGATTGCTGTTCATTAGACTTCAATTCAAATTTATGCAGTTGCGAGGACCCTTGATTTGTTGTTGGGATTACCTTGCCTTCTCGATTTTCCCAAGAACGGTCATAAGGACTCGTTTAGACAACCGAGTGTAGACCTTGAACGAGTACATGAGATCATTTGAGTTGAAGTCGGGGGGCTACTGTTGTCAACGGCTGAGATCCGTAGACCGGGTATGTAGATAACGGGGGAACGTTGGCATAAGGTCATATACAATACGACATCATCAAAAGAGTAGGGACAAGGAGTTTTATACTGGTTTAGACCCCAAGAAGGTAATAGCCCTACTTCCAGTTTATATGAGATTATTGGTGGGAAAAAGCCCCAAATACAGAGTACAGTACATGGAGTATGGAACTCGTCGAGAGTGTAGTCGAGGAGATCGACTACCCTCTCGACGATTTGGTGGCTATCCTAAGCAATACGAAGGCCTCTACTGCTGCTTGATCGAACCGTCCTCAACCCGTGGGGGGGGTGGTAATCCTTATATACCATGGGCTACCGGTAGTCTCCGGTAGGACTCAGAATATGAGACCCGCACGATTAGGGAAGCCTTTGTCTCCCACGAGTTAGGACTCTGTCCGTCTGACTCTCAGTACACGGACCCCTTCCATGTCAATTGATAGCTTCCTTGTATATCTTGATCTTCTTTCTGTATCCATACAGGTATGCCCTCCCAATGTACTCCACATCTCCAAGTAACGAGGATATCCCTTATCTGTAATGATGACAAACTGTCATCATTACAGATAAGGGATATCCTCGGTACCCAAGAACATAAAGTATATCGGGAAAGTATAGCTTCACGAATACGGAAGGAGACCTAGTCACACAAGGAAAGCTACCAGACAACACAGAAGGAGTCTGTGTTATCAAGAGATCTAGATGGAATCCTACCCATGGGAGGTGAGGACTTTCCAATCGTGCGGAGCTCCCCACGGGTCGGGGGGAGATCAATCCAACCACAATAGAAGCCCTAGTCGCAGCAAAGTAGTTTAGCCACCAAAGTCGCAGGGATTGTAGTCGACTCCCTCGACTACGATCTTGACGGATTCCCTTTTCCATATATTGTACTCTGTGATTAGGGCCTTTTTCCACTATAATCCCATATAAACTGAAAGTAGGCCTATTATCTTCTCAGGGCTTGAATCAGTATAAAAATCCGTGTCTCTTGCTCTGTGATGATGTCGTATTATATAATGCTTACGCCAGCGTTCCTCCGTCATCTACATACCCAGTATGCGGATATCAACCGTTGACAAGGTGGGCCACAAAATAAGTTGTCTTGAAACTAAAAGTTCTTATATTATGGGATAATTCAAGATCCAAGTTTTTATATTATGAGACGTCGAGAGTAATTCTAACATGAGCTAACACCTCTTATTCCAAATATCTTGTGCTAAACTCATCCACTCTTTCCACATTTATTCTCCCTCTCTATCTCTCCCGATTGATCTTGATTTTCTTTAAAGTTTTTGTGTGTTTAATTCCTGTAAACTATCCAAATATGTTCTTTCGTTTTCTCCTACTTTTAAACCATATAGTATTGTATAGCATGTGATGATTTATTTATTCTTTCTATCTAGATAATCACTTTTGTAAGGATCTTTTCAGTCTGAAATCCAGATTAACAATGCAATGCAACCCTCATCTCAATTGATTCAAATTCAGATGTGACACGATTATCATCACATGAGAGGTACCCCATCAATGTAAGACGTTTCAATTTTTTTCTAATAACGTTTGACTATTTGTGTTACTAAAAAAATAATAGAAGTATTATTTATTTTGTATATGACTTGCTTTATTATAAAAAAGATACTTTAAGCATGACTTACTTTTTTAATATTTAGTTGAATAAAACGAAAGGTTAAAACGGTTATAAGAAAAAGAATATGAAAACGCACATTATAACACAGCGTCTACTCCCATATCTTCATTTTCGGGGAAAACAATTCCTTGCATACAATTTTGTATTTACAGTATTACTCCATTGTTGTTGCCATTTTTTCGGTTCATTTATTTTGTTTAGTTGCATTGCTGGTCGGCTCGCCGCTTCTCCACCTCCCGTGGGGTGGCTCCATCATCGCTCACCGGAGAGGGCGGCCCTCCACCACCACATCTAATCATGTCGTCCGACCACCCCCTCCTCGCCGCCGCCCGCGCTGCCCTCGCTCCTCTCCACGGATGCAACCAGCAGCCCCACTGCCTCCATGCCCTTGTCGCCAATTTCAGATCTTGCCCCAAACCTGACCCCCCGCACCCGCAGCAGCTCGACCTCCTCCTCTGCGTTGCCTTCGATGCCTTCACTCATAACCTACACCTGCTCGAGAAGCAATTTCACCCACATCTCCACCATTTGGACCGACTAATCCATGGAAAGAAGGCCGATTTTGATGGTTTCCTCTCCCACCTCGGTTTCGCAAAGGTTGGGGTACCGCCTCCGCCTCCGCATCCGCAGGCAGGCATCACGGCCACACCACCACCACCGCCACCACAGCCGGCTATCTCCGAGGAGCAGGAAGAGCCTACAGATGTAAATGAGGATAAGGCAGAGATTGACAGTCCACACCCACCACACAGATTACCTGTTCGCCTGCTCAACATCCCACTCTCCAACGTGGAGCGCCTGCGATCCACACTTTCCACGGTTTCCCTCACTGAGTTGATTGACCTAGTTCCACAGCTGGTTGGCAGGTCACCTGATGCCCATCCAGACAAGAAAAAGCTTTTCTCCGTGCACGACTTCTTCAGATATACTGANCGGGTGTAAAGAAAGGAGAATAGCCATGCAACAGAAATGTTTTTTCCCTTGTTGCAAAGAATTAGAACTAATTTTTGGCATTGCCTTTTTTATACATGTACCAAATATTAGGTTCTCTTATATCCTTCACAATGGATGGAAATTTGTAGAATTTCCATTTCCCACTGTATAGTAGATGACATAACTACAGGAGTAGATGGACTGCTCTTTCTTGTAGAGTTGACTTCATCTGTTGTTATTTCTTGAGCAATCCAGAGCACTGATGTCATGTTTTTTTAGTCCACCTCATGTTGGCTGACTCGTGACAATTCCATGACTTAAAAAAATGCTAGTTGTCTGAAATGTTAGAAAGTTATTAAATTGCTATGAGAAGCATATGCATGTCATATGACACAGGATTTGTTAGCCTGGAAATTGCACCGGCTATTGAGACATTGAACAAACCTATAGAAGGACATTCATCAACTTCAGTCTTGAGCTAATTGCAAATGTTGATGTCTGGCACAATGGTCCATTGCTCCACCACGAGTTCACTGCAGCATCGTTCATATTCCTGCTTCATTGGCCTTGAAGATGACCCTCGGAATGTTTGATAACTGATTTGTCGCATTAGAACAAGTTTGCATCTTGGATTAAGTAATCCTGCATCTAAGTTGAAATATCTCACCAAGCATGGCAATACTAACTTGTTTTTGGCTATCTTCTCGTGGCTCATGGCATTTGGTACTAACTTTTCCCCTCATTACTCGTTTCTTCACTTGTGAACGCATTTAGGAAGATTTTCTTTGAAGTCCAGAGATATCAACAGGGAGTGTCCTGATTCCTGAAGTCTGCGTTAGCTGGAGATCTTGCTAGTGCGCTTTTTACGTCCATTATGCATCCCATTGATTCAATGAAGGGATATGTTTCTTGAGCAGTCCCATAGCCTTGATGCCAAATTCTTTAATCCTCCTCGTGATTAGTTAGCGAACTTAGGACAAATCCATGATTTCAACAATGTTAATTGTTTGAGATGCTAGAAAGATAGTATCAGATTGCTAGGAGAAACATGTGCATGTAAAATGAGACATGGAAATTGCACAGACTACCCAGCATTGAGCCCTTGAACGTAGAACAATATTAATCTACTTAAGCAAGCTGGAAAGGTTGATGTATGGCGCAAAAAGGGCACCCATGAAGTAGCAACATTGGCCAGCTGGATAAAAATAAGGCTAAAAGTATGAAGATCGTCCTGCTTAATTAACTGATATAACTAGATATTAGCTGTAGAAGCCATTGACACTAGCGATTGTATTGATAAAAGTGGTCACGGTGACGGTCCCCTCCATCATACTGACGATGGTAATCCACGTTGTACTGAAGGCCTTCTCCAACATAATAATTATTATCATCATCGTCATAGTAGTCATCATCTTCGTCTTCAGGATCATCATGGACAGCATTGCCTTGAGGGTCATCACGGATAATGTTGCGTTCATCCCACAGTGGACAGGAGCAGGTCGCTTTCTTCTCCTTCCATTCTTTCCCACAGGTGTAGCAGAACTCATAGCCGCACCTGCAAGAAGCACACACAATGTCATTGACGCCCTGAGCATTATTAGAGAATAATATGAGGGGCAGAAAAACATTGAAAAAAAACACACTACTATCTAGTAAAGATAATAATATGAGGATGACAGACAAGAGAAAACACCTACACGCAAGTCATATGGTAGCAACCCTCTGCGAGTTCAATCATGTGCTTGCATCGGATACATTGACGCCATAACCGCTGTTGTGCAAGGTTCTGTAAATAAGCATCTTCTAGACGAGCATGGGGGTACCTCCTCTTGTACTCATAACAAGTCATATGATCATGCCATGGGACCTTACAGCTGATGCAGAAAGAACCTGTGCATTTAACACACTTCCTCAATGTGACAGCATCAACAGCAGTGTACTTTGAGGATGATGCTTGCATTGGATGTATCAGTTCGCTCATTGACATCAAGGCTGAGCACTTGGGATATGGGCAATAAATCTTCTGAGTTGGAGGAATTTGGGCTTCCCTGATACGTTGCACCATGATGGCTAATAACCGTGGAGAGAGGAATATCTTTGAACCCTCCACAGTTAGCTTTGTAGCGCAACCATCTTGTGGGCAAGCTGGGAGCATCCCATGAAGTAGCTTGACTTTGACATGCTCCTTCATGCAGGAGAAGCAAAAGCGATGTGCACAGCCTTCAACTGCATGAATCTTAGAGACGTCGGTGTCTTCCAAGCAGATGGTGCAGTTCTCTCTTTTCTCCTTGCCAGCATTCACAGCAACAGCTTTGGCAATCTGAGTGTGTAGCGAATTTGCTGCTAGTTTTGTGACATAGTCGATTTGGTTTCGTGGAACACACAGGATTTCACATTGCTGAAATTTGTGCTTTGCTGAGAGAGCCTCATTGATGATATCGGCAAGCTTCTTCTGTCTTGGACTCCATATTCCAATCATCTACAATCCCAACAACATTAGGAAATAAACAAACATCAGATTGTAGATTGTAGTATCCCTCAACAACCATACACTGCATATCACAATAAGACAGGTAGTAGTAAATAAAAACAACCAAAACACTTTTAGCATGTAAAGAAAGAAACTCCAGCAATGCTTTGAGCAACGAATTTAGATGTGAATTGACCAAAAGGTACATATGTGATGATGCATGGCAAGCTCCAGCATTTGTTTAACTCTTAATGAAGCGGTCCCAATTTCACCTAGAAATTAAAGGGATGTTGTGGAAGCTAGGGATTTTAAAATGAAAAGGCACTGAAACTGACTAATAGTAATCCTAGTATGCTGAGCATAACAAGACAGAATAGGACAGATAAAAGGTGAATATAATATGACTTGGAGCAGGAGAAGAAGATTAATCAGATTGAGGAGGACCACACTCCAGGCAACAAATTTGAGTAATCATATATTCATAGGAGAATGTGAATGAAGTATCAATGGTTAATATGAAAGGAGAGAAAGGCAGAAAGATTAGTACATGGTTGTGAAGTGGCTTGTTGTCGGTGAGGACATTGAGAGTGTGAATGCCGAGGGAGAGCGCGGCGTTGAGGCCTTGCAGCAACGCCATGGCATCCAGCGTCATGGAGGGGGCGCTCGAAGTGGTCGCCGTCGTGGGCCCATCGGTCGTCGGGGATGGCGGCGAGGTCGCGGGCGAAGAGGGCATCGTGGGCGGCGAGGCGGAGGGAGGCGGCGGCCCGGGCGTGGTAGTCCTGGGCGTCGCGGCGGTCCTGCTCGGCTCGAGCAAGGTCGGCGTCGTGGACGGACAGGGCGCACGACGCGTCCGACGGCACCTCCGGTAGCGCGGCGGCGGGGACATTGGCATTGGAGGAAGAGGGTTGGAGGAGTAGGGATGCTTGGATGGCCTCGGAGAGCTGGAGCTGGAAGGCGAAGTCGTGGTCGGAGGCGGAGATGGCGGCGGAGGAGGCGAGTGACACCTGGTATAAAAGGAAAATGTAGGGATTCAATTCAACATGGCATCAACATGAAAAAACTAGCACTTCAAACCAATTTCTCTTGATTCAATTTCTGCTACACATTGAATTAGAATCCATTTCTTGCAAAACCAGGGATCCAAACAGGACACAAAAACACTAGGTCGCCAATCCACTTGTAAATGCATCAATGCAGCTACCAGATTTGGTGAGCTCCCCCTCTCTGCCTCTGCTCTATATAATAGGGTTTAGCATGGACTTGACTTTGCATGAATACCTTTCATTCTGAGGCTCCAGTAAGCTACTACGAGAACAATCCCTCTCAAGATCGACACCACATCTTGGATTGCCCGACCCCGTGCGAATACAAAGGTGGAGCAACCTCTAACAAGAGGAAGATCAAGCCTGCAGGGGGGTTCAATCTCAGGAAAAGCATAGCATGGAACCCTGCTTTCTTCACCGAACAAGGTACAAGAATTCTTTCACACCTACTCAACAGTACTCGCAACTGAAGTTTTGGAAAAGAAGAGTGGTGTTGTGCAAAATACGCCTACTGACAAAGACAAAGCTGCTCCAGAACCTAGTCCATGGTCTCCAGTACGCCTTTCTGTAATTAAAAGTTTGGGAGGATATTTATGCAAATACGGAGTATATGTAGAGTTGTGATTTTATTATTTCATTCAGCCAGTGTGTGTTCATAGATATGACAGATATAGTAATTACAGTAAACAAAGATGGATGGTTGATTGTGTTTGCATAGGTTTAATATTTATTGTTAATTGTAAACAAGAATGAGTTTTAAGTAGGTTGACTGATGAAGATGCATTCCTTGTGATGGTGTGATACCCTGCAGGTCAAAAGGAAAGCTCAAGATGTTGGGCCATTCGACTGTACCAAATACTCCAAGATCGTCCGAGCAAGTGATACCCCTTGACAGCAGTCCATCCTTGGCCTTGAGGTCAGAGCTGAACACGACTTTTGCCTGTAAATAGTGCTCTTTTTGTTCAGTACTCCAGTATGCAGTAATTGCCTAACCTTGTATACATGAAACATTGAGCAGGCAGTACGCTTACTTGTGGTGATTCTTGTTATTTGGTTATAATTTGTAGAAAATGTTGGGACCACGTTTCCAGGCAAACGCTTGGGTTACAAATTAAAAAATGGAATGGAAGCACTGTAAAAACAACGCATGAGATTTGTAGTGTATTATCAATATTTGATTAATGCAGTACATCATGAGATGTGTTTGTGTGTGTGTGTGTGTGTGTTTTGTTTCAAGAAAAAAGAATGATGAAACTACTCATGAGCAATCGCTTCTTGTACTAGCTAGATAGAACTTGTGTGTTAGGATTTCACAAGGAAGTAGCTATTGAACATTGGACAGTATATGCAAAGTTTAATTTGGCATTGGTAGGGTGCTTGCTATTCGTCGTCTTGTTGGGTGTGTTGCTGTAGGCCGATCCAGTCGGTGGCGTAGTAGGAGTTGGGGAGGCCGAGCCAGAACTTGAAGGCCTCCGCGGCGCGCTTCCTCTCCCGCCTGCGGTCCTGCCTGGCCTGCGAGGCGTGCTTGCTGGTGAACATCCGCGAGTGCAGCTCCACGTACATCCTCTTGTACTTGCCCTTGTTTGGCTCGATCCCCTTCTCCTCCATCATCGCCACCATCTCCAGCGCCTTCCTGAACAGCGCCGCCCTCACGCACACGTCCGCCAGCGCCTCCAGCACCTCCCCGTCCACCTCCGCTGATTTGTTCCTCATCTCCTCCCACAGCAGCAGCGCCTCCCCCGGCTTCCGCGCCACGGCGATCCCCTTCGCCAGGCTGCCGTATGTCGCCACGTCGGGCTGCACTCCCCGCGCCTTCATCCTCTCCACCACCGCCTTTGCTGGGTCCAGGAGGCCGAGGCGGCAGTACGCCTCGACCAGCATGTTCCACGCGGCCCTGTCCACGGCCACGCGCGGGTCCTTTTCCATTTCGTCGAACACCTTGTGCGCGAGCTTGGGCTGCCCCGACGCCGCGAACGCCTTCATCAGCGTCGTGTAGCTCGCGGCCGACGGCGCGATGCCTTGAGCGCGCATGTCGTTGAAGAGGGCCACCGCGCCGGCGCTGTCGTCCGTGAGCACGCACCCGTCGATCAGCGTGTTGTATGTCACCACGTCGGGCTTGATGCCGGCGTCGGCCATGTCGACGGCGACGAGGACCCTGGCCTTGGCCACCTGCAGCTGGTTGCAGTAGCCCTTGATGAGGACGTTGTATGTCACGCGGCTGGGGCGAACGCCGTCTCGGGCCATCTCGTGCAGCACGGCGCGCGCACGGTCCATGTCCCCGGACGCCGCCAGCGTGGAGATGACGGTGGTGTAGGTGACGTGGTCGGGGCGGCTTGCCGCCGACGTCTCGCCCTCCCGGCGCATGGCGCGTAGCATGGTGAGGACGTCGTCGACGCGGCCGGCGTTCATGTAGCCCTTCATCAGCGTGGTGTACACCCGCGAGTTGGGCGGGTACGCCCTGGGAAGCAGCGGCACCGGCGTGTCGTCCTCTTCTTGTGATGATGAGACTGAGAGGAGGATGTCGTCGAGCAGATGAGAGCTGGGCATCTGCTGCTGCTTGTGCTGCTGGTCGTCGTCGGTTTGTGCTGCGAGCTGTCGGAGCAGGAGGCAGATGTCGAGGCGTC
Source organism: Leersia perrieri (assembly GCA_000325765.3). Lineage (NCBI taxonomy): Eukaryota > Viridiplantae > Streptophyta > Magnoliopsida > Poales > Poaceae > Leersia > Leersia perrieri. Next base: position 192,079 of record CM002479.1, read on the forward strand.
GATCGCGCATGGCCTGGACGATGGTCTCTGCGGCGGGGATGTCGCGGAAGCCGACGTAGGCGGCGACGAGGGAGTGGAAGGTGGTGGCGCAGGGGAGGAGGCCCGAGGAGAGGATGCCGCGCTCCAGCACGAGCGGCACAAGGTCCTTGCGGCCGGCGCGGGCGCACATCTTGATGAGGACGTTGTAGGTGAGGGCGTCGGGCGGGGCGTTCCAGGCGGGCATGAGGTCCAAGAGGTGGCGGAAGCGGCGGCAGTCCCCGGCGTCGGCGCAGGCGCTCAGCGCGGCGTTGAAGGCGGCCGTGTCGGGCATGGAGGAAGAAGGGCAGTTGGTGGGGGCTCGCTTGAGGTGGTGGAGGACGGCGTGGAAGAGGCGGAGCGCGCGGGCAGGTGGGAGGCGCGCGAGGGCGGCGGTGTAGGCGCGGCGGTCGGGGAGGAATTGTCCGCCGCGGCGGAGCATGGAGAGGAGGAGGGAGTAGGAGAGGTGGGGATTGTTGGAACGGGCGGCGGCGGAGGCGGCGAGAGAGAGGGAGTTGGCGTCCAGGAGGTGGAGGGCGCCTCGTTGGCGGAGGCGCTGGAGCAGGGAGGCGGCGCGGGAGAAATTGTAAGAGTAGGAGAGCTGGGCGAGGAGGCGCGAGGCGGAGACAGGGGACTCCGGGAGACGGGAGGGGTTGGATGCGAAGAGGTGGTAGGCGGCGTCGGTGTGGCCTTGCCGGAGGAGTGCAACCAGCGCCGCGTCGTCCTCACCCTCTCTGTGCTTGCAACTAGCGTGTGTGGAGGTGGGAGAAAGGGCGGCGGAGTGGGAGCATTGGCACCGGACAAGATGCCACGACGAGAATGCAGGATGAGGAGGAGGATTGGTGGTGGAGGAGAGGAAGATGAATTGATGGTGCACCAGTTGAGTACTGCTGCTGCTGCTCATCCTCGATCTTCCCCCACGGCCGGACCGGAAACTGGGGATCCACACGGACAACAAGAGCAGACGAGAGGAGGAAGGCGAGTCGAGTGGATGACGCTCACGTGTCCAACTCCTGGCGTTACTCTCCCTTTCTCTTCCCCTCTTACAACCAGACAGCCACAGTACGCTCTACAAATAAAGATAACTGTTGTTGATGGGCTAGTGTGCCTCTACGTGCCCCAACACCTCACACACAAATGCATTCGGCCCAGCCCAATATCAATTCCTAAAGCCCAAAAGGATACTAATATTTTCATGTGTTTTTTTTTTAAAAAAAAACAGGTTTTAATGTGTTCTTTACCAATATTACTAGGAGCCCGGCTAATGCCCCCAGCCGGCTAGCAAATAAACTCACATCTACTCATTGGAGGACTCCATGGAGGGCTCGCTACAGAAGATGACGAGAAACAATACCGGAGTGCATATCCACATAGGTTCTAGATCTAGGGGGCCCTCCACGCAATGTTTGTCGATGTCACCATCTTTCTCTTCACTGGCGTCACATGAGGAGATACCAGATCTAATACCTAGGGACCACATCTGATACATGGGGATACCAAATCTGATACCCACAGATACAAGACATGGTACCTAGGGTACCAAGTCTAGTACCTCATCGGACCTCGCCGTTGCCGCGCCATCGTCAGAGAAGCACATTTCGAATGCATTAGACATGGTACCTTGCGTATTGGGCTCCTCACCGCCGCCACTAAATCTATTGTCTCTAAGGTCGGCGGCAGCTGATCTAACCTTCATGAGCCATTCTTCGTCTCCTTCCCGCCATGGTGGTCGACATCGTCCCCTCAAGCTGCATCCAACCAACCCCCCCCTCCCATGCTCCGGCTAGAATGCTGGTAGGAGGGCGGTGCGATGACAAGCTGTTGACATCGGAATTTGGTAAATTGATGAGTCCACGCCAAAATTGGTAGATTCTGTACTGGATTCGATCAAGCAATAAGCCGATGAAAAGAGGAGGCCGAAATCGAGTAGGAATTGTGAAGACCACGGATGGCAGTTTAATTCTATCTATTAATTAGGCATGTTTTAAATATTTTCTTATGTAATTAGGAAGGTTTGTTAGTTTCCTATTCCTAGCCGATTAGGACTTATATGTTTCCTTTTCTTGTTAGGAAAGTTTTGTCTAGTATCCTATTAGGACTCAATAAGACACAAGGATATATATTGTGTACCAGGGGTCCCTGTAATAGTCAGCTCCACAATCAATACAACTATTTCGGCGCATCGCCACCCTAGTTCATTGGGTTTACAACCTACTCGACGGGTTCTCGACTGTTCAATCGGGGCTACATAGGTTCGCTTTAGAACATTTGTAAGATAAGTCGAGATCGGGGTCTTGCTAACAAGTTGGGCTGCATTGGTTAGGTCCGACCTCCGGCGAAGAAGTAAGGGCTGCATTGGTTAGGTCCGACCTCCGGCGAAGAAGTAAGTTCCGTCGACAGCGTTTGTATTTGGGAATGATTGATACTTTCTCGGTTAGGTCCGATATATCGATCCAACTGACGTGGGCGTTGCCTATCTGATATCTCAATTCTATTTTTAATTGCATTGTATTTAGAGACACATCGGTTTAGTCAGAACTGTCTCGGTTAGGTCTGATCTTTTGTCTTAGCCGATATTTCTCTACAATCATAATGCCGTTCTAAATAGATTTGTTATATCCATCACTATACATAATGTTAGTTGGTTCGCTTAGATCGGTTAGTGATAGTCTTGGCGCAAGCTGTCTCGACCCCGCTCGATCCTTCGGGCTAAGACTAGAGCTGATCGGTTTAGGTGCATTGGTTGTCGGCGTGTGTAGTTTCATCGAAGGGTTAGCCGATGAGTTATCCTATGACTAGATCTAAGTCCTATATTGGCTTCTCATGCCATATCCTTTATTTAACCGATACTATTATTGATCTCAGTTGTCTATCTGATTTTTTGGATCTATGTCTAACATACAACCGATTGATCTTCAATATCTTATCGACATCAGCTAGAAGCGTACTACCATCGGTTGATCAGCTGATCGACTCCTAAACCATCAACATCAACATCAGCTAGAGGCGCTTCATCCCATCGGCTCAATAGCCGATCAACTTTACGGAGATCAACATACAACATCTTATAAGTTGTAGGATCAAACTGACTGACACGCCCGCAACCTCAGCATTTAGGACCTGCACTGGAGCAAAGCAGATCTCCCAGGTCTTCGTGTGTCCGAGCGCGGAGAACTCCATCGGCCAACACACCTGTCAACAACGCCCATCGACCGGTGGCTGTGGGTACAGGAGGCACACAAGGGGAGGGGAGGGGTGGGTCTTAGGGATGAGAGAGGAGATGGAGGAAGAAGAAGAAAAAAGGAGGGGGGAAAAGAGGAGGACGAGGACGACCGCGTGAAGACCAAGCCGCCCATTCGGAGGGAGGGCTGTTCCATAGTCTTCAGGGGCAGATCTAGCATGGGGGCGGCGGGGCTCGAGCCCCTGCTACCCCCGAAGCAGCTATGGAGCCCCCACTAAATTTTTTTACGAAATGTTAACATAATTAGAGGGTAAAATCTCTGTCTGCTATATTGAGACCCCCAAAATATTTTTCTAGATCCGCCACTTATAGTCTTTCTATATTGTTAATACTACGTGGCTCTCATACTTCACCTTTGGATCCATTGGATCTGCTTAATTAGCTTAGCAAGGGAGCCTAGCTGGCTGTAGTGGCATCATTATCGTTGATATATGCGACTAATTCATATACTAATACTATTTCCTCTAGTTTAATAATGCTAGACGTTTTGGACCGTCCTAAAGTCAAATTTCTTAAACTTTAACTACAAATAACGTTAGAAATATTTATTTTAGCAACATGAAGATTATTTGTATAGATTAATCTTGAAAGTACTTTAACAAAATTATATATTTGTTGGTATTTCTATATGTATTACAATATAAAAATATAGTCAAAGTTGTGTTTTGAAGACCGTGTTCTTGTTCAAAATATCTAGTATTTTGGAACTGGAGTGAGTATTACTTTTGTATGGTCGTATTAGCTATTACGTACTATTATAATTACAGTACATATATGGGTGTGTGTCTGCTTGCTTCAAGGTCAAGATATGTATATTATATTGAAAAAATCTTTTAGGACAAAATTAAAGGTTTAATCAAGATTAGGCAGCTGCGAAAAAATATTAAATATTACATTTGGGGTGGATGTGACTAATTCTTTTTTTAAAGTGAAATATGGGTAGCTCTTTATTCATCCAACAATTTCATATTACAGTCATCTAACAACACAGAGCTAAGTCAATCTGGCGCATCAGACAACCAGGTCGAGTTACACCCAGAAGAAAAACAAAAAATTACTAAAGCGTGATCAACCCTATTCGCCGCTCTTCGGATCCAGATAACTTGGAAGTCATCAAAGAAAGTCTTGTAATGGTTCAAATCTAACACTAAAGTCCTGTATATTGATCTGTTCGTACCCCCTTCAATCAACATCTTATGAACCTATTACGCAGTCTGTTTCCAAAGAAACCTTCACAGCTCATATATCTCTTGCAAACCTTACTGCTGCAACACAAACCTTCAACTCTGCCATAGTGGCATCACACACAGCATGAAAAACTTACATTGTGGCTGCTACAAATTCTCCTCTTTCATTCCTCACCACCACCCCTCCTGCTCCCTTCGAGCTATTTGGTCTGAAAGCAGCATCTGCATTCGCCTTCAACCATCCCGTTTTGGGCCTTTCCCATCGTTGTGTTAGACTAGGTGCAGTACTCCGTTTGTCACCCTTGAGATTAGCCCATTCAACCAGCCGAAAAACAATTCTTTCCACCAAACGCGAGGGATCTTCTGGTTTTTCCACATGTCTGAAATATGACATTTGGGGTGGATGTGACTAATTCTATTTAGCTTTTGTTGTCACGATCACATCACATAAAAACACACACAAATTTAACTGCTAATTAATTATAGACAGCTGTAATTTCTTTCCTTAGATGTTGTCCTTAAGACGCTGGTCTCCTTTCCACACACGCATGAATGGTGTCCGTGTATACAGACACACCATGACCATGCATGAGCATGAGATGATGACACCCAATTTGCTATTATTGCATTTGCATCAAGACTATGATCGCGATGCATGCATGCATATAGCAGGTTGACCTTTTTCCCTTTTCTTTTGTAGTTTAGTTGACAGTTTGGTCAACTTTTCTGGGCGCATACAGGCTTTTTAGCTGCATCATAGATCTGGGTCTGGCCTTGCCTTTGGAAAAGGCTAAGCTTAAGCCTCACCTCACCACATGCATGCATATATTTCCTTTGCAATATTCACTTTCTCTCATATATATGGTTCAATCAAATTACAGCCGAATACAAGCCTTTTGCTTTTACTAATTAGCTGCAGCAAAAAAAATTAAAGATATTTTAAATTAATTAACTCACCGAGGTTGTACTTTAAAACAATGGAATATTCACTTACGAGTAGCCTGATGCATGGACATAAAACAGAAATTCCTCCAAAGATAAACTTTTTGTATCCCGAGTTTGAGCATACCTTTTAGCTTTTTCTAGGTCTCTGGCATTGGAAACACATGGGTTAAACATAACTTTTCATGAACATGTATGGTTCATCAGCTGTAGCCTATGGATGCAATGTTGTATTACACCATTTAAAAATCTAGCCCTCTGCTAAAAAAAATCCATTACAGGAATCTTTACTGACTATTAATCCATATACTTTTTTATTGAGCACCTTTATGATAGTCTCTACTGCCAATATTTTCAGTAGCGGAAGCCATCTTAACCATTGATTAATGGGTTATATTACCAGGAAAACTATTCTACTACCATAGTTAGGGATACTGTTATAAAACTACTCCTTTCCTTTTTAACAAGTTGAATTTAACTGCCTCATGTTCCTGCTAATTGTTGGATTCAAAGTTATTTAAATGTCATTGAGAAAAGCCATTGAATGTGAACAAGAGCCTCATAATTGATGTGTAAATCACTATTACTGTTTACAATACATCAACTGTTCAAGTTGACTAGTATTGACAATAAGAAACTGATTATAGTTGACTAGTTTGAAGGTAAAGTTGGAGTTTGTTAGAATGTTCTTGTACAGTAGTACTGTAGTAGCAAGTAGAGTAGGTAGTTAGTTACAGATGGAACATGCATGCAGATGCAGTTGGTGTGGTTGTGGTCTGAGAAAGTTTGTTAGTTGAAAAACAGAGGTGGTAGGCAGGCGTCCTCATGGGACTAGTTTTGAATTAATTATGCAAGTCTGAGCTTGGATGCCAAGCTAATTAATACAGTAAGTAGTAGTACTAACAAATGTGCTAATATTAACTTGTAGAGGCAGGCAGAGGCGAGACACATGGAAGGTGAGAGATGATTAGTAAAACAGGGGATCGATAGATTATAGATAGAGCAGCAACGCAAACAGCAGGTAGTGGTCCGCTCCACTCACTCTAGTGCAATCCAGTGATCCAGCCCAGGCGCGCAGCAAAGCAGAAGCAATCACCAATTCACCACCTTTCTTTGCTTTCCTGATGCATGCTTGCTTAATCCAGTTGCTTTGCTTTTTTCCCCAAGACAAACACAGAGAGATTTGAGCGCTAGTCCAGCAAAGAAAAAACAGAGCAGGAAAGCTGTGGGACCCACCTGTCATCTCCTTCCTTCCTCCTTTCCCCTTCCTCCTTCGACGAATCGAGTACAGATAGACAGACAGGGGAAGGGGACGTTGTTGTGTTGTTGTTCGCTTCACTCACTCTCATCTCTCTCACTCGCCCCTCTCTCTTGCCTAGTACTCGTCGAGTAGTAGTTAGTTCTTCCTTGCTTGCTAATCCATCGATTAGATTTTTTTTGCATCCATGCCTGCGCCCGCCCTTGTAAAACCCAAGAAATCAACCAAGAGGCCACCTCCTTCATTCCTTCAATAAGCTTAAGCTACAGTACAAGTAGAACACGGAAGGAGGGAGGGAGATGCCGTCCGCTTCCGCCGCCGCCGCCGCCCTTCTCCAGCTGCTCCTCCTCTTCTCGCTCTCCACTGCTCAGCCTGGTATTCACTCGTTTCATTTCCCTTTCCCTTCTCTTTCTTTCTTTCTTGGGCCGCCTTCTCCTCCTCTTCTTCTTGGAACCAATTACCAGCTAGCCTTCATTGGCATCCTGCAATTAAAGGGAGGGAGAGAAATCTAGTCGGTCTCCAGCAAAAATCGCTAAAAATTCCTTCTTCAAATTGATGCATGCAGGTTTCATCAGCTTGGATTGCGGGGGAGACGACGATTACACAGATGGCATTGGGATCCAGTGGACTTCAGATGCCAAGTTTGTCTTTGGTGGCCAGAAAGCAAGCCTCTTGGTTGAAAATGAGGTGTTGCAGCAACAGCAGCAGTACACCACCGTTCGCTCTTTTCCGGCAGACAATAGGAAGTACTGCTACACCATGAACGTCAGGAACAGAACACGCTACCTTGTTAGGGCCACTTTCCTCTATGGCAACTTCGACAACAGCAATGTCTACCCAAAGTTTGATCTCTCCCTTGGAGCAACCCCATGGACTACTGTTGTCATTGATGACGCCACCACCCCGGTAGTCCAGGAGGCAATTATCCTGGCTGCTGCTCCAACACTCAGCGTTTGCCTCTCTAATGCCAGCACTGGACAGCCATTTATTTCTACTCTCGAGCTTCGCCAATTCAACGGCTCCCTCTACTACACCACTGATGAAAAGCAGTTCTTTCTTAGGCTCTCTGCAAGAATCAATTTTGGAGCAGAAAGCAATGCATCAGTCAGGTGTGAGCAAGCAACCCTTTCTTTACCAGTTACCACCATATTCATACTTTCCTAGGATAGAGATAGACAAATGTGAACCTTGTTTGTTGTTTTGTTTTTCTCATTGCTCAGGTATCCTGATGATCCATTTGATAGAATATGGGAGTCTGATTTAGTAAAGCGAGCAAACTACCTTGTCGATGTTGCTCCAGGGACAGAGAGAATATCAACTACAAAACCCATATTCGTCGGCACCAATGAAGAACCACCTCAAAGGGTCATGCAGACTGCAGTGGTTGGCAAAAATGGATCCTTGACCTACCGGATTGATTTGGAAGATTTCCCAGGAAATGCATGGGGAGTTTCATATTTTGCAGAAATTGAAGATTTGGCCCCAAATGAAACTAGGAAATTTAAGTTAGTCATTCCAGGCAAGCCAGAATTCAGTAAACCAACTGTTGATGTAGAGGAGAATGCTCAGGGAAAGTATCGTCTATACGAACCAGGCTACACAAATATTCCACTTCCATTTGTTTTCTCTTTTGGATTCAAGAAGACTAATGATTCGTCAGAGGGACCTATCTTGAACGCCATGGAGATTTACAAATATGTACAGATTACTGCAGGATCTCAAGATGGTAAGTGGTTGTCTGTTTATCTACATGTTGTAGAATAAATGGAACAATACACCTACTCCCTTCTAATTTGGTCTTCTGGTAATACTGATAGAAAACACTATGGCCAGCTTGGTCTCGCGGTATCCTCAAGCAGGTTGGGCACAAGAGGGTGGTGATCCTTGCTTACCAGCATCATGGTCTTGGGTGCAATGCAGTTCTGAGGCAGCACCCAAGATATTTTCGATGTATGGTGATCATGTCAATCTAACTTCACTTTTAAGTTGTTCTGCTCAACACTTGAAGTATCTGAGATCTAATGATCATTTCTTGCAGCACATTGTCAGGGAAGAACATAACAGGTGGCATCCCTGTGGAATTAACGGAGCTATCAGGGCTGGTCGAACTGTAAGATCAGAATAGTTTATTCTTTGCAATCCCTCTTCATAGCTGGTCTTTTTCTGATGTAATTATTTATGCAAATTCAGAAGGCTTGATGGTAACTCGTTTTCTGGTCAAATTCCTGATTTCAGTGGATGCCGTGATTTACAATATATGTGAGTTTTCCATTAGTTTGATACTACATACAGGAAACTTTATTCTTGTAATTTAGCACTTAGGATGCTTTTCTCTGCACTGCAGTCATCTTGAGAACAACCAATTAACCGGCGCATTACCACCTTCTTTGGGGGAACTACCTAATCTGAAAGAGTTGTAAGTTATACTCTTCGGTGCACTGTCTTTCCACCCCATGCTTTGTATATTGCAAGTGCAGTGAATATGAATTTCTGCTGTTGTTTTCTTCTTATGATCCTCAACATGCATCATTGCTATGGATTTATCTCATTTCCATACAAATGATGTATTCACTATGGAAACGAAAACACCTTTACTGATCCAAGCCTTTACAGGTATATTCAGAACAATAAGCTGTCTGGAGAGGTCCCACAAGCACTTTTCAAAAGGAGCATTATTTTTAAGTACGTATAGCTTTTCTTTAAGCATAGTTTAATGACTTGATATGATTAGCGCACACTGTTTTGCCTACAAGCTCCATTGTGGCTTAACAAGCTTCATTTACCTTTGGTGACAGTATAGATTTGTTCCACATGTATGTAGGATTATTTTGCTTGTTCTAATCTGTTACCTGTCTGCAGCTTCTCAGGAAATAGTGACCTTCGCATGGGACACAGTAACATTGGCCGCACTATAGTAATTGTGTGTGTTGTGGTTGGGGCCGTCTTGTTTCTTGTTGCTGTCATTGGCTGCTACTTTTTTACATGCAAGAGAAAAAAGAAATCATCAGACGGTGCGTATTCTTTACCTCATTGGACATATCTGATATGGTGTATGGTCATGTAGTAATTACTTTGTATCTCCAGAAACCGTTGTTATTGCAGCACCAGCAAAAAAGCTAGGCTCATTTTTCAGTGAAGTGGCCACAGAATCAGCACACAGATTTGCACTGTCTGAAATTGAAGATGCTACTGACAAGTTTGATAGAAGAATTGGCTCGGGAGGATTTGGCATAGTATACTACGGAAAGCTTACAGATGGAAGAGAAATCGCAGTCAAACTTCTCACAAATGATTCCTATCAGGGCATCCGAGAATTCCTGAATGAGGTTTGTTTCGTTTCTATCCTCTTTTTCTAGATTATTCTTGAAGCATAAATCATATTTGCATTGGCCTTTGGCCTAAAATGTCAGGGTTATTAACCTTAAGCTCGATGGGCAGAAATATATTACCCTTCAGCCAAAAAATTTCCTTTGGATAGTTTACTATGATGTGTTACCCTTGCTTAGAATCCGGTGAACATTTTTCAGGTAACATTGCTTTCAAGAATTCATCATAGAAACCTGGTGAGCTTCCTTGGTTACAGCCAGCAGGATGGGAAAAATATACTTGTATATGAATTCATGCATAACGGGACATTAAAAGAGCACCTTCGTGGTAAGTCCCTATGAACTGATGATAAATCTACTTCGCAGAATCAACATCACACTGTTGTTGTGTAGAGAATTACT
>CM002479.1:206838-243821 GCA_000325765.3 Leersia perrieri
TTCTGTACAAAATAAGACCAGTTAATATAGCAGCATGAAATCATACAGAAATGAACATGTCCCGATGGAGTTTTCAGTATAAAAAAACATACAGTTATTCCATTCTTGATTGGATGTTTAGCTGCAACCACTGCACTATATGAGAAATCATCTGCTGGAGGAGGTAATACAGTCCCTGAACGTCTTTGAGAAACACTAGACGCCATTTGGGGAACCCTACTCCTGTAGGAGTAAGAGATGATGAGTCAAATACCAACCGAAACTACTGAAAATCTTGAGCATTTAGCAAAGCATACCTCCAGATATAACAATTCACTAAACAGTACTATGATAGTAGACATGCACATTTAAATAGGCCGATTATTTCCTATATCCACTTCCATGGTGACGCAAATAATTCATGCATAGTGCAGGGAAAAGTTGATGAACTATAATTCTCAGAGCAAAATAGCATTGTATAGTAACAGTGGCAGTAGGCTTGGCAGGGGACAGTACATGGCTAGGACTGGCAGTCTGGCACAGTACCTTAGATGTAAAACAGATGCAAGCATAACAAGGAACACTGGAACTTTCCACGCCATGTGTTTAATATAGTTCAGCTTACCTTGTATATGCTGAGATTATCTCATCTTTAGTGAAACTATCTTCCTGACTGCCAACATCATGTAAATACAGACAATCTGGATTTCCACAGGTCTATGAAAAAAAAGAAAGAACAATCTCAGAAGGATGGCATGAGGTAGAGTAATGTTAAATAAAGCTGCCAGGATGAAGCAACGAGTACCATGTTCCGTAGCCATGCATGGCAATACTTTGTAGTACCAAAACATGCTCTGCAACATATCAGTAACTATTAGGTTAACCACATTATGTAAAACAGCAGTAAGGCTACAAAGCATAGAGACTGACCTTAAAACTTTCCCTTCCAAAACAAAATTGTGTACAGCCTGAATACACCTGATGGCTTCTTCTTCTTTCGCATATGTAATATATCTGAAACCATCGCAGTAAATAACCAATTTTTAGTACACAGTGGGATCTATATAGAATCTAAGTTTCCCGTTTTGGATTCTACATGGTGGGATTCCTAAGAAAAACATGGAGCTTGCATTTGAAGAACTGAAGAACTCAAACAGGAAAACTTTGATAGTTCTTAATGAGGTAAATTCTAAGAAACACCTGACATCTGTATATGCAAAGGTTCTGAGCTCAGGTCAAATTGATGATGTGAATGTCCAATCAGTATATATCATAGCTAATGTAAAATTCATGATATGACTGAAGCAGACACCTTTGCATTTATCTGAAAATCCCAGGATTATTAACACTATAAACTAAATGCTGCCAGGTGTTGCAAGAACGTGGGCTTATGATATATCATACTAGAATGAGCAATCTTTTTCATTCATATTTTATTGAGACTTTACTTTCTTAATAAATCACCTATGCATTAGGGCCAATTTGGTAGATCTCAAAATCTGAAATAGATCTGCAGCTGTGGGGCTGGGGAAAGATAGCAACACCATTCCTATGCGTTTGCTGGAGAAGATTCACCTGCTCCGCTCTTTAAAAATTGAGAATTTACTAGCTTTTGGCTTGGCTCCAGCTCCACAGGAAGAGGATACGGAAGCTGGAGCTCTGCCAAACAAGCCCTAAATGCTTCGGAAAGTACAGGCGACCATAACTTTAAACATCCAATTGCACATACAATAAGATATATCTAATCACTAGATACATCAATATCTTATAGGATCTCTACTGGAATAAATAATGGATCATGTTTATCCATAAAAGAAACATCATACACATGTGGCATGGGATTGACATGAACATACACGCTTATACTGTTGTTTGTTGATGCCTGCTGAGAAGGAGCCCCAGTAGGCCGAGAAATTGAAACCTTCAAAACCTTGCCATACTGACCAAAGTATTCCCTGCGCTCAAGTATCTGAAATGAAAATGAATACAATTGCTGAGGCGAGAAACAACATATACACATTATTCAATTTAATATAATCTGGTTGTGTCCCCACAAAAAAAAAAATATAATCTGGCTGTGCACAAAATGGTACGTACGCTCTCGTTGCATAAATTTGCAGGTAGTCCAACTATGTACACGAGGTTTCTCTGAATAACCCTGACACTAGCAAGATGTTTCTTAGCTTCCACGGTAGCCACAGTTGCCGTCTTAGGCTTAACCTTTTGGGTCTTCTGTTTCTTGTCCACATTTTTGTCCACTAATGTCCTGCTTCCAACAAAACAAACACAAGTTAAAAATTTTGAACACGATACACAGATGAAAGAAGTCGGTTATGGTGATTTGCAAACCACAAGTCATTATAATTGGGTGATGTTTCGTTTACTTGGAACACAACACCCTAGGGTGTGGTGGTCATTTTCCCATGTTAGTCAGGTTATTGAACCAAAAGCATAAGGTGGATGGAGGTTAGAGACAGACCTGTCACAAGTGGCAGCCATCTTGACAATCCTATCTTTGTCATAGCGAGTACGGCATGCAGGGCAGCGGCCCTCAGTGTCCTCTTTCTCAGCCATGTCCATGATGTGGTGCCAGCACCAGACACAAATCTGCAGTGAGAGATGCGCAAAAAGAAGGTGAGCATTGAGATAGAAGTGGCTCAGAGAGGTGTGATGATTAGTACTAGTACCTCATAGCCGCATTTGCAGGGCTTGAGCTGCTGGTCAGTGATGTCCATCTCCTCGGCACAGAGCGGGCAGGTACGGTCTCCATCGTCGCTCATCGTCATCCTGTGGAAATGAAACAGAAGAAGGAAGGCCAGCTTTACATGAGGTGCGTGTACTAGGAAATAGATGCAATCCCTAAGCTGTCAATCTAGCTATCTATGATATGAGAGGCTGGGGATCCCGGACAAGGAAACATGGATGCAGTGCCATAGTGGACATGCGCAGGACCTGATCCTACCAAATCAACAGTAATCCAATCCAATCCAATCTATGCGTGTACGAGAATAACAAGAAAAATAAACTAGGAGGTGGATTGATTCAATCGGATTGGATAAACAAGGCGGGGGTCGGGGGGTCAAAATAAAATTGGTAATCAGATTGTCCGTAATAGAGCTCCTAAAAGGGGAAAAGGGATGAGAGAGTGGTGGAAATGGAGGGATCAGGCGAACTCACATTCCGATTGCGCGAGCGGGCGAGAGATTGGAAACCCTAGGTGTGGTGTGGATGTGGTGCGGGCGGGGTTTGGAGGAGATGGAATCAGGGCGGCGATGGATGGATGGATCGATCGAGGAGGGCGGCTGGCTGGAGTCGTGCGCGACGATTGCCTTTGCTTTCTCTCTCTCTTGTGCGCTTGGTGGTGGCGGTGGCGATGATGTGTTTGTTGTGTGTGGGGTGGAAGCCGAAGGAAGGGAGAGAGAGAGGGGAACAAGTGAGGAAGAAGACGAGAACGCGGACACTTGGATCTCCTCCTCCTGTGACCCCTTCTGTGCCCATTTACTCATCTCTTATGATCATCCCAATTGGGTGGTAATATTAGCCACCATTTACTTCCCTTAATAACCTAATCAGCATATTAATATTAAGGGTCTATTTGGATTGCAGTTTTTCACAAGATTTTTAGAGTAATCCTCTTTCATACGATTTTTTTCTTTTTCCCGCCCTTTGGATCGATCTAACCAATTCTGAAAAAAAAAGCTCGAAAAATTTTCCTTCACTGTGATCCCAATGCAAAAACATATGGAAAAAACCATCCATTCCAACCTCTTTTTTTCTTCTTCATGGAACGAGGCAAATAAAGCAATCAACGATTAATGCAATCAGTGATGAAGATAGGATTAAGAAGAAGAAGACACAAATTTGACGTCGACGCGACAGACGGCAGCGGGCCAATGCTCGGAGGAGGCCGCCGTTAGAGCGAGCTATGAAGCTGACAAAGATCAATGGCACGGGCTCGACACCGGCGGCTGGCGCAGAGAGATTGACGATGACGGGATTAGTGCCACGGAGAAATAAATTTAGTATTTGAGTAAAGTTTACAAAATTTCAGTTATTTGGTCAAAACAATCACTTTGCTATAAATTTAACTAGGTATTTCACAAAACTACAACAACAACAAAAACAATTTTATCATAAAGCTACAACTTTATTTTATATGTGCATATGGAAAGTGCGTATATTACGTCTGAGATGATAAGTGTGCCCAAATTTATGATATTTTGTAGCTTTTCATAAAAGTGTATACTATTGTTACATTTCTTTGAAATGCTTATTAAAGTTACATTAAATAGTTTTGATAAAAAAGTTGTATCTTTCTAAGATTTACTTTGAGTAGTTTGTATTGAAAAGTTAAAAAGAGGGTTAACTATACTACTTTCTCCGTTTCATGACTTTCTGCTTGTAGTTTTTATCATTCATCTAATTTAGAAAAATTATGAAAGTACTATTTAACTTTTAGACTTACTTTATTATTATCACTAAAAGTACTTTTAAATATGACTTATTTTTTATTTGTACTAAATATTTAAATAAGATAAATGATTAGAGGTGATAAGAAAAGTCTAAATAATACAACGGACAGAGCACATAGTAAAAATACAATCAAGTTTAGGACAGGCAGCAATTTCCCCCATGTTTGACAGCAGAGTTATGGGACCGCACGGGATTTGCATCATCTGCACAATATGTAAACAGAGCAGACCGGAGCCCTTGTTTACAAATCGTTGCATATCGAGGGGCTAAAACGCGTAAAACCGGCGTTTTCCCCTCTGCGGCGACGGCAATGCGTCCCCGGCGCGGCGGCGATAAGGAAGAGGAGGAGCGGGTGCTGAGCCACGGCGACGTGGTTCTCCTCCGGTGCGACCTCAAAATCCTCGGAGGCCCACACTTGCTCAACGACCGCATCATCGCCTTCTACCTCGCCCACCTCCAATCCCAATCCCACGGTGACCTCCTCCTCCTCCTGCCGCCGTCCATCCCCTACCTCCTCTCCAACCTCCCCGACCCCGCCTCCGTCGCCGCCGTGGCCGAGCCCCTCCGCCTCCCCTCCCGCCGCCTCGTGCTTCTCCCCGTCAACGACAACCCCGACGTCTCCCACGCCGAGGGAGGCACCCACTGGACCCTCCTCCTCCTCGACAACACCAATCCCATCTCCGGCCCCCGATTCGTCCACCACGACAGCCTCCCTCCCACCAACCTGCCCTCCGCGCGCCGCCTTGCCGCCGTCCTCCGCCCGCTGCTCCCCAAGAGGACGATCCCGCTCGTCGAGGGGCCCACGCCCAGGCAGACCAACGGCTACGACTGCGGCGTCTTCGTGCTCGCGGTGGCCAGGGCCATCTGCCACTGGTGGACGACGGCGAGCCACCAGCTGGAACCCGATTGGTTTGAGGCGGTCAAGAGGGAGGTCAACGCCGACAGCGTCAAGGCCATGAGGACCCAACTGCTGCACCTCATCGACACCCTCATCCAAGCCAACAACAACACCACCAACAACCAACAGTTCTAGCTACCTGTTGGTTGACCTCTTTACACCTTAATTTCCTCTCTGTTATTCGTGATAGTTTTCCCGCGAGATTGCAACACCTACACCATGTTATGTACAGATACTGAAATAGAGCACGTCTTGTGTAAGTGAATAGTTTTACTGAAATTGTGGGTTCAAACACTCTTCATTTCTGTTGGTTATGGTTGATGAAATAATGGTATTTACTTGTGTTTGCAAGTAACTTGGTTGAATCAGTGTTGGAATTTATGGTCTTATCTTACGTCTTGTGATCCATACACTACATTGATATGGTGAGGCGAGGTGCCATTACATTGTAATGGTAGATGATATTTTTTTTTAGGTAACGGATATAAATCCGGCCTCTATATCCAGTTATCCACAGGTGGATATACACAGCAGCCAAATGGTCATGGTAAATTTCAGCAAGGAGGGCAGCAATCATTAATAGTACAATTTCGATTTATCACTGTTAGTATATTACAAGAACTAAGTCATTGCTATTTGCACACAATGCTATTGTGCCTATGTTTGAAAGTTACTTGAGTGTTGTTGAATTAGTGTTGGTCTTGTCTTATGTTTTTTTGATCCATAGACTGAATTGGTGCCATGAGGTACAGCCTAATAATTGCAGATGAGCTAAGTCATTGCTATCTGTATTTGGTAAACTGCAGCAAGGAGGGCAGCTGTCTGGCATCTATCTACAGGTCTACCTAACACTTCCAGACCTAACAGTCATGCATGCATCCCTAACTATATTCCTTCTCTCCTCTCTTTATCAGCCCTTCAACTCAACTTCCTTGTCCCCCTTCAATTGCATCTACCAGTCTTTGCCTGTCACAGCACACAAGACTCTGGGTATGTGAACCATGACTCTTCTTTCTCAATTTTTGCTTTCTACATGCACAAGAGGAAAACAAGTAAGCATTTTTTATTAAGGCATTGTTATCCCCATATGTTCTGCATTGTTGCTTTGTCTCAATCAGGCTTCAAAATTCAGCTATAGATTGCATAACGTCTTGATTTTTCCCATGGGACTTATTTATTCTAGTACTGCTCTTCTCTTTTCTCTGTCAGTTCCTCTGTCTTACATCTTGCCTGGTAAGAGTTTCCATCTGTGTCTCTTTTATTCATTCACCACATACATACAGCACAGAGGAACACATCTATGACTTTTAATCATCAACTTAGTGTTACTATACATTCTTTCTTTGTTATCACACTTCCAATGCAAATTTTTTATGTTACAATATTACTTTCATATGTAAACTGTGCTATAATTTTCACCAGTGTCATATGCAAAGTCACAAGAAGGTTGCTGCTGTGAAGCCTGTGGCATCCAGGCCTTCTTCCAGATTAAGAACCTTCTCAATGCTCCCAAAAGACTCAACTGCCACTGATTCTCCATGGGTCACCTCCGAGGAGGAGGCGATTATATTGAGACGTCCAAAGGCATCACGGTTCACACCCCCAATGAATAATTCATCGACAGATGTTGCTGCAACCAGAGTCAGTTCAGCATGAAATTCAATCTCTTTGATTCATCAATAGTAGTATTTTCTTTCTGAAAGTTACATAATTTCACACCTTCTTTTAAAATAACGCTATATACAATTTTTGTATGCTTAGATTATTTTGAACATACCTTTGATATCATTATGTGGTCCTATTCTAAATATATGCTTAACTTTTTAGTTAGAAGACAGCGGCACACATAGAACATACGATAAAAAGAAAGCAGATGCAGGACAAGTAGCCTGTCGGGACAACTTGACAGTTCCCCAGAGGGTGAGGAAACCAATTATCAGTGTGAAGAACAGCTTGTCCTATGATGGCTACAACTGGAGGAAGTATGGGCAGAAGCAAGTGAAAGGGAGCAAGTTCCCACGGAGCTACTACAAGTGCACTCACCCAACATGCCCTGTCAAGAGGAAGGTGGAAACGACACTAGATGGCCAGATTGCTGAAATTGTATATAACGGTGAACACAACCACCCCAAACCTCATCCTGCTAAAAAGCCTTCATTATCATCAATCGTGGAGACTGTGGATGCCACTAACGATGGTGGATTAGAAACCCGGTTAGAAGGATGTGACCAAGCTATTGGCTCTGATGCTATTGTTGAAGCATTCGAAGGTGGTTTTAACTGCTTGGATGGATTTGGAAATGGCAATGAGATCAGTAACTGCAAGAAAAAGGTATGCTTAGGCTCTAATTTTGATTCAGAATTTAATATTGTTATTGCGGCCGGTTTCAAAAAACTAGTTACTGCGGGCCAAAAATGTGCAAATGGTGACTTAAAGTGGCAAGCAGCAGAGTTGTTTCTTACGCTACAAATCCACAGCCTCCTTGGAAAACACTCTCTAGATGATTACTGTAAAAAAAGAAATTGTAGTGTGCCCCCTATCCTTTCCCAGGCTTTCCATTTTGGAGCAAGATTTAAGTTCAAAATTGTTAGCTAGATGTGTTCAGGAAATGCAGTTATTGATTGGCACAAAAGAATTCATTCACTGTAAAAATGACACTCTATGTTGTGAAATACGTGCACTTTGGTTCAGGACCTCGGCTAACTAGTCTATTCAAAGAAAAATTCAGCAAGTTGAGAATATCTTCCATAGAATGAATTGTTCCGTGTGGTACATAAAGGTTGAGGTAACGGCAAACTAGGACTGCTCTGTTAACTGTTATAGGACGATAGGCATATAAACGATAAAGAACAAAGATCAATCACAGAGGACACGAGATTTTAACGTGGAAAACCCTCCCAAGGTGAGAGAAAAAACCACGGGCACCAGCCAGCAAAAGTCTTCACTATATCGGGGTGAGGTTACAACGCCAAACGGCGGCTTACAAGAGGTATATATATCGGTGAAACCCTAATAGGGTATTGATCCGTACCGCGGTGGCTCCGCCCCCACACCCCCAGGCGTCCCCAGGAGTCCATCTCAACAAGTCCGCTTCGCTCTGGCCCAAGCCGGCCCTCTTGTCAACTAGTATAACTGGATTTGGACCACAATTCAACATTAACTTGCTGCTTTGAACAAAAGGGAGATACAGATTTTTGTATATACGCCCAAATTAAGTTACTATATTTGTTTTAATCTCTGAAATGTAATTGTCGTTTCACATTGGGTATTTTTGGTGAGAAAATTGTCAACCACCCACTATATGTATAGGTTTGTGTTAACTGAATGATGCTAAGATGTTAATAGTGTTTTGGTGTGCATTGCAGGACTAAGAGACGCAATACGCGCGGGTACGTGGATGGTAAGAGGGAAGGCATAATCTCGAGATCAATCCTGGAGCAACACCAGTAGCATTTGCTGATTTGCAGTAATGTTGTTGGCACCTATACTCCTAAAATAATGTCAGTGAACTGAGTTGTTATAGGCAATCGGTAGATTTCAGACCTAGCTCAAGCCGCACCCCCAGCGACATAAATTACCAAATGATGCTGGGACGAAACTCAACTGTAATTAGCCCAGAACCTTTGAATTAACCTTTCAATTAGAGTCGATAAATATGTGAATGCTGCTCAAGAATGAGTTATTAGGTGCGCAGGAAACTGGGAATTGGAGAGGGAACTGCCGTTGAAGGGCAGGTTTCTTCAGCTTTGTAAATTTGTATGCAACACCTTTGAACAATTTCCAACATACGCAAAACATTTTGTTAGAAACTACGCACAACTAATTATACGCACAAGAAGATTGTCCAACACAAAATCAAATCTCACATCTGGTGCATAAATAAATTAGCTAGGAGTACAGTAGGCATGATCAGGAGTGAGCATTCCTCTACGCAAGCGCACAATCCCATCACATCAACCAAAACGATACAAATGACCCAACCCAAGGGGTCCAAGCAGAGCAATGGCGAATTGGACCCATCCATCCCACCTTTAGGTTTTACTCAGCACTGTCGCCTGGATGCCTGGAAAGATAGATACTATTATGATCAGAAACATATGGCCAGGCAAAAAAGGAAGGGGCAAAGAAGAAAGACAACAGTTCTGACCTCCAAGAAGTTGTCAGATTGCGTGCTTTCCGGTCTAGCTGGACGTTCTCTAGAGCACTTGATGCACGCAGTACT
Organism: Leersia perrieri; assembly: GCA_000325765.3. Lineage (NCBI taxonomy): Eukaryota > Viridiplantae > Streptophyta > Magnoliopsida > Poales > Poaceae > Leersia > Leersia perrieri. The sequence continues at coordinate 216,411 of CM002479.1, forward strand.
TCTTCAGAGATATCATCAGAATCATATCTCCAGTTGTAATCATCCTTCCTGGTATTGGAAGCTGATGACCCCCCTCTTCGGTCTGAATGTCAAAAGCGCTAGCTTTAGAATAACACTACAACGTATATAAACAAACGAAAAGAACTTTATATTAATGTACCTGAAGTCTGTGACGATGGCATTGGCCTGCGAGTTACATGATAAATGTTACCTGTGCTTTGACGAAACAACAAATATCTGCAAATTGAATGGCTGAATCATAGTAAAGCTGTTACCTTCCCATAGGAGGCAAGCCTGTAACTGAAGAGGACGATGGTGGCCGCCTCATGTTCCTATGTTCAGCATTTAATGTTGGATCCGACTCGGAATTGATTATTCTCCTTCCAGTCATCCTTGTTTGAGACAAATTCTGCCCAACATAGCAATTCAAGCAAAATCATGCAACATAACTACTACATAGGCAAATATATATTAAAACTAGATCTGTAAGAAGGCTATTCTTGGAAGAAAAAAGCCCCCACTCTAGATTTTTTTTATGGTTAACAATATGTAGCAATGTGTGTGAGAAAAATATTATTTGTATACAAGTATATAAAGGAGCTCATTTGGACTCATATAGTCATGTAAATAAGTTTAAATTCGAGAATAATTATTTATTTATTGCATTTTACATAGTATAATTTTTCTTGAGATATTATACATAGTATAGTTAGTTGAGCTCTGTTGCACACAAGGACATTTTGCACGGTTACTCCATGAGCTCAAGAACAGGGAAGGGCAGTATGGAAAATAATAATAAAGCAGTTATAATGAACCTAACCATTTGTTGGTAATGCCAAAATTTTGGCAAGATTAGATGTGAAGGTAATGTTTGGTTTGATGGTAAAGTTTTGTTCAATTTGTTACCATACCATAATTTGGCAATGCCAAAATTTGGTAATGTTAATTTTGGCAGCAAACTAAACAAGCCCCAATATACATAAACAGAAAGATTTGATACACATTTATTGCAATGTCAGTCTGAGTTAGCAAGAGAATAACCTCATATTTGAGATATCCTTCAAGAACATCTAGAAGCATGGGGCCACTTTCAGCACTCCTGCTCCCTTCAGCTCCACTTTTGTTAGAAAAATCCTTTAGTTCATTCTTCCAGAAGTCCTTTGGCTGGTTTACGAATGCAACAGCAAACAATCAATAGCAACATTAGTAGATGTTGATTTTGGACCTATACATACAGGCTACATGAGATATGGCAGATTGTTACCAGATTACATTCAGGCAGATAAACTTTCATCGTGTGACTTAACTGGGCCCACTCCAAATATTCACTTACAAGTGCTGTTAATAATCTACCTGAGAGCAATAGAGAATCTTCTATGTAAGTCGATCAAAAACAAAGAAGAAACTATGTATGACAAATGCTTCTTAGAATAAAAATGATTACCAGGTATTGAAAGCCAAAGACTAACTAATCGCCATAAGGATAAATAAATTTCTTTCATATGCATAGGAGAGAAGAGAATAAATATGGTATTTTGGCACAATGTTTTGGCAAACTGCAAATTCATGGAATGGTGTGAAATAAAATACCCAACAAAGGAACCTAGAGAATTATGTGTATCAAAGATTCTGTATGAAGCAGCCATTGTGAACTTGTGGGTGGGAAAAGGGAGTACAATTGAAAACACAAACCTGAAGGTGAAGCATGCAGCTGCTTAGCTCGGTCATTGCAGCTACCAAGCAAAGCAGGATTCCCCCCATCATCATTGTCCACTACCCGATCCTCCTCTTCTATGGCCTCGAACACACTTGCTCTTAGCTCCGCCTATTAAAGCAAGGGCACAAGACAAGATGAAGAAACATGGCTTATGCTAATAGGCAGGCTATTGTATGCAATGGCTCGTAAACTATATAAAACAAATGGCTTTGATTGAGTGTAACCCGGCTTCAACAGTTACGAAAACTAGAGGCTATCCACTTCTTTCGTCTAGAAGTATTATAATGTAAACTTGGGACATAGATTTTTACAAAATTAAATAGAAGATGTCCAGAATCTTGGCACATGAGTGAGGCAAGTACTCCCAGCATGTCATGTCATGGAATGTGTTTAGATCAACATTTCAGTGTAACTGACAATGTAAACAAAAGTAGGGCAAGTTATGCAGGGCGAGATCCCCTTTTGTTCAGTAATTTGAACATGAAGAAGAAACCTAAGTAGAGCGGTAGCCGCTAGGTCCTCCATGCCTTTCTCAAGAAAAGAAATTTCCTTGAAGTAGAGAGCGATTGTAGCAGCACCGGTTCATGGATAAAATCGAAGTGAGGAAATAAACAGCGGAGAGCAGCAAAGGAAGGATTTTTTTTAAAAAAAATTCGCCGCGCCGAAGCAAAAAAGTAAATAAGTAATAATGCTGAGATCCGCAAAAGAAGTCAGATCCGCAGTAGCTAGGAAGCGGAAATCGGAGGAGGGGGTAAGGAAGGGAATTAAAGAAGGGGCGATGCGTACCCTGATCTTGGCGAGGACACCCTTCTTCTCGAGGGTGCGGGTGACGAGCGTCTTGAGCTCCATCATCTCCCGCGCGTAGTCGTCCATCCTCTCTCTTTCTCTTTTGGTGGGAGGAGAGGAGAGGGGTGCCTCCCCTGGCCGGAGCCGGAGGTGGAAGCGGAGGAGTGCGTGCGACGGAGGGAGGAATGGCGAGAGCGAGAAAGATGCGCAAGGAAGAAGAGGAGATGATTCTCCCCGCTGCTGCGCCCACTCTATGACAGGTGGGCTCCCTCTCATAAGTTTCAATTGCATTTTGTTTCCATTTCCATTTTTTCATCTTTTGATCAAACTATAGAAATTTGATTATATGCCATGAAATTTGTAAGCCTTTTAGAGTTTGCCACTCAATCCGTGTACCTTGTGAAATTCGCCACGGAGGACGCGAATTGTTCCAATCTGTACCACTCCGTCCGTCATAGGGCCACCGCACGACTCGTCGACACCGCTGTCAAAACGGGAGCAACCTGGAGCACTTCTTCCGTTGAAAGATCAAAGACATGGACGCACCTTCGTCCTCGTGAGCAACCAACAAAGTGGCAAACCATCAGCTTGTGCTCATCTCTGTTGGGCATTCATGCATGAGCACGAATGCAAGTGAAGCAAAAATTGAAGATGGGGTGTTGGTGGCATTGACTGAAGCAGAATAGACAGATGAAGAGAAATTAAGGCGAGAGAACAAGGCCGTAGTTCATGGGGATTTGGAGGACAAGGCCGTAGTCTTTCCTCCCACGTCAATGGAGAACGGTGACCGGCTAGCTCGTGGAAGACACCGACGGGACAGGATTGCGGAGTTCAGGAGAGAGGGCTACAACCATCGTCCTCGGATGCCGTGAGCTCGGAGGTTCGGCGGAGTTGCAACGTGGTGCTTGACGCGGGCCACGGTCCGGGAGGTGGGAGCTGCCTGTGGCGGCGGCGGTGTTAAGGTCAGTGACGGCGTACGGTTCCATACTAATTGCCGATGGGACGAACGGAGTGGTGCGGAAAGGAAAAATTCGCATCCTTCATGGCAAATTATAGAAGGCACACGGATTGAGTGGCAAGCTCTAGAAGGCTTGCGAATTTTATGGCATATAATCAAATTTCTCACCTACGACTGGGAGTATGTATTTCTTTTCTTCCAAATATTCCGAGACACACCTTGTCGGTGATATGGGCCCGGAGATATGATAAGAGTGCGGAGTATGGAGGGAAATACCTTTTTTCGCACCAGTGCATTCCAAGGATACGCCCTGAAGAGATCAGAAGGGTCCGGGCCACGGTCGGCCACGTGGCCATTTCAAAGAGGACTTGGCTCGAGGGCTACCCGAGGGCTGGGACTTCCCAGATGATAGGGTTCGGGATCATCCGGACCCCCATCCATCGACCCGCACCTCTCCAGAAGAGGGGCGAGCTCAACCGCCAACTACCCCAATTAATGTAAAAGCTCTGGCCAGACGATGCCCCGGCGCATTTAATGCGATGTGAGGCGCGCCTGTCAGTGCTCATCATCACCTTTTGCCCCGGTCGGGCGGAGAGCACAAAAGTCCTCGTCGACAACAGCGAACTGGCTGCGCTGTCAGCTCACGCACGCCCCTCTCCCCTACCAGTCACCGTCGCATTTAATGTATTGGACGGCCGCGTGGGAGAGAGTGCAGGCATTGGGGATGCCACGTCATCCCTGCTCCAGTCGAAGGGCCACCGATAGGTGGGCCCCGCTGGGGTAGGTAGGGCGGCCACTCCCCTCGTCAGCAGCATGGCGGCCACGACACCCGCTTTCTTCTCCACCTCCCGCAACGTGGCAACAGGAGTAGGTATAGGGGTAGACCCTCGACAAGACAGGACAAGAGCCGCACCGGCACGTAGAGCGGGGAAAAAGTTTAGGGCTACTGTGGTGTCTCCTTGCACTATAAAAGGAGACCCAAGTCCACCGTAGAAGGGGGGGTCATTGCTTACAAAACCACTGAGAACTTAGATCGCATTCGCCTCAGTCATCAGCTTCAGCTCCCTTAGTGTCGGTGTTTTGGACCAGCAATAAACTATATGGGGCTACGCACAAACTCGAAAGCTAGATGGTGACGGAACATAAGGATTTATACTGGTTCAGGCCCTCCAATGGAGTAATAACCGTAATCCAGTCCGGAGAAAGTATTCCGCCGAGTTTGTATGATTGAATATGGTGTATGAGGTGGTGTGTGCTGATCGTTGGTTATCGCCTCTTGCCGTGGGGGCTCCCTCGACCCCTCCTTATATAGGGAGAGAGGGCCGAGTCATATAGGAATCCTAACCCTAAATGGCTTAGGGTTTCCCTATCTGCTACAATATCTACCTGGCTGTTTGCCATGGAATACAAGGAAAGGCCCAACCGGATGATTTATCTCTTTACATATATGAACTCCGAGTTACATACGACTCGGGATATGCCTTATCTCTTGGATCATGGCGTGGGAATCAAGGCATTGATGGGCCGGGCCTCCTTGCCTTCCTTCTATCGATCTTCTAGAACATCCCTTCTTCGTGGGCTAGCAATGGTCCGAGTGGATACCCGGTACCCATATTCTCCACAGTAGCCCCCGAGTCATTCACAGTCGAGTTGCTTCTTCTTCTTTTGAAATCTTCAAACCTTCAATCTTCCATCATTCTTTCCAATCATCTCGCAAAGAGGCTGTGAAGGGCTCCACCATAATACCCAGAGAAAAAATTGGGGCGCCGAGTGGCGCACCTATTAGGTTTAGACCCCGACTCTATGATTAGTTGGGAAAACAACTAAACTTCGAGTCTATTCGGGACTTTTTTAAGAAAGAATACCCTTATAAAGGTATTGAGTGGTGCGCCGAGTGGCTCACCTAATAGGTGTAGCCCCCGACGGTAGAATTAGTTGGAAAACAACTAAACTAGAGTCTATTTGAGGCAATTAGAACCCTTGGAGCTTAGCATCGATCATTTTAAATGATAGGCCAGAGGCTGTAACACGATATACATAGTTATTGCCAAATGCGATTTTTTCAGTCGGATATGCATGTATCCTCATCTTGATATTTATCAAGGCCCTTAGCTTAGCATCAATCACCCAGTTAATCTAGACAATAGGCCAGAGGCTTTAATCTCACTATTAGGCTTTTCAGCCGAGTGATTAGAGCAGTAATAATTTGCACCTTAATTTTAATAAGGATAAGCAAACCCTTAATTAGGTTATTACTCTCTTCAATCTCACATTGTGAGTAGCTCCGAGTAAATCGCATGTGATTTTCCATAACCTAGAGGCACAAAGAGCATGCTTGAAATTTACCGGGTTATATCAAGGTTTAGCTTAGCATCAATCACAGGAACTTGTATTCCCGAATGATAGGCCAGAGGCTCATCGATCCGAAAATAATCCAATTATCTAGTTTTTATAGCAGTCGGCTGCTCTCTTAGTAAACAAATCTTCAAATCTTTTGAATGCGATTTTTAATCCACGACCCAAACGACAAAATCAAATTCCTTACAGCAATCCGATTGTCCAATCTGAATCTTTCTCTGCCGATTGATTACTCTGATAAACCCTCGAGCTTTCTTATAACGGCCCTAAACTGACGCCGTTAAACCCAGAGTTTATTTAGTCAAACTGCGGAAATCATGGATCTGACGCGTGTCTCACGGCATCAGTTTTTCCCTTTATCTCTTCGTCTTCTCCGTTGAGATTAACAACTATGCGCCATTGCCTTCGAGCTCCCGATCCATTTTCGCTCCCGCGATTCGCATTGCTCCTCAGCTCCTCCTCGCATCACCCCAAGCCCTCTGCCAACTAGCCTCGATCTTCGACATGGCAGGTGCTACGAGCTCCAAAGCTGCCGCCGACGCACCCGTCAGCGAGGTGTCCAGGTGGCTTCCAAGCTCCATCGACAAGGGGAAGCTGAAGCAAATGGTGAAGGAGGGCGTTCTTCTCCGCCAGGAAACGATTGCTTGGCGCCCTGCTCGATTCGACATCCTGCCCTCGCCCAACACTAATGAGGCAGTTGTTTTTACCCCTTTCTTCTTCCGGGGCTTCTCTCTCCCTGCTCACCCCTTCCTCAGGGGGCTTCTTGAATTCTACGGGATTAAGATTCACCATCTTAATCCCAACTCCATCCTCCATGTTTCCATCTTCATCCATTTATGCGAAACTTTCATGGGCATCTTTCCCCATTTCAACCTATTTTGTGCCCTGTTCTTTTTGAAACCTCACCCCACTCATGCCAACATCTCTAATGTTGGTGGAATCGGATTTCAATGCTGTTCCACCAGCAAATATTTTGATATATCTTTCAACACCTCCAATAAAGGCTGGCATGACGAGTGGTTCTACTATCCGGATGCCGAGAAATCACTCGGCGAGTACTCCTCCGAGTACCCCACTCCATGCGACTCCTGGAAGGCCAAGCTTACCAAGGAGGAGATGTTAGAAGTCGCCCCTCTAATGAAAGAAATTGCCGAGTTGAAGTAGAGTGGGCTGACTGCTATCTGGGTGGCCCGTCATTTTCTGAAGTATCGACTGAATCCCCTCAAGGAGCGAGTTCACCCATCCTTTGAGTACACGGGTCACCACGACCCAACCAGGGAGTCGGAGGTCGACCTGGAAGAAACAGAAATCGGCAACAAGCTTCAAGCGCTGTTCGCCGACGGCGTCGACATCCCCACCGAGAAGAACAAACCTCAGTGCAGGTCCTTCCACATCTACAGGCCTCCTCATCGGGTATGTACCTTCATCAATGTTGTATATGACTTCTCCAATTGTTGAGTATTAATTGTTGTACTGATCTTCGGGAAAATTATCAGCTTGACTCCTGTTGACACCAGAATTTAGATTTGACCTAGAATGAGCCGATACTAAGATAGAAGATTATCGAGTCAAAATCAAGATAATCGGATCGATATGATAGAGCTAATTTTGCATATGTCTCCATCAATCTGATGTCCATATGTGCATGCATCGGAAGGACTGTGGCGAGCAAACATCGGACAACAACCAAGTTCGGGTACTATAGCAGCCGATTACTGTAGTAATCGGACACTGTAGCCGACAGGTACTGTAGCACTCAAGTACTGTAGCAATCGGGTACTGTTCACGCGAGATAAAGACCATCCAAGAAGGAATCATGAAGAACACATATGGCAGTTTAATTCTATCTATTAATTAGGTATGTTTTAAATATTTCCTTATGTAATTAGGAAGGTTTGTTAGTTTCCTATTCCTAGCCGATTAGGACTTATATGTTTCCTTTTCTTGTTAGGAAAGTTTTGTCTAGTATCCTATTAGGACTCAATAAGACCCAAGGGTATAAATTGTGTATCAGGGGTCCCTGTAATATTAAGCACCGCATAATCAATACAACTATTTCGACGCATCGCCACCCTAGTTCGCTGGGTCTACAACATACTCGACGGGTTCTTGACTGTTCTATCGGGGCTACATGGGTTCGTTTTAGAATCTTTGTAAGATCAGTCGAGTTCAGGGTCTTGCTACCAAGTTGGGCTACATCGGTTAGGTCCGACCTCCGGCGAAGAAGTAAGTTCCGTCGACGGCGTTTGTATCGGGGACGATTGATACTTTCTCGGTTAGGTCCGATATATCGATCCAACTGACACAGGCATTGCCTATCTGATATCTCAATTCTATTTCTAATTGCATCGTGTTTAGAGACGCATCGGTTTAGTTGGAACTGTCTCGGTTAGGTTTGATCTTCTGTCTTAGCCGATATTTTTCTAATCATAATGCTATTCTAAATAGATTTGTTCTATCCATCACTATACACAATGTTAGTTGGTTCTCTCAGATCGGCTAGCGATAGTCTTGGCGCAAGCTGTCTTGACCCCGCTCGATCCTTCGGGCTAAGACTAGAGCTGATCGGTTTGGGTGCATCGACTATCGGCATGTGTAGTTTCATCGGAGGGTTAGCCAATGAGTTATATTATGACTAGATCTAAGTGTTGTATCGGCTTATCATGTCACATCTTATTTATAGCCGATACTTTTATTGATCACACTTGTCTATCTGATTACTTGGATCTATGTCTAACATACAGCCGATTGATCTTCAATATCTTATCGACATCGGCTAGACGCGCACCATCATCGGTTGTTCAGCCGATCAGCTCCCGGATCATCATCATCACCATCACCTGGAGGCGCTACAACACATCGGCTTGATAGCCGATCGGTTTCACGGAGATCAACTACAACCATGCTGTCAGTTGCTGGATCAAACTAACTGGCACGCCTGCATCCTCAGCATTTAGGACCTGCACTGGAGTTAAGCAGATCTCCCAGGCCTTCATGTTTACGCGCGGAAGACTCCATCGGCCAACACACCCGACGATAACGCCCGATAGGCCGGTGGCAGAAATTTGCGTCAACAACTCCAGGCCGTCGAGAGTCGCTGACATCGCCAGGCCAGATCAGGCCCCAGCGCCCGAAGGTCCAGCCGTTGATTTCTTCAACGAGCTGGGTAGCGATGAGGAAGAGGAAGCCACCGAGGCTGCCACAGCTGCCACTACAATCCACGCCGACTCCCTTCAAGGGAGGAAACGCAAGCTGATCATCGCCAGTGACTCAGACAACGAGGCGGTTGATCAGTCAGCCCCAGCTCCTCATCTATCTTCTCCTCGACCACCCCCAGTGCCTAAGGCAAGGCCCTTCTCACCTCGCCAGGCTAAATGCGGGCGTTTAAAGGTCTCCACCGTGTAAGTTTTCTTCCCTTCATCTTGTCTTCGGTTTTCATATTTGAATCCTTAGATCTTTTCTAACCTTGATTACTCAATGCAACAAACCCAACACCAGCTTTACTGGTAAAGATGACGACACTCCACCACAGCCCCCGACTACTTTAGTAGTCGAGAAGCCTGTGGCTGTGCCGACTGGTTCTCAGTCGGAATCGGTGGAGGAAGAAGCACCGTTGACTACTCTGCCTCCTTCACCTCAAGCAACTGCCATGGACATCTGTCCTGCCATGGCCCAAGTCGCCACTCCTTCTGCCATTGTTCCTACTGGTATATTTCCTAACACTTATTTGATTCCAGCAGAGTAATATTTTTCCTTGATTCTTGGTTATATCTCAAAAATCTTGTCTTCAGTTGATATTACCCCATTTATCACTGCTTCCACCGCCCCAACTGCTGCTGCTCAAGACACTCCTTCCCCAGCCTTGGCGCTTACGACGACCGTCGATGTGCCGAGTGCTGATAAGGGGAAGCAGGTTCAAGGCTCCCCCGCATCCATTGAGCCGAGTGCTGGATCTGATAGTGAGAAAACTGTTAGTGATGAGGTAAACTTAAGCTCTTTTCCTTTAATTCCAATTTCTCTACACATGGCTCCAGTTTTATCTTCTGAAGCTTAATCTCTTAGATCATCGGGTGGCGTTATGGCCCCAATCCTGACCAGGTCTCAGTCTTGGATCGGATTGAAGATCAAAAGAACATGACCAGACTGATCCAGCTGATGGCCAAGTCATCCGACCTAGTGCTGGTAAGTTATCCTTTAATAACAGTCATCCCTTCTCAGACTTCTTTTTCCTGTATTCACAATCTTTGTCTTTTCAGCAAGTAATTAAGAATTCCAGCGCCAAGGACACGCTTTTGGAGCGCATTGCTCCATTAGCTGAAAAGGCTGAGCAGGCTCAGGGGGAGTTAGCCACCCTGAGGAATGAAGTCGCTAGCTACAGGAACATCCGCAGCGATTTCAAGGAGAAACTCAGAGGTAATCTCTCTTCACAAAGTAACTCTACCATCTTCAATCTTTCCTTGAGTCTGACTGTTTTGTATCCAGACTTCCTCGGCCATGATCCTGCTGTGTTCGAAGCCAAGAAGCAAGCAGAGGAGCAAGTGCTGAAACTCCAGGCTGAGTTGACTCTTCTCCAAAGCAAAAATGAAGGTAATTATATATCCTCTATGTTAAAATACTGTATTGATCTTCAGGTCTTGTAAACATCCCTATTTCCATCAGAACTCATCAAGGAAAAGAACTCAGTTGAGGCAAAGTTGGCTCATGCTGTCGTCTTGAACGTCAAATCACACGAACAAGCCAATTATTACATGGACAAGCTAGAAACCCTCTTGAAAAAGCATGAGGGTAAGTCCTTTTATCTTGATAACTCGGTTTAATTCTCGTTCACCAAGCTAATCTCCCTTCCAATTCATCATATAGAGCTGAAGAGAAAATCTGCCAAAGAACTCAGTGCCATGAAAGCCAAGCACAACGAAGAGTTCTTGAAGATGAAGGCCGAGTTGGAGGAAGCCAGGAGAATGAATGCCGAGTTCTGCCAAGCTGCAGAGCCCATTCTTGACAATCTTCACGCAGCCACTGCTGAGTCAAATACTTCAAGCCTCTAGTCGGTAATTGAGCACCTCCAATCCTTGAGAGCGCCAGCATCGCTTGTGGTCAAACTTTGGCAGTGATTAGATCACCGTATCCCAAGCTTGACCTCGAGCCATTTACCTCAGGATACGCAGAAGGGACAACCGATGAGAAGGCTCTAGAATTCCTTGATGAGGTAGACGGTATGGCACAGATTATGGCCAAAGATGCCTTGTACCCTGATGAGGAAAACAATAACGAGTAGAACTCAGTAGGTCCTTATCCAGAAACAATTATTTGTATGTAATATTTGAATGTTTCCACTGTTTATGAAATCCTTTTTTACTTTACCAAGTCGCACGTTATTTAGTTTATACTGATTCCATACGTTTAAACACTCACCGATAATCAAATGAGCTTCACGATCTGGAGAGTAATTTTAAATAACATGAGTTGGCAAAGATATTTTCGTTATGCCTTATATTTAAACACTCATCCCGACTAGTTCTTGAGTTCAAGAACCCGGCTAAAGCAATCAAAGCCCCTTAGCGTACCAAACAAGAACATCAGTAAATAGAGCTTCATAATTAGGCATGAAAAAATTCTGACTTTATCAAAGACATAGTATATAAGGTACACATATAGGCCCCGACTGGCTACTCGTGTGACAGAAGCACTCGACGTAGGCAGTCGTTAAGGAAAAGAATTAAAAAAGGCTAAGTGTAGAAGGGACGTAGCTGCTCTATATTCCAAGAGTTGTCCACCAGAGATCCATCCTCGCGTTGGAGTCGATAAGCACCCGACCTTGTTACTTCAGCAATGATGAACGAGCCCTCCCAGATTGGAGATAGCTTATGTTTGTTCTGGGTAGTTTGAATTTTTCTCAAGACTAGATTACCCACCAGAAAAGCTCGACTACGTACATTGCGATTGTGGTAACGACGTAGACCTTGTTGGTACTTACCCGACTGAAGTACTGCGATATCGCGTGCTTCCTCCAGTCGGTCAACATCATCCAGTCTGCCTTCTTCGGAGCTGGACTCGTCATATGCTTGAACTCGTAAAGACTTGTGACCAACTTCAGTCGGCAACACAGCTTCGGAGCCATAAACAAGAAAAAACAGAGTGCATCCCGTCGCTCGACTTGGTGTAGTTCATAAGGACCATAAAACAGATGGCAACTTCTGCACCCACTTGCCCGCGTAAGGCTTGAGTCGATTGAAGATTCTAGGCTTGATGCCCTGAAGAACCATGCCATTAGCTCGCTCAACTTGCCCATTGCTACACGGATGTGCAACAGAGGCAAAACAAATCTTGATCCCAAAGTCATCGTAGAAGTCCTTGAAGAGATCACTTGTAAACTGAGTGCCATTATCAGTGATTATCCTGTTGGGTATACCAAAACGATAGACAATACTGAGGATGAAGTCCTTAGCTCGTTGGGCTGTAATTTTGGGCACTGGTTTTGCTTCAATCCACTTTGTAAACTTGTCCACTGCCACAAAAAGATGAGTGAATCTACCCGGGGATTTTCTGAAGGGATCGACTAAATCCAGTCCCCAAACTGCAAAGGGCCAAGATAATGGTATTGTTTGCAGTTTCTGAGCTGGAACATGAACTTGCCAGCCGAAGAACTGACAGCTCTCGCAAGTCTTGACAATCTTTTCCGCGTCATTAACAGCAGTCAGCCAGTAAAATCCTTGACGAAAAGCCTTGCCCACTATGGTTTTTGCACCGGCGTGGTTACCATATATACCCGAGTGAATCTCATGTAGTATTTGACATCCTTCGTCTACTGATGCACCTCATGAGTACTCCATTAGCTACCTTATTCATCAGTTCGCCTTCATGAATTGTATAAACCCTGCTCTTTCGTTCAATCTTCTCAGCTTCGGCCTTATCAGCTGGCAACTCGTCCTTTGATAAGAAACAAAAAATTGGGTTCCTCCAGTCATCCTGAAGATAGGCTACGACTGATTGGCCTGGCTGCTCAATAGTCATGTTTTTGGAGGGCTCGGTAGCCGTCTGATCCAAAGACTCGGTCACCTGCTCTTTCCTCTTGACAGTTGGCTCATGGAGGTACTCGATGAATATGTCATCAGGAACTGTTTGTCGATGAGAACCTAGGTTAGCCAAGTAGTCACCTGCCTCGTTGTAGTCACGAAGAATATGACTCAGCTCGAGTCCTTCAAATTTTCCTTCCAGTCGGCGCACTTCTTGACAGTAGGCCATCATGTTCTCGTCCTGGCAATTCCATTCCTTCATAACTTGATTGATCACCAGTAATGAATCGCCATATACGAAAAGGCGCTTGATGTTCAACGATACCGCTAGTCGCAGTCCATGGATCAAGGCTTCGTACTCGGCGGCATTATGCGATGCCTTGAAAAGTATTTGCAACACATATCTGAACCTCTCTTTCTTGGAGGACATGAGGACTAGCCCCGCTCCTGCTCTAGAAACACGTAAAGACCCATCGAAATACATTGTCCAGTACTCAATGTCCTTGGGTGAAGTCACTGTTTGAGCTTCAGTCCACTCGACGACAAAATCAACCAAGGCTTGCGATTTGATCGAAACCCTAGGTTTAAAGATCAAGTCGAAGGGCATCAATTCCATGGCCCATTTAGCAATACAACCAGTTGCCTCGTGGTTGTGTAACACATCCCCCAAAGGGAAAGACGTGACGACTGAAACTGGGTGTGACTGGAAGTAGTGCACCAACTTGCGTACTGTAATGAGTACTCCGTATAACAGCTTCTGGATTTGAGGATATCGAGTTTTTGATTCTGCCAATACCTCATTGACGAAGTAGACTGGTCGTTGCACTTTGTGCGCCTTGCCTTCTTCGTCCCATTCAACCACTAGTATTGAGCTGCCTACTTGTGGAGTCGCCGAGATGTACAGCAGTAAAGGTTCTTGGGGCATTGGTGAGGCGAGCGTCGGAGCAGTCGTCAAAAATTATTTGAAGTCAACGAACGCCTTTTGAGCTTCTGGAGTCCACTCAAACTTGTCGGCCTTCTTCAGCAATTTGAAAAAGGGCATGCCACGTTCTCCCAGCCGAGAGATGAAACGACTGAGCGCAGCCATGCATCCAGTCAACTTCTGTACCTTGGTCAAATCACTCGGAAGTTCCACATCTAGGATAGCCTTGATCTTGTCAGGGTTGGCATCAATTCCTCTGTGTGAGATCATAAAACCGAGTAACTTTCCCGATGGTACTCCAAAAACACACTTCTCGGGATTTAATTTCATCTTGTAGGCTCGAATATTGTTGAACATTTCTTGTAAGTCGGCGATTAAGTCGTCCCTCTGCTGAGTCTTGACGACTACGTTGTCAACATAAGCTTCCACATTACGCCCGATCTGAGTTTGTAGGCACTTCTGGATCATACGTTGGTACGTGGCTCCAGCGTTCTTCAACCCAAACGGCATCGTGATGTAGCAATAAGCTCCAAAGGGAGTTATGAAAGAGGTTTTTAGGCAGTCCTCCTCTTTCAAACTGATTTGATGATAGCCAGAGTAACAATCGAGAAAACTCAACAACTCGCATCCCGCAGTCGAATCCACCACTTGATCAATCCGTGGAAGTCCGAAGGGATCCTTTGGGCAAGCCTTGTTGAGGTTCGTGTAATCGACGCACATTCTCCACTGTCCCGTCTTCTTTTGTGCGAGTACTGGATTGGCCAGCCACTCGGGATGAAGCACCTCTTTGATGAAACCAGTGGCCAATAGCTTCTTGATTTCCTCTTTGATAGCTTCTCTCCTGTCAGCGGCAAATCGGAGCAAACGCTGTTTGATTGGTTTAGCATCAGCTTTTACTTGCAAAGTGTGCTCGATCACCTCCCGTGGGATTCCAGGCATATCAGATGGTTTCCACGCAAAAATATCTTTATTTCTTTGAAGGAAGGTGATGAGCTCGCTTTCCTATTTACAATCTAAATCAGCCCCAATGACAGCCGTTTTAGTTGGGTCATCTGGGGTGAGAGGGATCCTTTTAGTCCTAACTTCGCCGACTTCAATCTTCGACGCCTTAGGACTCGGCACTTTGCATTCTTCTACTTCAGACGCCTGCTGCCTAATCTCACTTCGTTCCTTGGCGGTATCAAGTGCTTGGGCAATGTCGCAGCTTTCTCTGTCGTAGGTGAACGCCTGGCGTACATCACTGTGGAGAGAGATAACTCCATGTGGCCTCGGCATCATCATCATATAAGTGTAGTGCGGGATCGCCATGAATTTGGACATCGCAGGACGGCCGAGGATTGCATGGTAAGCCATGTCGAGATCCGCCACTTCAAAGCTGATGTTCTCTGTTCTGAAATTGGCCATCGTGCCAAACATGACTGGTAAAAAAATCTGTCCGGGTGGAGTTGCTGACAGCCGGGGATGACTCCATGGAAAGGGGCACGACTCGGATTGAGCTCGGATCTTGGGATCTTCATGGCGTCAAAGGTCTTGGCGAAGATGATATTGAGCGCACTGCCTCCGTCAATGAGGACGCACTTGAGGCGAGTCCCAAGCACCACTGGGTCAAGAACCAGTGGGTATCATCCTAGGTGCACTACTCGGTCCGGGTGATCAGTGCGATCAAAGGTGATTGAGACTTCTGACCAACGGAGGTAGTTAGGCACACTTGGGGATGCCATGTTGATTTCTCGGTCTGTAAGCTTCTGCTTGCACTTGGGCTCGTAGCCTTGGGGGCTGCTGAAGATGTGGTTGAGTTGCTAAGTAGAGCACTGGAAACCAGGAGGCACATCATCGTCATCCTTTTCCTTACCCTTGTTTCTTCCAGAACCTTCTGGCGCATCCACCGGCTTCAGCCCTTTGACTTGTCGCTCAATGTACTTCTTGAGCATGTAGTAATCTTTCGCCGAGTGGTTACCGTTCGGATGATAGGGACACTTCTCGGCCAGTACTTGCTCGTAGTCTGAGATCTTTTAACGGCGCTGATGACTGAAACGATCATTCGCGGCAACAAGTTCCTCAGGGCGACGCTTTCGCTGTGATGAGCGATTAGCGTCCTTGTGGTCCTTAGAAGATTTTTCCTCCTTTTCTCTCGGCGCAAACATCGGCTGCTTGTCTCCGCGGACTGCTCGAACGGCTTCGGCTCATGCTGCATACTCATTAGCCATCTCAAATAGTTGGCTGACGGTGTGGGGTGGCTTGCGAGTGAACTTGTTGATGAATTCCACATCTCTGACTCCTTTCCTTAAAGATGCGATGATGAACTCATCATTGACATCGGGGATGTTGTTCTTGGCTTCCGAGAATCTTTTGATGTAGTCTTTAAGGGATTTGTTGGGCCCCTGTTGGAGTTGCAAAAGATCATATTGATCCCCGGGGCGCTCATAAGTGCCCTGGAAATTGGCGATGAAGAGCTCCAGTAACTCGGTCCAGGATCCGACTGATCTACGAGGTAAACCAGTGAGCCAATTACGAGCTAAGTCTGATAACGCTACTGGGAGATAATTAGCCATCACTCTGCTGTCTCCTCCTACAGCTCGTATCGCCAGGGTGTTGATGGTTAACCAAGCGCTGGGGTCGGTTTTGCCATCATACTTCTCGATCCCTGTGGGCTTGAATCCTACAGGCCACGTGACCTGTCGGAGATCAGAAGTGAAGGCTAGGACGCCTTCATGAAAATTATCGCGCCTAGGAGGCGAGATGCCGAGTTGTCGGCAATGATGTTCATCCCACCGTTGATCTGACTCCTGTTGCTCGCGTCTCTTGCTATTGATGACGTGGCGGAGGTCATGGCGAATGAGATCATGAGCGTCTGAGTAAAGCTGGCGAAGATAACGGTCACGGTCTTGTCGTAACCTCTCGTGTTCCTGATCCAGACGGCGCCGCTCCTCATCGTTCCTTCGCTATTCTTCTTCAAGCATCATGAGGTTCCTTTCTCGCTCCGCTCTTCGACTTGGGGTAGTGACTGAGTAACTCGGTGATGCAGACGCTCGGCTGAGTGATAATTTAGAGGGCTCTCAGCGTCGTGAGGGAGGAGTTGTCTTGGAGGTTGACTCGGCAACTGCCTGGTTGTGATGTTGAACCCCTATTGCCGAGATGAGAGCTCGAGCCTTTGTTAGCTGCGGGGTAAGGGACGGCGCAGCTGGTACGTCTTCCATGAGGGTAGTCAACAGTGTTTGAGCGGCTGCTATATTCTGTTGGGGAGTAGTGAAGACTTGTTCCCCCTCATGAATCGTGTTGAGTCGCTGCTGCACTCGCCTGCCTGAGCTGGCGAGTCGTCGAGTCGCGTCCTCTCGGGCACGTATTTCTTCCTCACGAAGTCGTTGGGCTTCTGCTTCTTCAAGCTCCTTCCATCGTCGTTCATCCTCAGCCCTTGCCTCTTCCAGCTGCCGCTGTGCTTGCTCGAGGTCGCGGGCTTGTCGTTCGATGTTCACCGCTCGTTGGGCGAGTTGTTCTGCAGTCAGTGGTACATCTGTGACTTCAGCCATGAAGATCCCGTGTAACGGGGAAAAGCTGCCAGAACTACTCTGCTCGAGGTCATCAAACTAAATTGATTCATCGAGAAAAGCCACTTGGCGTTCCTCTCCTTCTCCATATGCCATCGAGTTCCGGGAATCTGAGTCATTATCACTCGGATCTCGCGCACCTGACCATTGGTAACGATAGGCGTAGAGATCTGCTCTAAAGAGCATTGGTTCGAGTGATGCCGGTGGCTTCTTGTACCAGTCCTCCTTGAACTCCAGATCTCTGCATCCTCTGAAGAATGCATCCATGGCCTGGTTGTTGGTTACAGCCGGCTTTCCTCCATGATTGCGTTGAAGTGTCGAAGGTAAACGTGAAAAGGCTCCTCAACCCCTTGGAGCAGTTGGACCAACTCTTGGTTGGGTGTTAGTGCCGGTCGAGGGGTTCTCTGCTTCTGCATCCAAAGCTTCTTGCGGGGTGGCGACTGATGTCCTTCACTCCGTGCTAAGGGTTGTTGACGCTTGGCTTGTTCCCTTCGTTGCTTGTATGCTTCCTTGCATTCGCGGTTTTCAAGTTCAGCGTCCTCCCGCAGACTTCTTCACATGGAAGCAATGAGGCTGTCCTCCTTTCTTGGCCCCGAGTACTGAACTCCGGGTGCTCCGTAGATGTTGGCCAGCTGCATCAGGTCTTTGATGTTCTTGGGCTTGTAACGATACCACAATCGGATCATATCGTGGTTTCTAAGGCCATGATAGAAGATGGACAAGGCTAGCTAATCTGAAATAGGCTTGACTTGATCGAGTGCTTGTAGAAAGCGCCGAGTGAATCTGTCGAAAGATTCTCCCGGCTCCTGAGCTAACTCGCCGTAAAGGCGATACGCTCGAGGGTTGTTAGTAGTGTTGAAGACTGGACTCTGAGGCGTCTGGGTCGGAGTAGTCTTGGGAGACTGAATCCGAGTTGATGTAGACCCGTGCTGAACTAGAGTCGACTCTAGATCAATAGTCGGAGTCGGAATCGTCTTGGGTGTCGGATCCAGAGGTTGAGTCGGAGTCGATACCGGTTCTGGCGTCTCGATCTCCACCGTCCTGCTTCTCGATCCGCGGGATGCACGACACCTAGCGGATCGACTCTGCTTCTTTGGCATGGGCTGGTAGCATGCTGTAATCTGATGGTGTCGTCGTCGACTTGAGAAATCACACGACTCAAGAGGTGAGTCCTCTGCTCAGCGATGTTGGGAAGGCCCGTTGGAAGGGTGAAGGCATCAGATGGGTTGATCTCCTTCGCCCGAGTCTTGAGTTCTCCATTGGAGTCAGCGACGAAGCTAAAGGAGCCGAATCAGAGCTACATCCCTGGTGGGACAATCGATCCGGCGAGTGCTGGTGTTGACGAAGATGCCATCTAGCTTTTCGTCGAGAAATCCGACGCCTCCCCTACCTGGCGCGCCAACTGTCGGTGTTTTGGACCGACAAAAAACTATATGGGGTTACGCATGAACTCGAAAGCTAGATGGTGACGGAACACAAGGATTTATACTGGTTCAGGCCCTCCAATGGAGTAATAACCGTAATCCAGTCCAGAGGAAATATTCCGCCGAGTTTGTATGATTGAATATGGTGTATGAGGTAGTGTATGCTGATCGTTGGTTATAGCCTCTTGCCCTTGGGGCTCCCTCGACCCCTCCTTATATAGGGAGAGAGGGCCGAGTTATATAGGAATCCTAACCCTAAACGGCTTAGGGTTTCCCTATCTGCTACAATATCTACCCGGCTGATTGCCGTGGAATACAAGGCAAGGCCCAACCGGGTGATTTATCTCTTTACATATATGAACTCTGAGTTACATATGACTCGGGATATGCCTTATCTCTTGGATCATGCCGTGGGAATCAAGGCATTGATGGGCTGGGCCTCCTTGCCTTCTTTCTATTGATCTTCTAGAACATCCCTTCTTCGTGGGCTAGCAATGGTCCGAGTGGATACCCGGGAACCATATTCTCCACACTTAGGGAAGAACTCCATCTAGATAGCAGAAAAAGGGATTGGGAGAAGAGTCAGGGATACCCTGATTGTAGCGTAGAAAAATCACCATACCAAACCTTGTAATCCTTCATCCACCATATCAACAACAAGAACAGGAGTAGGGTATTACGCTCCTATAGCGGCCCGAACCTGTATAAATCCCGTGTCTCATCTGCTTTGCCTGTTTCGATCCACTGCCCACCTTCTTGTTCAACTCAAGCTTGAACCCTCGTACACTGCTCCCCTGTGCCGAACCCAAAAAAGGGGTCCCCCGGATCCCCGCGTGTCGAGCACACGCATCGACAGCTGGCGCGCCAGGTAGGGGGAGTGCGCTGCATTAGGGTTTGAGTTCACATATTTTCCCGCCTCTCGGCGGAACCACTCACCTCTGTCCTCGCCAAGGTCCACGGCTATGTCCTATGGACAGCGTCCGGTTTCCTTGCCACCCGCGAGCGTAATTTGGCCGACGAGGAGATCGAGGAAATCGACGCAGGCGAGTACAGCCCCAACTTTCGGCATCGCCAGCCGGGGAGGAGGGCACCTCCGCCCTCCTCTCCCCCTCCGGTGGCCGCAGCAGCAGCCGGAGCTGCAACACCTCCACCGCCCCTCGCTGAGGTAGCGGCCGTGGGCAGAGGAGGTCAAACGTCCCATGAAGCCGCCAACATGGCAGCTGGTTCTGGACCACAACTGAGCGGACGCGCCGGCGAGCCGCGCTAGAGTGACGTCCATCGACGCCTGGAGTTTGGCACGCCGGAAGGCACCCTCTAGGCGGTAGAAGCGCTTTTGCGCCACCCCCCGGTAACTCCGGGCGAGGGATCCAACGCCAAGCGTTGGTTCGATGATATGGTGAAGTTGGCGGACCAGGATGCCCGTGTTCGTATTGAGCAGCTCCACGACGAACGTCGCGCGGGGCGAGCTCAGGACTGCGCTTCCTCCTCGGGAGGCGCGAAGGCCCGCCGGGAGGCCGCGCCGGCCCCATAGCAGGGAGAGCCCTCTAGGGCACGACAAACCGCTGTGGTGGCCCCGCTGCGAGCGGGACACTCGGCGGCACCCCGAGGGGCCCCCAGCCGTCGTCACCCCCTCCGGTCGGTAATGGCCGTCGTGCCTTCATCCCTAGTCTCCGCGACGTGTGTTGGCCCAACAAATTTAGGCCGGCCCTCACGGAGAAATATGACGGTACGATGAACCCCACCGAGTTCCATCGCTGACCATGTTGTGATCTTCGCCTTCAGGAGTGGCGTATGCCACGACGTTATGTTGGAGAAGATCGAGTCCAAGGCCCACCGGACCACCACCGAGCTCTTCGAGCTTGCAGACCGGGTGGCCCGGAAGGAAGAGGCTCAGGTCTGGAACCCTAGGAACCCAGCCCCGGCCTCCACCAACGCTGCCCCGTCCGGGTCCCGAGAGGCGCGGCGTGAGCGGCGGCGGAAGTGCAAGTCGTCGCGTGGGGAGAGGAGGCAATGTCCTTGCCGCCGACGACACAGAGAAGCCCTCGCGAAAGGGCAAGCCCACGGGCAAAACCCCAGCAGAGGCCACGGAAAACCAACAAGAGGAGGCCAAGAGCGCGGCCCCCGTCGAGGGCGAGGATGACGATCTGGGTTACCAGGACCCAAAGCACGTCGTCGCCACCATCGACGGAGGGGCATGCGCCCAAGTGTCCCGACGAAGCCTCAAAACTATGAGGCGTGAGCTCCTTGCTGCTGTGCCATCCCATGAGGCAGCAAGAAAATCCCGCAGGGCAGAGGTGCCCATCACCTTCGACCAGAGGGATCATCCTGGGAGCATCACACGTAGTGGCCATCTGGCCCTCGAGACCTCTCCCACCATTTGCGACGTCAAGGTTGCCCGCGTCTTGATTGACGGCGGTGCAGCCCTCAACATACTGTCCCCAAAGGCCTTCGAGGTGATCAAGGCTCCCGGGATGGTGCTCGGGCCATCCTACCCTATCATCGGGGTGACGCCCGGGAAGGTGTGGCCCCTCGGGCAGATCACGCTGCCGGTCACATTTGGGAGCCCCTCCAATTTCCGCACCAAGCGGATCGACTTCGATGTGGCAGACCTCAACCTGCCTTCATGGTGGCTACCCATTATGCCTACCGCCAACTCAAGATGCCGGGCCCCGGAGGCCCCATGACCGACCACGCCGATGTCAAGACTGCGCTAGATTGCGCAGAAGCTCACGTGGACGACATTGCCGTGGCCGACCGCGTTGAACCCAAGGACTCCCAAGGGAAGGCCCCGGTTTCCCGGGCCGCCAAGAAGCGCATTACCTCTGCCGACGAGGTGGTGATCAAGCCCATTCAACTGGACGATGACCCGTCCAAGACCGTCAGAATTGGCGGCAACTTGGACCCCAAATAGGAAGATGCGCTCGTCTCCTTCCTGCGGGCGAATGCCGACGTGTTTGCTTGGAAGCCGTCGGACATGCCCGGAGTCCCCAGGGAGGTGATTGAGCACCGACTTGTTGTACGGCCAGATGGACGACCCGTCCGACAGAAGGTGAGGCGACAGGTCCCGAAGCGACAGGCGTTCATCCGCGAAGAGGTGGCACGGCTCCAGGAGGCTGGCTTCATCCGGGAGGTACTGCATCCGGAATGGTTGGCCAACCCGGTGGTTGTCCCGAAGGCCAATGATAAGCTGCGCATGTGCATTGACTACACCGACCTCAACAAGGCATGCCCAAAGGACCCTTATCCTCTCCCACGAATAGACCAGATAGTCGACTCCACTGCGGGGTGCGATCTCTTGTGCTTTCTTGATGCATATTCTGGTATCATCAATTTCGCATGGCTGTAGAGGACGAGGAGAAAACTGCATTTATCACTCCCATGGGCACCTTTTGTTACATATCTATGCCTTTTGGTTTGAAGAATGCAATGTCTACTTTCCAACGTGGTGTCCGCATCACATTAAAAGACCAAATAGGGCGCAATGTCGATAACCTCCAGTCCTCCCGCATGAAGCTGAATCCAGAAAAATGTGTGTTCGGGGTACCGGTAGGTAAGCTTTTGGGGTTTTTGATCTCTGCCCACGGCATTGAGGCCAACCCTGTGAAAATAAAGGCAATAGAGGAGATGCGCCCCCCCAGGAAACTCAGGGACGTGCAGAAAATCACTGGCTGTGTGGCCGCCCTGAGTCGCTTTATATCAAGGCTAGGAGAGCGGGCACTTCCCTGTTCAAATTGCTAAAACAAACTGGCCCCTTTGCTTGGACGGACGAGGCGGAGAGGGCCTTGAGTGAACTCAAGTGTTATCTCTCCTCGCCGCCCACATTGGTGGCCCCCCGAGAAGGAGAACCCCTCCTTTTATACTTGGCGGCAACTCCCTAGGTAATCAGTGCAGTGTTGGTCGTGGAACGCGACGAAGAGCCGGCCTCTCAACTCCCCCTAGCCCCATCAAGCCCCGAGGAAGGAAACCTTGGAACGGTGTTGGCTGAGGAAGCCCCTGGAGCCGGAGGTGGCCCTTGGCCCCCCGAGCCTCAGGAGGGCACCCAGCCCCCAAGTCCGGGGGCTCCCGAAGCCCCTTCCCCCCTGAGCGGCCCCAAGGGCCCCGGGAGAGACGGCGGCCCAGCGGCCCCGGACACCGAGGAAGCCCGCCTCAGAGCACTTGCACCTGCTGCCCCTAGTAAGGTAGCCAAGGCCGACACCAAGGTGCAGCAGCCCGTCTACTTTATCAGTGAGGTGCTACGGGACGCAAAGAAATGTTACCCACAAGCCCAAAAAATGCTATATGCCGTACTTGTGGCTTCTAGGAAGCTGCACCACTATTTCCAGGCACATCGGGTAACGGTGGTCACGTCTTACCCTCTCAGGCAAATCTTGCATAATCGAGAGGGCACGGAACGGGTAGTCAAATGGGCCATTGAATTGTCAGAGTTTGACCTGCATTTCGAAGCCCGCCACGCAATCAAGAGCCAGGCTTTGGCCGATTTCGTGGCAGAGTGGACGCCGGCGGCCGATAACGATCAACGCTCGGGTGAGCCCAAGAGCGCGGTGGATCGCGGCCAATGGACCATGCATTGGGTAATGAACTTTGATGGTTCCCTCACCTTACAAGGGGCCGGCTCAAGTGTTGCGCTGACTTCTCCGTCAGGTGATGTACTCCGTTATATCGTTCGCCTTGACTTCCGAGCGACCAACAACTTGACTGAGTATGAAGGACTCCTAGCAGGCCTACGGACGGCTGCAAGCATGGGTATCCGACGACTGCTAGTACTCGACGACTCCTAGCTAGTCATGAACCAGGTCTCCAAGGAGTATCAATGCACTGACCCACAGATAGACGCATATGTCAAGGAAGTGCGGCGTATGGAGCGCCATTTTGATGGCCTCGAGCTGCGCCATATTCCCAGAAGAGACAATACCCTAGCGGACGAGTTATCTAGGATCGCGTCTGCACGAGCCCCAACCCTGCTAGGCGCATTTGAAGAAAGACACATAGAACCGTCGGCGCGACCCGAACCGCCCCTAGGGCAGGAGTTGGCTGGTCCCGACGCCCCGGACCCGGCGAGCCCGCCACAGCCTGGCCCCGCCGAGGTCGACATGACGCGCCAGATGGCTTGGATTTCAGAAATACAGGCATACCTACAAGACGCGTCATTGCCCGAGCAGCGTGAAGAAAGCGAATGCACCGCCCGTATCTCCAAAGGGTACGTGTTGGTGGAAGGGGCACTCTACCGACGCGACGCCAATGGAGTGCTCATGAAATGCATCAATCGGGAACATGGCCTCGAGCTCTTGGCTGAGATCCACGAAGGTGAGTGCGGAGCGCACTCAGCTTCCAGAACCTTGGTGGGAAAAGCATTCTGCCAAGGTTTCTATTGGCCTACTGCACTCGAGGACGCAGTTGAACTTGTGCGGCGGTGCCGGGCATGCCAATTCCATGCTAAACAGATACACCTACCGGCCTAGGCTCTTCAAACTATCCCGCTCTCGTGGCCGTTCGCGGTCTAGGGGCTGGATATCCTGGGCCCGTTCAAGCAGGCGCGTGGCGGCTACAAATTCCTATACGTGACAATCGACAAATTTACCAACTGGCCCGAGGCCTATCCTGTGAGCATCATCGACAAACATTCGGCAGTACGGTTCATGAGAGGCATCACGGCAAGGTTCGGGGTCCCTAACAGGCTCATCACGGACAACGGTACCCAATTTACAAGTGAGTTGTTTGGCGAGTACTGTGAGGACATGGGCATCAAGCTCTGCTTCGCCTCGCCCGCCCACCCACAAAGCAATGGACAGGCCGAGCGTGCAAACGCAGAAATTCTAAAAGGCCTCAAGACGAAGACCTACAACACCCTCAAGAAGCACGGAGAATCCTGGATTGATGAGTTGCAAGCAGTCCTGTGGGCCAATCGAACGACCCCGAGCCGAGCCACCGGGGAGACACCCTTCTTCCTCGTGTATGGAGCCGAAGCGGTTCTCCCTTCAGAGCTCACCGTCGGATCGCCACGAGCCACTCTCTACATCGAGGCTGACCAAGAAAACCTACAACGCGACGACCTCGACTACCTCGAGGAAAGACGACACCGTGCGGCGTTCCGCGTGGCCCGTTACTAGCAAAGCCTGCGCCGCTACCATTAGAGCAAAGTTAACCCACGAACACTGCAAATCAACGACCTCGTCCTGCACCGTGTTCAATCACGAGCAGGCCTAAGCAAGTTGTCTCCAATGTGGGAAGGCACATTCAAAGTCATCGGCACTCCGTGCTCTGGAGCAGTTCGACTAGCCACGGAGGACGGCACGTCATTGCCTAACCCGTGGAATATTTCCCACCTACGCAAATTCTATCCATAAGCTGCATGGTGTGTTGAATGAAAGAGAGCTTAGGCCAACTAGCCGCCACCATGTGTGCGCCAAGTTGGCCGGGGGCTATCCCTAATATATAAATACGAATATGGTCACCGCCTTCGGTTGACATGAGCAATGAGTTCACTTGTTTGTTCCTTATTTTGCTTCTTTATAAATTGTCAGAGCTGCAGTGTGCTTTTCCCCCTCCTTGTTTCGGAGCACGTATCGCGGATGCTGGTTTCCAGGGATGTTCCGGCCCTGCCCGCCGTGGACTAATGAACCCTAAGGGTGCCAAGGGCGAAACGATGATGCATGTAAGCGCCCCCGGATGGTCAACGCCTGGGGGCTCAGGTGGACGTCCTATCACGCCAGTCCCGATCCCTCCGTTGTATCACCCCTGCTGGCCCTGCATGCCCTCGCTTCCGCTCGGAGCCTCAAGAAAGGTGCCAATTGTAGCGGCCGATGCACGCTGCCCGAACCCGGGCCAGTTTCCCGATCACGTGGGCCGGATAGGGGCAGGGGATCACACTGTCCATTTTTTTACAATGGCTTACTAACCAAAGGCCAGGAGCTCCATATACACATATCCCCGTTCGACACGAACGATGAGTGTCCCCCATGCCTTTTTCTCATTTCATGTTCTCTTATAATCTATCAGTGCTGCTGTGTGCCTATCTCTATCATGAAGGATGTGCGTGTGGGCTACTGCGCTCCTGAGATGTTCTCGCCCTGCTCGTCGTGGTCTGAAAAGCCCTAAGGGCGTTGAAGGTAGAGTAGCGCTGTGTACTGTGCCCTGGGGTGGTCAACGCCTGGGGGCTCGGGTGGACGTCCTGCCACGCCAGTCCCGATCCCTCCGTTGCATCGCCCTTGCTGGCCCTTTACGCCCATGCTTCTACCCGAAACCCCAAGAAAGGCGTCAGCTGCCGGCCGATGCACGCTGCTTGAGCCCGGACCAGCCCCACGACATGAGACAGATAGAGACGGGAGGCCACGACAGCCATCTGCTTCAATTCAGCAAGCTTAACTAACTAAAAAATAGAACTCATGTGCAGAGAACTAGTCAAAAAGATAAGCAAATTCCTAGGTTGGCCACGATGAACCACCACAGCGCGAATTCATCATGGAAAAGGCAAGTGCATTAATAATACTGAAAAAAATAGTGCAGTTTACACAAGATGCCGGTGGGTCGCTGGGGGCGTCCTCCGCGTCGTCCTCGGGCGGGTCGTCTCGGTAGGCATGCTGGAACGCCACCGGAGTTCCATCGAAGCCCAACATGATGGCCTCAACAGCATCCACGAGGCGACGCCGAGCACCCTCCTCCGTACCCGCGGGAAAGTCCTCGGTGAGGATGTACGGGTCGAAATAAGGGTCGCGGGCCTAGTAGCTCGCCAAGATCACCGTCGCAACCTGGCGTGCCAGGTCGTACGACGAATCCTTCGCCACCTCGTCGACCTCCTCCGACACTCCCTTGATCCCTTCTACCAGCACGTCTACTTGAGAGGCCAATCCCCCCAAGCTGGAGCTGGCAAAGGCGTCATGGGGGCATACCACCCCCACCTCCCGAGCCGCCTAGTGGAGGCGTGCAACAGACGCGGCCATGATCTGGGTGCCCAAGTCGAGCATTTGCCCCAGATCCGCAATCCGTTGGCGCGCCTGCTACAGGTCTGGCGCCACATCGCTGAAGCGCGGGGCCGATTGGGGCGGCAGGGCTCGCTCCTGCTAGCCCAGCCCCTGTGCCCGCGCCTCTGCGTCGCCAACCGCCTGCTCTCGGGCGGCAATGGCTCGCTCCCGTCGCTCTAACTCCTCCAGCTGATGGCGCGAGGCAGTCGTGAGTTGTTGCTCGCGCTCCTCGAGGGCCCTTAGGCTCCAGGAGACCCCCTTCTTGGCCTGTAGTACGACCGCCTCACGCCCTGCCACGGTGACCTCGCGCTCCGCGATGGCCCTCTCTTGAGCCGCCACGTTCCCCTCCCGCACGGTGGATTCCTCCTCGGCCTTGGCCGAAACCCGTAGGGGGCGATCCCGATGCTGTGGGCTCCACTGCCCCGGACCTCTCCGGTATTTCCCCCGCTAAGCCGGAGGCTGATCCACCCTTAGGCACAACCCTGGGGCAGAGATACTGATGCTCACGGCTGGAAACAAGGATGAACACGATAGAAGATCAAAACGCAATGGCCCAAATGGAACATAGGCCTTATGAGGAATATGTGCGTCTGCAAATTATTACCTCCGAGCGGCATTGTAGTTCCACAAGACCCGGGAGATGGCCCGCTTCTTCTTCGGGGGCCCACCGGAAGAGCTCGCTGGCTTCGCCCTTGCTGAGGCGCCACAACTGGCACCCATCGTCTCGTCG
>CM002479.1:300877-325756 GCA_000325765.3 Leersia perrieri
GAAGCAGGTGATGGCGGCGCGATAGGGAGCGGCGGCGGCGCGGGAGTGGAAGCGGCGGGTCATTGGTGAGGAGGAGGAGGGAGCCCTGCGGTGGCGGCGCTTGTTGTTGTTGGTGGGGATGAGGTCGTCGAGGGAAATGTCCAGGGAGGCCGCCGCCATCTTTTCCTTCGTTTCTTGGTGTGGTGCGCTGCGGCGGCGGCGTTCGTTTGGATTCGGGAAGAAGACGACGACGACCCGACAGGGACTCTAGTTCAGTGCACAGCAAGGGAATTAGCGTGGGCTGGGCTTTCCTTTTGGGCTTTTCTCTTGCTCTTGTCCTCTCGGGCCTTCTTCTTCCTCTACTAGACTGACGACTAATAGACGCCTCTATCAATCAGGGAGTCGGTCGGATCGGTCCCCCTCCCCCTTCTTGTTCAATCCCAAAAAGCAACCAACCCTAACCCTAGCAAGGAGAGGAGAGGACAGAGAGATGAAGCCCTTCAAGGAGGAGTTCACCTTGGGTAATCCTTCCCTTCTTCCTTGCAGATTTATTCATGGCTAGTAACTGACTGACTGAGAATCCTTCCTTGTTTACGATCGAGCAGAGGAGAGGGCCAAGGAGTCGGCCGCCATGATCGCCTCTTACCCAGACAGGATCCCCGTCTGTCCTCCTCTCCTATCAATTTCTACTCTTGTGCTTGACGATTCACTGTTTTCTCCAATCAATTCTCACTGAAAATTCCTCTGCTACCCCTATATACATTTATACAAGGGCTTATTCCCGTGTCGTGTAGACTGCTTTTGGCACCATGTGATTCGTTTCTCGTCGTTCCATGCCGTCAAACTTACAAAACTCACAGCCCGTGTTTTTATTCAGATGCACTTCATGTCCCTGTTGCCTGCGCCAATTTTATCTCAAAGAGAAAATAATATTGCCAATCCATGGTTTCGATTAAATATTTCCTAGCTTTTGATTACAGGATGGATATGCTACCTCAATTACATATTCCATTCTTATTCATCTGCCAAATAGCCAACTAGTCTGTGATCACACATTTTTCATTCTGATTACAAAATAAAAAAAGGGCAAAGTGGATGCCTTCTGTTATTCGCAGGTTATCGGTCATCGTATTTCTTAGCGTCTTTTACCTTGCAGATTGAATCAGAGCTTACTGTCAAACTCACATGGAGCATTCTTGGGGTGTTCTTAGATACAAAAAGTTAGTTTAGGCTGCACTGCCTGCAATTCTTTTCACCACCCACGTCTGCTTCAGTCAACTCTGTTGCAAATTGGTTTTGCATGTACTGGGTGTCTGGGTGGGACTTATGTACCTAAGCTATCCTCTAGAATTCAATATCCTGATTTGTACCTAAGCTATCTGGATGTTGAATTCCAGTATACGTCGAAACTGACTACTTGTCATTCTGCATTTTCGTATGCCCCAAATTGAAGGTCACATTTAGTTTGCACATGTATTCCCTGAACATTATTCTAACATGCTAGTATATATGTTTGCAGGTTATTGTTGAGAGGTTTTCAAGTAGTAGTCTTCCAGAAATGGAGAAACGCAAGTGAGTAGCTAATTTCATATTTTCAGAAGATGATTGAATTTGGAATCCTGAAAAGCAGTGGTGATTGCAGGTATCTGGTTCCATGTGACATGCCAGTTGGGCAGTTTATATTCATACTTCGTTCAAGGTTACATTTGTCTCCAGGAACAGCATTGTTTGTGTTTATCAACAACACATTGCCACAGACTGGTGAGCTTTGCAAATTGGCCTATAGAGTACTAGTAGTTTATTTGTTTATTTTGTGTTGCTTCATCCCTTGCTGAAGCTTTAGAAATGCAATTTTGTTGCGGCTGCAGCTCAGCTGATGGGGAGCATGTATGAGTCATACAAAGATGAGGATGATGGCTTCCTCTACATGTGCTACAGCAGCGAGAAGACGTTCGGCTGACCAACTCCATGGAAATCTGCTTTCTTGCATCTGTATGTGTTGCTCGATCATCAAGATGCATGTACATATATTACTATCACTAGCAGAAAATACAATGAAGTGTTATTTGTACATTGGTTGATGTAAATGACATAGTTCTTCAATGCTTCCCTTGTTAAGAAAAAAAAAAAAAGAGGAACGGGTTATAACGATCTTTTTCCCTCGCTTCCACCAACAGTATGCTGTGCATAATGACTGTCAATAAACAGATAAACACACATATCCTGTAACCAAAACGTAATCAGAAGACCATAGTTACCACAACTACACCAATCTTTTTCACTCAAATTGTTTCTAACAAGGATTCTACTCAAGAACAAGTCACAAAATATCGTGATGCTCAAAGGAATCTCAGCCTTCTGATAAACTCGTAAGGCAAAGGAACAATGGCTCATTTTCAAAGCAAAGATGAAGACTTAAATTTAAGTGATGTCTAGAGTTTAACTTTCGGAGAGCTTGTCAGGGAGCTCGTCTCTTCTCTCCCCACAAAGTTCAAAAACGAAACCCCTACTATTTTTATTTCACAGTACGATTAGAACATACTTAAGGAAAGTCAAATGCCTAGGAACTTGCATTCTTTCTGTCTTGCAAAGCTAAAAGAGACCCTTCAATCCACTTTACAAAGCAGAGTATTTTCA
Organism: Leersia perrieri; assembly: GCA_000325765.3. Classification (NCBI taxonomy): domain Eukaryota; kingdom Viridiplantae; phylum Streptophyta; class Magnoliopsida; order Poales; family Poaceae; genus Leersia; species Leersia perrieri. The sequence continues at coordinate 303,494 of CM002479.1, forward strand.
CCATCATCTATTTGTCTATTTGAACTGCAGCTGGCTAGGATTTAAGATAGATACTGTAAATAACATAGACATCCGGTAATTGTGATGATTAGAGAGATCTCGACCGAGCTGGAACATAATGGTAGGAATCATACATGTGCGAGTGGCGTCATTGATTAGCGCAGCTTGTATTAGAAAAACCTGCAGGAACATATTCAAATAAAGATGGCTCGATCATGTGGTGTGCCATGACGGCTAACTTGGCTGACCTGTAGGCTGTAGCCATCAATTTTGAGGACGAGTGTTTTAGCCCACTCCACAAAATTACTACTATGCATGTTCTTAGTTGTGGTTTTGTCAACAAAAGGAAAAAAAATGGGGAGAAAAGTTCTTGTGGATTAACAAGCAAAGCAGAGCCGCAGCTGTGGGCTTGCGCATTTATTAGATCACGATGCAGATTGCAACCCATCGATGCTGAATCAAAAGGGCCAAAGGCTGAGCAGCAGTCAGAAGCTTAGAATGGTCGACGAAGAGGTGGAAATGGAGGTAAAGAAGCAGCAGCAGCATGATGATGAACAAGAAGAAGAAGAGGAGGAGAAGGTGGCAGCGTCAGTGCGTGCGCTGTCATCATCGTTTCGGGCTGCGGCGACCAGGAGCCTTTCGTCCTTATCGTCGTCATTGCGGTGGGATCGTGGAGCGGACGACGCTGCTGCAGAAGAGGAAGCAGAGCTGACATGGGCGGCCATCGAGAGGCTGCCCACCTTCGACAGGNTCATCCCTTGCTGAAGCTTTAGAAATGCAATTTTGTTGCGGCTGCAGCTCAGCTGATGGGGAGCATGTATGAGTCATACAAAGATGAGGATGATGGCTTCCTCTACATGTGCTACAGCAGCGAGAAGACGTTCGGCTGACCAACTCCATGGAAATCTGCTTTCTTGCATCTGTATGTGTTGCTCGATCATCAAGATGCATGTACATATATTACTATCACTAGCAGAAAATACAATGAAGTGTTATTTGTACATTGGTTGATGTAAATGACATAGTTCTTCAATGCTTCCCTTGTTAAGAAAAAAAAAAAAAGAGGAACGGGTTATAACGATCTTTTTCCCTCGCTTCCACCAACAGTATGCTGTGCATAATGACTGTCAATAAACAGATAAACACACATATCCTGTAACCAAAACGTAATCAGAAGACCATAGTTACCACAACTACACCAATCTTTTTCACTCAAATTGTTTCTAACAAGGATTCTACTCAAGAACAAGTCACAAAATATCGTGATGCTCAAAGGAATCTCAGCCTTCTGATAAACTCGTAAGGCAAAGGAACAATGGCTCATTTTCAAAGCAAAGATGAAGACTTAAATTTAAGTGATGTCTAGAGTTTAACTTTCGGAGAGCTTGTCAGGGAGCTCGTCTCTTCTCTCCCCACAAAGTTCAAAAACGAAACCCCTACTATTTTTATTTCACAGTACGATTAGAACATACTTAAGGAAAGTCAAATGCCTAGGAACTTGCATTCTTTCTGTCTTGCAAAGCTAAAAGAGACCCTTCAATCCACTTTACAAAGCAGAGTATTTTCACCATCATCTATTTGTCTATTTGAACTGCAGCTGGCTAGGATTTAAGATAGATACTGTAAATAACATAGACATCCGGTAATTGTGATGATTAGAGAGATCTCGACCGAGCTGGAACATAATGGTAGGAATCATACATGTGCGAGTGGCGTCATTGATTAGCGCAGCTTGTATTAGAAAAACCTGCAGGAACATATTCAAATAAAGATGGCTCGATCATGTGGTGTGCCATGACGGCTAACTTGGCTGACCTGTAGGCTGTAGCCATCAATTTTGAGGACGAGTGTTTTAGCCCACTCCACAAAATTACTACTATGCATGTTCTTAGTTGTGGTTTTGTCAACAAAAGGAAAAAAAATGGGGAGAAAAGTTCTTGTGGATTAACAAGCAAAGCAGAGCCGCAGCTGTGGGCTTGCGCATTTATTAGATCACGATGCAGATTGCAACCCATCGATGCTGAATCAAAAGGGCCAAAGGCTGAGCAGCAGTCAGAAGCTTAGAATGGTCGACGAAGAGGTGGAAATGGAGGTAAAGAAGCAGCAGCAGCATGATGATGAACAAGAAGAAGAAGAGGAGGAGAAGGTGGCAGCGTCAGTGCGTGCGCTGTCATCATCGTTTCGGGCTGCGGCGACCAGGAGCCTTTCGTCCTTATCGTCGTCATTGCGGTGGGATCGTGGAGCGGACGACGCTGCTGCAGAAGAGGAAGCAGAGCTGACATGGGCGGCCATCGAGAGGCTGCCCACCTTCGACAGGCTACGCACGTCCGTGCTGTCGTCAGAGACAGTGGACGTTTGGCGGCTGGGGGCAGCTGAGCGGCGCGTGTTGGTGGAGAGGCTGGTCGCCGACATCCAGCGTGACAACCTGAGGTTGCTCCGGAAGCAGCGGCGGAGGATGGAGAGGGTGGGCGTCCGGCAGCCGACGGTGGAGGTCCGATGGCGCAACCTGTGCGTGGAGGCGGACTGCCACGTGGTTTCTGGCAAGCCGCTCCCCACGCTCCTCAACACCTTGCTCTCCCTGCAGCAGCTGCTCACCACCGCGCTGGGCTTCAGCCGCCGCCACGCAAAGATCCCCATTCTCAACGACGTCACCGGCATCCTCAAGCCTTCCAGGTTATAAATTCCTTCATTGCTAGCATCCATGGTGAGGTGATGAGCGTCTAACTTAACTATCCATGTATGTGTGCTGTGGTGTGCAGGCTGACCCTCCTCCTTGGCCCCCCTGGTTGCGGCAAAACCACCCTCCTGCTCGCCCTTACAGGAAAGCTCGACAAAAACCTCAATTTTATTGGTCAATAATTCCCAGCCAATTTCGATTTATCCACCAATTAATTATATAATCTTCAGCAGCCTCTGCACTAGCTAGCTATATATAGTACTGTACTGATGATCAACAATCCGCTGCACACTGCATCATTGTTTTGCATTGCAGATAACCGGCGAAGTTGAGTATAATGGTGCAAATATGAGTACATTTGTTCCAGAGAAGACATCAGCTTATATTTCTCAGTATGATCTTCATGTCCCTGAAATGACTGTCAGAGAGACACTCGACTTCTCTGCAAGGTTTCAAGGCGTTGGTACTAGATCAGGTATATAATATTAATAATATGAACTCCTTGATTTGTTTCATGGTTATTTAGTTACTCAACTTATCCAAGTGCCCTCCCTTATTTTCTTGTGCAAATTAGAGATCATGAAGGAGGTCATTAGGAGAGAGAAAGAGGCCGGGATTACCCCTGACCTCGACATAGATACGTACATGAAGGTAAAAACTATCCCCCTTCCCCCATTGTGTTTTTTTTTTCTCTTTCCACGTGCGTCAGTCATAGAAACCTTTCTGTTTGGTCATCTCTATCATGTAAAAGAAGCTAGTTAGTAATGATGGTGGTGTCACTAACACCCACTCCTGTCATCTTTTGAGTTGAAGGGACCATTTGAGGACAGATTGATATTTGTGTATATGGCTTAATATGTTGTTTTATGAATTGATGTTTGTTTGAGAACTGTATATGATTTCTTATAGGTATTATATACAATTTTTCAAGTTTAAGTTCATTGCAACACATCAGTATATGGATATTGTATCTACACAATAGTGAAAATATCTCTCATTGTCCCATTCAAGTTGTCGTTTGAGATTTTTCATATTGGTTCTCTTAATGAAAGATTACCTAGTTTTAGCCATTTGTTGACTAAATGGCATGAGCTCTACCAATACAACCATTACAATTCAATTAGATATTTTGTAGGCAATATCCATGGAAGGCTTAGAAAGGAGCATGCAGACAGATTACATTATGAGGGTAATTGGTCCAATGATGAATGCTCAAGATTATGCATAATCTATCTCTTTTCTCTTTCTTTTTTTTTTTGGCAAATATGCATAATCTATCTCTTACTTAATAGATTATGGGACTTGACATTTGTGCCAACATAATAGTTGGAGATATCATGAGAAGAGGTATTTCAGGTGGTGAAAAGAAGAGACTAACTACAGGTAATTTAACCATGTATATAACAGTATTACGATAGTATCCTATCATCTAAATTGTAATCTATACTTAATTCAAGAACTAAAATTCCACAATTATGTATGGGAGGCTCTACACCCTTGTAAATTCCAATACTAAACATAATACTATTGTATTACTACACTACAACTAGCTCAACAATTAATACATGTAGTGTATACTTCCTATTTCACACAACATGCACCTAACTGAAGGTATCAAGTGAACAACCTACTTTCAACCGAAAAATAATAGGTTAATTATTAGCAGCATCTTCCTTTGTGTCGTACAAGCTCATTTTTTATTTCGGGGATAACTCAAGTTGTCAATTCAATGCAAGATGCTTGTTCTTTTTTTTCCCTTCTTATCGAAAACGTCATCTTGGGATCAGGCGAGATGATAGTTGGACCTTCAAGAGCACTTTTCATGGATGAAATATCAACCGGGTTGGACAGCTCTACAACCTTCCAAATTGTTTCTTGCCTCCAACAACTGGCTCATATATCAGAATCTACCATATTGGTCTCACTCCTTCAACCAGCACCAGAGACATATGATCTTTTTGATGATATTATCTTAATGGCTGAAGGAAAAATTGTATACCATGGGTCTAAGAGTTGCATTATGAGTTTCTTTGAATCATGCGGGTTCACGTGCCCAGAAAGGAAAGGAGCTGCTGACTTTCTTCAGGAGGTACGTGAGAAAAATAATAATTCAAGTAGTCTTGACTAATCAGCGAAGTGGTTGTTTAAAATAAGCACTTTTAGCATCAAGTACTTCATGGAAATTAATGACTTGGAATTTAAGTGTGTGAATTTGAGTTGGCATGTGTAGATCCACAACTCGAAACAACAAGAATCAATGGTACTAATTTAAGATTTTGTAGAAAGAAAAAGAAGGAGCACAAGACACTTGGGCCATGCATTATATCTAAATATTAGGCTATCATGATAACAAGTTCAGCTTCCATAATTCTAAGAGACTCTGTCATGACACTTTTTTCTACTTAAGGATACCATCTTAAGCATAATTCTAATAACTCTGTCATGCCAATATGGAGAAACTACATTGGACATTTTAGGTACTATAGAATTCCATGTAGCAATTTTTTATAGACATATTTTTCAACATTTTGTATAATGTACTTATAGTTCCTGTAACAGTCGCATTAGCCCGCTCTACACGTTGAGCGGACCCACGTTCGCGTAGTACAACTCTTACACTTTTGTCCTCGCTTCGTGTAAAAGGGTTAACCCGGTTGTACTATGGTTGAAGCACGAAGGCTTATAAGCAGGCCCTCACCCATCTAAATTTTCAAGGTGGTACTAAACCACCACTACACCCCACTTCTGGACCACTTGGGCCAACACAACACCATACCTACAAGGCTTCATTGGGCTGGGGTGTTACCGTTCCGATATAAGTTCAAGATACAACTTTTAAATATTAAGTAGTTAAGTATATGTTGATATGACGTGTATTTGACTTTCTGATTATTATTGTCTTGAAAACTTATGTATATGTTTTGTCTAAGAAAGACCAACAACAATACTGGAGCCGTACCGAGGAAATATATAGTTTTGTTACAGTTGACCACTTTTGTGAGAAATTTAAAGCATCTCAAGTTTGTCAAAATCTAGCTGAAGAGCTTGCAATTCCCTTTGAGAAATCAGAAGGACACAATAATGTTTTGTCCTCCAACATCTACTCACTAAGCGCAAGTGGGATCTCCTCAAGGCATGTTTTGCAAGAGAAATCCTTCTTATGCGAAGAAATGCATTCATCTACATAACAAAAGCTGTTCAGGTAAGCAAGTAGAAATATCTCTTTAGGAGAAACAAAACTTTATAGTTTTGAGGATATATTAATACTTTCTATGATACAAAAACATCCATATTTTTGCACTTCAATTTTTGATAGTACACATGTTGTCATGTAGCTAAGTTTTACCACGTTCCCTATGCACAATTTTGGTTATAGATATCAATATATAAACCCCAAAAAGAATTGAGGTTGTACACATATAAAGTATTGAATTGACATTTGATAACTTTAAAACTTCATACTATATTTAATTGACACATGAATTACATTGACCGTTAGCAATATTATTGCTTTACGTAAGGCTTTTTGTTAAAAGAGGATGCCATATAGTTGGTTTAGAATTTAGACGAGCTGAAAGTTTAGTTTTTTGCATTTTCCTCAAACTAACATGCGGCATGTTTTTACTGTAGCTCGGATTACTTGCTATTATTACTGGGACAGTATTTTTGCACACACATATGGGGGTCAACAGAGCTCATGCTGACTATTATATGGGTTCCCTCTTCTATGCACTCCTCCTCCTTCTAGTGAATGGTTTCCCTGAGTTGGCTATGGCGGTTAGCAGACTTCCCGTTTTTTACAAACAAAGGGACTACTATTTTTATCCTGCGTGGGCTTATGCATTACCTGCTTTTATACTAAAGATTCCAGTTTCTTTAGCTGAGTCAATAACTTGGACATCAATATCTTACTATCTCATTGGCTATAGTCCAGAAGCATCCAGGTAAAATTGTACTCTGTTGTAAAAGTCTTGTACACAGGAAGTACTACCTATGCAATTGCTCTAGAACTTCTATTATCAGCTCTTTCCAGTTGTTATGTGTGAGCTTTTCATGCCTAAGTGGTCACCTGCCACCTAAGAATTACTGCCTATATGTATAGACCAAACATTTTTCAGTCTATTCAAGATATGCAAAGTTGAATTTATTTTAACTACTATTTTTCAATGATGTTGGTTGGTAAAGTTAGACTGTAGATTTCCTTTATATAACACTATCTTGACTTTCTTTTAGTGTTTATTCATATCACCTAGTTTTTAAGAATGCAATGACTATGTTGTTTTAACACATTGAATTCATGTGTTTAGATTTTTCCGCCAGCTCCTAATCCTATTCCTCATCCATACCAGAGCATTATCTTTGTTTCAATGTGTCGCCTCATACTGTCAAACGATGGTGGCTGGTTCAGTTGGTGGTACAATGTCATTTCTAGTCATCCTTCTATTTGGAGGCTTTATTATTCCTCGGCGTAAGCTACTCTTTTCCCCATAATCTCTACCATGATCACAAGATATTTTTTGAAACTTGTATTAAGTCTTGTATACGTAATTAAGTATCATCATTCCTAACACCTTTTTTTGCCATTTTGTATAGCATCTATGCCTACTTGGCTAAAATGGGGATTTTGGATCTCGCCATTGTCGTATGCTGAAATAGGCTTAACTGGAAATGAGTTTTTGGCACCACGATGGCTACATGTATGTGTTGCCACATCCATAACCTTTCTTTGTAATTAAGTGAGTACCTTTTACTTAGATTTTAACATGAAAAGACTATTCTTTCCCTATGTTCCTAGATCACAATGTCTGGTGTAACACTTGGAAGGAGGGTACTGATGGATCGAGGGCTAGATTTCTCTAGCTACTTCTACTGGATCTCTGTTGGGGCATTGTTTGGGTTTATTTTATTGCTTAATGTAGGTTCTGCCATTGGCTTGACCATTAAGAAACGTAAGTTATCAAAGCATATGCTTTTGGCAATATCCTTATATAGTTCTATGCACTCAAGCATTATTTTGATACAATATGGATCTCTCAGCTCCAGGAACTTCTCGAGCAATTATTTCCCGTGATAAACTTGCCACATTTGATCAAAGAGGCAGAGACACGTCAAAGGATAAGGACAAAAAGATGCCTAAGTTACAAGTAGGAAATGCTTTGGCACCTAAAAAGTCTGGTTAGTTGAATCTATACATTTTACGCCTAAATACATCTCATATTAAAAACACCAATAGTTTAATCTTGTGCAGGGACGATGGTATTGCCTTTCACACCACTTACAATATCATTTCAGGATGTGAACTACTTTGTAGACACCCCCGCGGTAATTCTCAAGTAACTCCTAATAGTCAAGACAAGTACTAATGGAAGGAAATCATGCTTAATTGCGCAATATATGGTTTGACAGTTATGAATTATAGTAGCCAAAGAGAGCAATATACCACTCTCTATCAACACATGCTTCATGGTTATTTTCACACATTAATGAGTATAAGAGGCTCAAATCAATGATGAGTGTATTCTCAATGCAGGAAATGAGGGAGCAAGGTTACAAAGAGCGAAAGCTACAGCTACTCCACAACATAACAGGAGCCTTCCAGCCAGGTGTTCTCTCAGCACTAATGGGAGTTACCGGAGCAGGAAAAACGACTCTACTTGACGTTCTTGCTGGAAGGAAAACTGGTGGTGTTATTGAAGGAGATATAAGAGTAGGAGGATATCCTAAAATTCAACAAACGTTTGCTAGGATATCAGGCTATTGTGAACAAACTGATGTCCTTCTCCACAAATTACAGTGGAAGAGTCTGTTGCATATTCAGCTTGGTTGCGGCTTCCAACAGAAATTGATTCAAAAACAAGAAAAGTGAGTTATTTCGTTGTTGAAAGAAAAAATGAACTATATTTGTCCAAATTAACATAAAAGGATTACAATGCAACATTTTTTAATTGGTTTTGTGTAATTATTAACCTCGTAGTTAGTAGGAAAAATTGAGATGAAATTGCACCTAACACATATTCTTTTTACCATCATAGGAATTTGTAAATGAAGTTCTTCAAACAATTGAGCTGGATGATATTAGAGATGCGTTAGTAGGACTACCAGGAGTAAGTGGACTATCTACAGAGCAAAGGAAACGTCTCACTGTTGCAGTTGAACTTGTGTCCAACCCTTCAATCATATTTATGGATGAGCCAACGTCAGGCTTGGATGCACGAGCAGCTGCTATTGTCATGCGTGCAGTGAAGAACATTGCAAACACAGGTCGAACAGTTGTGTGCACCATTCACCAACCAAGTATTGAAATATTTGAGGCATTTGATGAGGTACTTACAAGTTATTGTATTATTATATATAGCTTAATAATAGTCTTATCTAGGACTCTAACTATGAAGGAAGTATAATTGTTCTCATGTCATACGAATTTTGGTATAAGCTAGTCATAAATTATCTTAATTCTTCATAGTATTTTTTGGGACTGGTTTTAACTTCACACTTCATGTATGCCATTTATAGTGTAGAGGCATTTCAGAAATTTAATTGCAACTTCAACGTGTACGTAACTTCTATGGACTAGTTATCCACTTTTCTAAACTAATATGATCCAAAGGCAACAAACTAGGGTGATGTGGCTTTATGAGAGAAGAAAAGGTAGGGGGACAATTTCAACCATACATTAATCATCCAACTGCCATAAACAATTGAGGTGATGAGGCTTAATGAGAAAATAGAGAATACCAATTATACTTAGTGAGGATGAACTACATAGTTATATAGGATTTGCTAGACTAAAAACATACAACCATATTATCTATGTACTTAATTTACTCCAAACTTTTTTGAAGTACTCATGGCATTGGAGAAGTTAAGTATTGCATTTGCATACTTTTTTTTCAATAATGATAGGATATTTGTTGTGTATATTTAGTGTACATTAGTGGTATTAAACTCTTCAGCTTGCATGGATATTATAGAAGTGAGGTGATGTATAACTTGTTAGCTTATTATGTATATTTAGCTTATGCTAATGAAAAGGGGTGGAGAGTTGATATACGCTGGGCCTCTTGGACATCATTCATGTAATGTGATCCACTATTTCCAGGTAATTTGTTAAAAAGTTGAACTTCTCCATTTATATGCTCCTTATATAAAAAATCTCTAGCTAAATAAAACAAGATGCATATCTCCATTAAAATGTGAAGCGAACCGATTTCAATTGACCTAGCTAGCTACATCCAATTTTCATTCTTATCTTTTTTTTCAAGAAGTTATAAACTGATGTAATTCATTAGTTATGATTTTTATGTACATCTCCAATCTACTATTTTCAATAATATCATCATGTGCATATGGGATAAAATGGAACCAAACTACTATAAATCTAAAATCTAAAGTTCAATTTCAGAAAATCCAAAACATATGTACATAATTATATGAGGAAAATTGGCCACAAATGTATGCACATATGCAAAGATACAATACTTTCCTACAAGAAATTTTACAATAATACACATTTTTTTATAGTAATAATTTTCTACATATTTATAGCCATAGAATATTTAAAGTGGGTGTGGATGTAGGACATATCATCACCCCCTCCCCCAAAAAACTGCTTTTTGTGTTTCTCTCTTTCTTTTTTTTTTGCTAGAACCTCCTTTCCTTGCCCCTCAGTACAACATATTGTTTTATAAATCCATTCTCTAGTTGTTGCGCTGCCCAATGTACTAGTAGATGATGAATAAAGCAATGTAGATCTTTTGCTTTCCTATTTGTAAATTATAAATCCATTCTCCAATTATCACTATTTCTAGCGTGCATTGCACATCGCATAGCTATGTGTCATATAAATCAATTCTTTCAACATCAGAATTCCTAATGTACGTAGGAGATGAAGAGGCAATCAATATAACTATAACCACACCTTTTGAATTTGAAAATAGAAAAATATCATCACCATCAAGTATCTAACATTTTTTTCCAGACAATAGATGGGGTACCCAAGATCAAGGATAACTACAACCCATCAACATGGATGCTAGAAGTTACTTGTGCATCCATGGAAAGTCAACTGGGAGTAGATTTTGCACAAATTTACAGGGAATCTACCATGCACAAGTTTGAGAATCCATCACATTTGGTTCTAGTACCATTCATATATCCAAAACAAGTTACATATCAAATAAAGGGGGCATCGGTGCCATGAGCGGTCTTGATAAAACAATTGATTGAATGGTACTAAAGTGTGTGTGATCATAAAACATCATAATTAGCAATACTCTTATATGTGGCACATAAAAATAGACTTTGCATGAATCTTATAGTAATAATAACTAATTGATTATTGAAGGGACAAGGATACCCTAGTGAAGAGTTTGAGCAAACCAGCTCTAGGCACGAGTGATCTCCATTTCAAGACACGGTTCCCACAGAAGTTTGCGGAGCAACTAAAAGCTTGTCTCTGGAAACAATGTTTGTCGTATTGGAGAAGCCCTTCCTACAACCTAGTACGAATTGTATTCATAGCAATCTCTTGCCTTGTCTTTGGTGCATTGTTCTGGCAACAAGGTGACATCAACCACATGTATGTATAATAAACCACCACTATTTCCATCCTCGCATAAATAGATATATGTAAATCATGTAGATATGCATATGATTGATATGATTTGTGTTGATCCTATTTTCATTTTTTTTTGCATTGATGCGTAGAAATGACCAACAAGGTCTATTCACCATACTAGGGTGCATGTATGGCACCACCCTCTTTGCTGGCATCAATAATTGCCAATCGGTGATGCCGTTTGTCTTCATTGAGCGCACTGTTGTGTATAGGGAGAGGTTTGCTGGAATGTACTCTCCTTGGGCCTACTCCTTGGCACAGGTATCTCAAATCCTCAACCATATATATGTAAAATATGTAGTTGAATTGGTATACTTAGGCTTACTATGACTTTATTTGTTGTTCCTCTTGCATCTTGGTGTTGGATGGAGTAGGTAGCTATGGAGGTCCCGTATGTGCTCCTCCAGATAGTGTTGGTCATGTTCATAGCTTACTCGATGATAGGGTATGCATGGACTGCCACTAAGTTCTTTTGGTTCATGTACACTATGGTGTGCACGCTGCTGTACTTCCTCTATTTGGGAATGATGATGGTGTCACTCACACCCAACATCCAAGTGGCATCCATATTGGCATCCATGTTCTACACCCTGCAGAACCTCATGTCTGGCTTCATCGTGCCAGCACCAGTAAGCAAAATCTTCATCTAAACTAACTTAGTAATTGCCATATAGTGTAAGTATGTATATTTATTACAAAATACATAAATATATGGTTTACTGATATCACAGCAAATTCCAAGATGGTGGATATGGTTGTACTATGCTTCCCCGTTGTCATGGACACTCAATGTCTTCTTTATCACCCAGTTCGGGGATGAGCATGACAAGGAGATTCTTGTATTTGGAGAGACTAAATCCGTTGCCGCCTTCATCAAGGACTACTTTGGTTTTCGCCGTGACTTATTGCCACTGGCAGCCATCGTTCTGGCCATGTTCCCTGCCTTGTTTGCCATCCTTTTTGGTCTCAGCATCTCCAAGCTGAACTTTCAAAGGCTATAGATAGCATACAAGTGCCATATAACATGCTTCGTTCCTTTGGCACATATACATATACATTTAGTTAGGCACACCAGAATTATTTAGGAAGTCATTCATGCATGAACCTTTGATCCAATCATTGGATGAGAGAAAGAAATGTAGCAAGTTTTAGTGGTTAAGAAAAGCGGTGTACCAAGAAGTGCTTTTTAAATATGTGAAGGTATAATCATCAGCCTAGATTCAAACATGTGAACAAGATAAGTGCAACAATTATGGTGCTTGGATATGATAGCAAAACAAGTTAAAAACAAAATGGCTCTAGAAGCACCAAAAAAAATTGAGGATATATTTAGCACTTTAAGTATGAAAGATTGTGCTACAATAATCTCAGATCTTGATCCAATAATATTACTTCTGAATCTATTACATGCATGCTTTATTTTTCTTGCATCAATAGACACATGCCAAAACAAAAAGTTATGAATGGTTGCAAGCTAATTTAACCTAACAGAGTGTAACATTATAGGTACTTAGCCAATCAACTTTGTAGGATTACCAATTTTAAAGAACAATTTTTTCACCTTGTTTTGATCAACAAAACAAAAATACATTGATGTATTCTTTCACATTCAATGATCTAAACTAGAAATATTTAGATAGCAGGTTAGTCATAACACTGTCATAATGCCATTGACAAGTGTCTGATTCTAAGAAATGCCATTGACGAATACAATAAATGGCATCACACAAGTGACTTTATCCCAGAAATGCCATCGTCATTAGGGTTCCCTCCATCCACGCCGTTAAATACACTATTCATCGAACTAGTCACTTGTATGATGTCATTTCTTAGAACTAGCACTTGCCAATGACACTTCTTAGAATTAGGCGCTTGTCAGCGGCATTTCTTACATTTTCTCTAAAATCAATTATCCTTTTGCAGACCATAGGAAATCATTATTTCCATCCTCATATGCTACTCGCATGTTATCGCCCCCACCCTTGGCTGCGAGGGGCACTCACGATGATCCCTCGAACTTCACTCTATGCTAAAGCTGCTCTTCCATCCTTTGTGATGTAGCAAAAATAGGTGCATGTGGCCACAAACATGCTTATCCTTTGTGATGTAGCACAAATAGGTGCATGTGGCCACAAACATGCTATTGGGGATGCTATCGGGGACAATACTCAGTGAGGGACAAGCCCAAATTACTTTGCTCAATGTCTATTGTTAAGATAGACAAGGTGTCCTCTATCCCTCCCTCCTCCTTCTGACGCCTAAATAGGTCTTCAACGCTCCAATGTATCAATAAACCCAAACTACAATAATAGCAAACAACACAAGCTAGCATATGAGGGAGGTGTCATCAAATCAGTGAATCAAAGAAGTAAATGACAAAGAGAATGGATGAACGAACAACCTAGGTTTGTTGAGAAAGACAAGGGCAACCATGGGTTTCATTTGGCTTGTTCTCTACACCACTTCTATTGTAAGTGGAACTATAGGCTTCCTGAGGTAACGGCGACCACCTGTCACCGCTAGGAAAATCCCTTCAAGGCTTTATTGTTGGGGGAAAGTTTAATTTGACTGATGGACATGCATGTCAGGAAAATTAGATGACCGCCACAATTAATTTTACTGACATTATACACAGCCCGAAAAATTTCATTATCGCTGATGTGGATATGAACCATCAACCATAACAAGGTTTTGTTTTGACCGTTAAACCCTGTGAGAAAATTTTGTTTCTTCGTTTCACTGATATTCTAGCCCGTAAGTGATAAAATTGGACTGTCACCTCTAGTAGCCACACTCACCAATGCTCACTAATCACTATACATAGCACACATAGATATATACACCCAATATCAGGATGAATACTTCATAAGACAAGTATCAATAGCCACAGTGTGCTAATATTTCATTATACCATTTTGTCGGTGATATGGGCCCGGGGGTATACTGAAGATGCGATGCATGAAGGAGGAAACGCATTTGCATATTTGGCGCACAGTAGGAAAATACTTGGATCGCTCAGCAAGATTCGGGCCACGGGCGGCCACGTGGCCACCCCGAGGGGGTCTGGCCTGGGGGCTGTCCGGAGGCCGTCGTTCCCCAAGAGAAGGGGTTCGGGAGCACCCGGACCCCAGCTGCATTACCCTGCACCTCTCCTGTGAGAGGGGAGAGCTCAACCGCCAACTACTCCATTCAACGCAAGAATAGTGGCCAGGCGCTACCCCATCGTATTTAATGCGAAGTGAGGCGCGCCTGTCAGTACTCATCATCACCTTTTGCCTAGCTCAGAAGGAGAGCAAAGTCTTCACCGACGACCGTGAGCTGACCGCACGGTCAGACTACCCATGCCCCTCTTCCTAGCCGGTCATCGTCGCATTAAATGCGACGAACGGCTGCGTGGGAGATAGAGGATGAGAAGCTGGGAGAGTTGTGTTACCCCTATTCCCGTTGGAGAGCCGTTGACAAGCGGGCCCCGCTGGAGTAGGTAGGTTGACCACTCCTCGTATCAGCAATGTGACGGCTTCGTCGCTCGTTTTCCCCAACAACTCCCGCGACGTGGCAGCAGGAGCAGGTATAGGAGAAGACCCCCGACAAGACAGAGCATGAACTAATCCACGGTGTGGAGTGGAATGAATAAATTCAAGACTACTGTGGTGTCCCCTTGGCCCTATAAAAAAAGGCCCAAGTCCATCGTAAAAGAGGTTCGCTCCCAAGAAGTCATAAGTCTAGCTCCATAATACGTGCACACCTCAGTCATCCGCTCAGCCTCGTCCCCAGGGAAGTGTTCCATCTAGGTAGAAGGAAAAGAGATTGGGAGAAGAGTTAGATATACTCTGATTGTAGCGCAAAAAGATCATCATACCAAATCTTGTAATCCTTCATCCACCATATCAACAACAAGAATAGGAGTAGGGTATTATGCTTCCCCGGCGGCCCGAACCTGTATAAACCTCGGTGTTATATGTGCTTAGCTTGTTTTTCCCTCCTGCCCACCTTCTTCTTCTCCTTAGCTCAAACCTCGGTACACCGCACCCCTGTGCCAAACCAAAAAGGGGGTCCTCGGGATCCTTGTGTGTTGAGACATGCATTGACAGCTGGCGCGCCAGGTAGGGGGTGCACGCTGCTTCAAGGTTTGAGTTTGCGGTTTCTCCCGCCTCTCGGCGGAGCTACTTGTCTCCGTTTCCATCATGGTCCACGGCTACGTCTTGCGGACAGTGTCTGACTCCCTCGCGTCACGCGAGCGTGACTTGGCAAACGATGACATCGAGGAGGTCGAGGAGATCGACACGGGCGAATACAGCCCCAACTTCCGACATCGTCATCGAGACAGGAGGGCGGCCCCGCCACCTCCTCCTCCCCCACCGGCTACAACAGCGGCCGGAGTACCACCACCTCCTCCGCCCCCCGCCGTGGCGGCGGGTGAGGGCGGAGAGGAACCGCCGCCTCGTGAAACCGCCGGTGCAGCCGCGGGCTCCGGATTGCACCAGGGCGGGCGTGCTGGTGAGCCGCGATGAAGCAGCGTCCACCGCCGTTTGGAGTTCGGCACGCCTGAGGGCACCCTCCAGGCGGCAGAAACACTCCTGCGCCATCCCCCGGTCATGACGGGTGAATGGTCCAACGCTAAGCGTTGGCTCGACGTCGTGGCAAGGATGGTCAGTACGGCCCAGCGCCAACTGGCCGCCGACCTCGCTTCTTCAAGCCACCGTCCACATGGTTCTCATGCCACGGTCAGCTCGTCCTCATGGTGACGGGCGAGAAGGGCAACAGCCGCTGCGCGGACCGGCGAGGTCCCCCAGTAGTAGCCCAACAGTACGTGCCACGCGATTCGCTATACGCGGACCCGGACGCTCGCGTCCGTATTGAGCAGCTCCGCAACACACGTCACGCCGAGCGAGCACAGGACTGCACTTCCTCCACGGGAGGCGCAAATGCACGGCGTGCGGCCCCAGCGGCCCCGCCACAGGGAGAGTCATCTAGGGCACGGCGAGTGGCCGAAGCGGCCCCGCCGTGCGCAGGTCCCTCTGTAGCGCCACGAGAGGCCTCCCAGCCCTCGTTGCCCCCTCCCGTCGGCAATGGCTGTCGTGCCTTTGTCCCCAGTCTTCGCAATGTGCGCTGGCCCAACAAGTTTAGGCCAGCCCTTACGGAGAAATATGACGGCACGGTGAACCCCACCGAGTTCCTGCAGATCTACACCATGGCCATCGAGGCCGCGGGAGGCGACGATTTCGTCATGGCTAACTTTTTCCCCATGGCGCTCAAGGGCCAGGCCCGTTTCTGACTAATGAACCTGCCCGCTCAGTCTGTCACTTCTTGGGATGACTTGTGCCGACAGTTCACCTCCAACTTCCAGGGCACGTATCCGCGCCCGGGGGTGGAGGCTGATCTCCACATGGTGCGGCGAGGAGAGGACGAGTCCCTGTGCAAATATATCCAGCGTTTCTGCCAGGTACGCAACACCATACCGTCCATCGTTGACCATGCAGTGATCTTCGTCTTCAGGAGTGGCGTATGCCACGACACTATGCTGGAGAAGATCGAGTCCAAGGCCCCCCAGACCACCACCGACCTCTTTGAGCTTGCAGACCGGGTGGCCTGCAAGGAAGAGGCTCGGGTCTGGAACCCTAGGAATCCAACCCCGGCCTCCGCTGACGCTGCCCTGACCGAATCCCGAGAGAAGCGGCGACGGAAGCGGAAATCATCACGCGACGGAGAGGAGGGCCATGTCCTCGCTGCCAATGAGACCGAGAAGCCCTCTCAAATGGGCAAGCCCACGAGCAATCGTGAGCGCACCCCGGACCCTCGCCCTCAGGGCCAGTCCGGGGACAAGTGGTGCACAGTGCACCTAACCTCCCGCCATGATCTCTCTGAGTGCCACTCGGTCAGGAACCTGGCCGAGCGCATTCAGAAGTACGAGCAGGAGAGGAGAGAGAGAAGGAAGCCCGCCGCAAGGGGAAGGCCCCGGCGGAACCCACAGACAACCGGCGAGAGGAGGCCAAGAGCGCGGCCCCTGTCGGAGGCGAAGATGACGACCTGGGCTACCAGGACCCAAAGCACATCGTCGCCACTATCGACGGAGGGGCCTGCGCGCTAGTATCCCGTCAGAACGTTAAGACCATGAGGCACGAGCTTCTGGCCGCCGTGCCGTCCCATGAGGCGGCGCGCCGATCGCGCTAAGCGGAGGTGCCTATCACCTGCGACCAGACGGACCATCCGGAGAGCATCGTCTGTAGCGGCCATTTGGCCCTCGTGATCTCCCCCACCATCTGCAACGTCATGGTTGCCCACGTCCTGATCGACGGGGGCGCGGCCCTCAATATCCTCTCCCCGAAGGCCTTTGAGGTGATCAAGGCTCCGGGGATGGTGCTCGGGCCATCCTACCCCATCATCGGGGTGACACCCGGGAAAGTGTGGCCCCTCGGACAGATCTCATTGCCGGTTATGTTCGGGAGCCCATTCAACTTCCGCACCAAGCGGATAGACTTCGACGTGGTAGACCTCAAATCTGCCCTACAATGCCGTGCTTGGCAGGCCAGTGTTGGTGAAGTTCATGGCGGCTACCCACTACGCTTACTGCTAGCTCAAGATGCCGGGCCCAGGAGGCCCCATCATCGTCCGCGCTGATGTGAAGACCGCGCTGGACTGCGCGGAAATACGCGCGGACAATATCACGGTGGCCGACCGCGTCGAACCCGAGGACCCCAAGGGGAGCCCTCGGGCTCCCGGGCCCCCAAGAAGCGCATCACCTTGGCTGATGAGGTGGTGATCAAGCCCATCTAGTTGGGCGACGACCCGTCCAAGACCGCCAAAATCTGCAGTAGCTTGGACCCCAAATAGGAAGACGCGCTCGTCTCTTTCCGATGTGTTTGCTTGGAAACCGTCAGATATGCCTGGAAAGTGATTGAGCACCGACTCGCGGTGCGGCCGGACGCGCGGCCGGTCCGACAAAAGGTGAGGCGACAGGCGTTCATCCGTGAAGAGGTGGCACGACTTCAGGAGGCCGGCTTCATCCGGGAAGTGCTACATCCGGAATGGTTGGCCAACCCGATGGTTGTCCCGAAAGTCAACGACAAGCTGCGCATATGCATCGACTACACCGACCTCAACAAGGCATGCCCAAAAGACCCTTATCCCCTGCCGCGAATAGACCAGATAGTTGACTCCACTGCGGGGTGCGACCTTTTGTGTTTTCTGGATGCATATTCTGGGTATCATCAATTTCGCATGGCTGTAGAGGATGAGGAAAAAACTACATTTATCACCCCTGTTGGCACCTTTTGTTATATATCTATGCCCTTTGGTTTAAAAAATGTAATATCAATTTTCCAACATGGTGTCCGCATCACACTAAAAGATCAAATAGGGCGTAATGTTGAGGCGTATGTTGATGACCTGGTAATTAAGTCGAGAAACCGAGAAATCTTGCTCTCGGACTTGACTGAAACATTTGATAACCTCCGGTCCTCGCGCATGAAGCTGAATCCAGAGAAGTGCGTGTTCGGGGTACCGGCAGGTAAGCTCCTGGGGTTCTTGGTCTCTGCCCAAGGCATTGAGGCCAACCCCGCGAAGATAAAAGCGATAGATGAGATGCGCCCCCCAGAAAACTCAGGGACATGCAGCGCATCACATGGTGTATGGCTGCCCTGAGCCGCTTCACATCAAAGCTGGGAGAGCGGGCGCTCCCCTTGTTCAAATTGCTAAAAAGAACCAACCCCCTTTGTATGGACGGATGAAGCAGAGAGGGCCTTGGGTGAGCTCAAGCGTTATCTCTCTTCACCACCCGTACTGGTGGCCCCTCAGGAAGGGGAGCCCCGTCTTCTATATCTGGCGGCAACCCTGCAGGTAATCAGTGCAGCGCTGGTTGTGAAGCACGATGAGGCGCCGACCCTTCAGTCGCCCCCAACCTTATCCGACTAGGCGGCAGGCAGCCTCAGAACGGCGTTGGATGGAGAAGCCCCCGAGGCCGGAGGAGGCCGCCACCCCCCGAACCTTGAGGTGGCGACCTGCCCCCTAGTCCGGGGCTCCGGAGGCCCCTTCTACCCAGTGCGGCCCTAGGGGCCCCAGGAGGAGCGGTGGCCTAGCAGCCCCGGACACCGAGGAAGCCAGCCCTGGTACACCCAAACCCGTCGCCCCTGATAACGTGGCAAGGGCCCGCCCTAAGGGGCAGCGGCCGGTCTATTTTATCAGTGAGGCGCTACGAGACGCGAAGACACGTTACCCGTAGGCCCAAAAAATACTCTATGCAATACTCGTGGCTTCCCGGAAGCTGCGCCACTATTTTCAAGCGCATCGGGTAACGGTCGTCACGTCCTACCCCCTCGGCCAAATTCTGCACAACCGAGAGGGCACGAGACGGGTGGTAAAATGGGCTATCGAGTTGTCCGAGTTTGACCTGCATTTCGAGGCCCGTCACACAATAAAGAGCCAAGCATTGGCGGATTTCGTGGCAGAATGGACGCCATCGGCCGATAACGATCAGCCTCTAGGTGATCCAGCTGCAGGACCCGAGGGCGCAGCAGATCGCGGCCAATGGACCATGCATTGGGTTATGAACTTCGACGGGTCACTCACCTTGCAAGGAGCCAGAGCGGGTGTCGCGCTGACCTCGCCATCGGGTGACGTGCTCCGGTACATTGTGCAACTCGATTTCTGAGCAACCAACAATATGGCGGAGTACGAAGGACTCCTTGAGGGATTACAGGCGGCGGCAGGCATGGGCATCCGCTGTTTGCTAGTCCTCGGTGACTCTCAGTTGGTCGTGAACCAGGTATCCAGGGAGTACTAGTGCACCGACCCTCAGATGGAAGCATACGTCAAAGATGTACAGCATATGGAGCGCCATTTTGATGGCCTCGAATTGCGCCACGTGCCCAGAAGAGACAATACCCTGGCGGACGAGTTGTCCAGAATCACGTCCGCTCGAGCCCCAACCCTGCCAGGCGCATTTAAGGAAAGACTCACAAAGCCGTCGGCGCGCCCCGAACCACCCCACGGGCAGGAATCGGCCGGCCCTGACGTCCTGGACCCGGTGGGCCAGCCATAGCCTGACCCTGTTGGGGCCGCCACCTCGCGCCAGGTGGCCTGGATTTCAGAAATCCAGGCTTACTTGCAAGATGCGTCATTGCCCGAGCAGCGTGAAGAAAGCGAGCGCGTAGGCCGCATCTCCAAAAGGTATGTGTTGGCGGAAGGAACTCTCTACCGACACGGTGCCAATGGGGTGCTTATGAAATGCGTTACACGGGAACAAGGTCTTGAACTCTTAGCCAAGATCCATGAGGGCGAGTGCGGAGCGCACTCGGCTTCCCGAACCTTGGTGGGAAAAGCATTCCGCCAAGGTTTCTATTGGCCCACCGCACTTGAGGACGCTGTAGACCTCGTGCGGCGGTGCCAGGCATGCCAATTCCATGCCAAGTAGACGCACCTGCCAGCCCAGGCCCTTCAAACTATCCCGCTCTCGTGGCCATTCGCGGTCTGGGGGCTGGACATCCTGGACCCATTCAAGCAGGCGCGTGGCGGCTACAAATTCCTATACGTCGCCATCGACAAATTCACTAAGTGGCCCGAGGCCTACCTGGTTAGCGTCATCGACAAGCATTCGGCTGTGCGGTTCATGAGAGGCATCATAGCAAGGTTCGGGGTCCCCAACAGGCTCATCACCGACAACGACACCCAGTTCACGAGTGAGCTGTTCGACGTGTACTGTGACGACATGGGCATCAAACTCTGCTTCGCCTCGCCCGCCCACCCCCAAGCAACGGCCAAGCTGAGCGTGCAAACGCGGAAATATTGAAAGGCCTCAAGACAAAGACCTACAACGTCCTCAAGAAGCATGGGGAATCGTGGATTGAGGAGCTGTCAGCAGTCCTTTGGGCTAACCGGACGACACCGAGCCGTGCTACCGGGGAAATACCATTCTTTCTGGTGTATGGAGCCGAAGCGGTACTCCCTTCTGAGCTCACCCTGGGATCGCGATGAGCCACGCTCTACACCGAAACTGACCAAGACCAGTTGCGACACGACGATCTGGACTACCTCAAAGAAAGACGACATCGTGTGGCGCTCCGCGTGGCCCGTTACCAGCAGAACCTCCGCCGATATCATCAACACAAGGTCAACCCACGGACGCTACAAGTCAACGACCTCGTCCTGCGCCGCGTACAATCGCGCGCGGGGCTGACCAAGTTATCTTCAATGTGGGAAGGGCCATACAAAGTTATCGATACTCCTCGCCTTGGAGTGGTTCTCCTAGCCACGGAGGATGGCACTCCGCTGCCGAACCCGTGGAATATTTCCCACCTGCGCAAGTTCTACCTGTAAGCCGCATGGTGTGCTGTACAGACAAAAGCTTAGGCCAACTAACCGACACCATGTGTGCGCCAAGTTGGCCGGGGGCTCCCAACATATACATATGAACACATGAATCATTGTCTCCGTTGGGCACGGACAATGAGTGTCCCCTATGTTTCTTTCATTATGTCCTTTTTGTAACCTATCAGTGTCGCCGTGCGTCTCTCTCTGTTCTGAAATATGTGTGTATATTACTGTGTCCCTACGATGTTCTTGCCCTGCCCGCCATAAGCTGAAAAGCCCTAAGGGTGTTGAGGGTAGAACGACGCTGTGTATTGTGCCCCGGGGTGGTCAACGCCTGGGGCTCGGGTGGACGTCCTGTCACGCCAGTCCTGATCCCTCCGTTGCACCGCCCCTGCTGGCCCTTTATGCCCTCGCTTCTACTCGAAGCCCCAAGAAAGGCGTCAGCTATTGGCCGATGCATGCTGCTTGAGCCCGGATGTCACGCACGGAATTTCTATCCGAAATTCCGCACGCTTATAATGTGTGTTTTTCCTCGTCCAGGAATCAGCCGAGGCACACAAAAGACAATATTGATAAACAGAGTACTTTTATTGAAATTTAAACAACGTCATCACATTTATTACAGAGGTGGATAGAACCTCTCAGGCAGAAATTTTAAACTACG
>CM002479.1:325856-343599 GCA_000325765.3 Leersia perrieri
TTTTGCATTTTAGATTTATTCTAGAAAAAGATTTCCACAATAGATTTATATGATTTTGAATTTCAGTTTGTTACACCGGACCAGCTCCACAACATAGGACAGACGGCGACGAGAGGCCACGACGGCCATCTGCCCTAATTCAGCAGCTTAACTAACCAAAAAACAAAACTCATGTGTAGGGAATTGGCCAAAGAAATAAGCAGACTTCAAAGTCGGCCACGATGGGCCACCACAACGTGGATCCAGCACGAGAAAGGCAAGTACATTAATAACATTGAAAAGTAGTGCAGTTTTTTACAAGGTGCAGGGATAGAAGCGTGAACAGGGGAGTCCTAGGCGGCCGGCGGGTCGTTGGGGGCGTCCTCCGTGCCGTCCTTGGTGGGCGGGTCCTCACGGTAGGCGAGCTGGAACGCCGCCGGGGTCCCATCGAAGCCCACCATGATGGACTCGACGGCATCCGCGACGCGACACCGAGCACCCTCCTCTATACCCTCGGGGAAGTCCTCAGTGGGGGTGACGGGTTGAAGACGGGGTCCCGGGCCTGGTAGCTCGCCAGGATCAAGGTCGCAACCTAGCGGGCCAGGTCGTACGACGAGTCCTTCGCCACCTCGTCGACCTCCTCTGGCACCCCCTTGATCCCCTCGGCCAGCACATCTACCTGGGTGGCAAAACCCCCCAGGGTAGAGCTGGCGAAGGCATCGTGGGGGCGTACCACCCCACTTCCCGAGCCGCGTTGTGAAGACGCGCGATGGATGCGGCCATGATCCGGGTTCCCAAGTTGAGCACGCGCTCTAGGTCCGCGATCCTCTGGCGCGCCTGCTCCAGGTCTGGCGCCGCTTCACCGAAGTGCGGAGCCGGCTGGGGCGGCAGAGCCCGCTCCCGCTGCTCCAGCTCCCGCGCCCTCGCCTCCACATCTCCGACCGCCTGCTTTCGGGTGGCGACGTCCCGCTCCAGCTCCTCCCGCTGGTGACACAAGACAGCCGCGAGCTGCTGCTCGCGCTCCTCAATGGCCCTCAGGCTCAGGAAGACCCCCTTCTAGGCCTACAGCATGACCGCCTCGCGCCCCTCCACGGCGACCTCACGCTCGGCGATGGCCTTCTCCTAAGCCGCCATGTTTTCCTCTCGCGCGGTCGAGTCCTCCTCGGCCTTGGCCACGGCGGCCTCCCGGTCCCCAACCGCCTGCCGCGCCGCCTCCAAGGTCCTCTCGCGCTCCGCCAGGTCGTCCTCACGGACCTGGAGCTCGACGTCGGCATTGGCGGCGGTGGCCTCGGCATCGCGCAGGACGTGATCACGCCAGCTGAGTTCCTGGGCGCGGTCGTCGAGCTCGCAAGTGAACGCCCCTGCGGTGGTGCGGACCCCTTCCTCCGTGGCAGCGGCTAACAAGATACGGAGGTCGATGGTGTGCCGTTCATTGATGGTATCTTCGAGCGTCTCGTTGAGCTCACCCCGTCGACGCTCAATATCCACCAACTCCCACTTCCGAATGAAGCCCTCAACCCTCGCCGTGGTCGCCAGCTCGGTGCGCCCTTCGGCGACCTCGATTTCCTGCCGCGCCACCGCGACCTCCCTGGTAGCCAGGGCCTCGACCTAAGCCTGGAGCCCTTCCAGGGAGACCGCGTTGGCCTCCTCCAGCTCCCGGGACACGATCACCCTTGCCCGCTCCTACGACCGCATGAGGGGCTCCGTGTCCAGGGCGGTCATGAACCCCGTTCGAGCCCCCCGGATTCAGAATCGGAGCTCGAACCAAGGTCCACCACTTGTATAGGGCGGGGAGAGGAGGGTGCCCCGCGCCCGGAGCTTTCCGCCACTGCCACCCACCCCGGCGTCGCCTAGCGCTCCAGTGTGGCCGCTCACGGCGTCGGTGGATCGTGGTAAGCCGACGCCGATGTCGCTGGCGTCGATCGGCGGGGCGACGACGATGGATGGTGTGGTGCAGGCGACGGTGGGAGAGATCGTGGCGACGGTTGACGCGGTGGTGTTGATTGTTGCCGTGGAGGGGACTCCGGAGATTGCTCCCCGCTGCCCTCTATCGCCCCTATCTCCGCATCGGTGCCGGCTTGCCCCGAATCTGCTGACGGCGGAGGGCCCCCGGGTTTCTCTTGGTGCGTGCCCGACACCTCTACCTCGGGGTGGGCCCCCTCGCCAGGCTGCGCCGACCCCGAGCCTGAACCCGTGGGGGGCGACCCAGACACGGTGGGATCCACCGCCCTGGACTTCTCCTGAATTTCGCCCGCTGAGTAGGAGGCAGAACCGCCCTTAGGCACAACCTTGGGGCAAAAATGCTGATGCTCGCGGCTGGGAACAAGAATGAGCACCATAAGAAATCAAAACACAAATAACCCAAATGGAGCATAGGACTCACAAGAAATATATGTATCCGTGAATTGTTACCTCCGGGCAGCGTTGAAGTTCCATGAGACCCGAGAGATGGCCTGCTTCTTCTTTGGGGGGCCATCGGAGGGGCTTGTTGGGCTAATGCCCGCGGACTCTGCTCCCATAGAAGTGCCACTGCTGGCCCCCATCGTCTTGCCGGCTCGGCCTCCGCGGACGGTGCGTTCATCACGGGAGTGCCCCCAGCCACCGCCGGGGTCGCCATCACTGAGGGCACATCGGCCCCTATCGGAGTGGCCACCGCTGCCGACGCACCGGCCTTGGCCGGAGTGGGCGCCCCCACCGGCTCGCCGGTCTCGGTCATCGTCGCCTCCGCAGCAGCCACCGACGCTGCAGAGCTACCTCCCGCTGTCGTAGCAGCAGATCCTGCCGTCGGCGGGCCCCCAGACCCGCGATGGGGAACAGCGCATTCCGCGCCGCCGCCGCGTGGTGGCGACGGGGGAGGCACGGAGTCATACTCCAGCCTCCTCCTCTTCCCCTTCGGGTCCGAGGCCCCAGGTCCGCTCCTGCCCGAGCACCAGTGGCCTAACAACCCGATCGGCACGTCGTCATCGGCGTCGTCATAGTCGTCATCACCGCCCTCCGGGGCAGCGCCTGGCGTTGCTGACGATGAACCCACGCCGTCACCCACCACCTGCAAAGCATGCAGGATCTCCGAGCACGCTGAATCCTGGCACAGCGGGACCAGCCCGGGGGGGGCAGTTGCGTCAGCTCCATCACGTTGACACCGAGGGTGCGGCGAACTAGAATAGCGAGGTCATTCTTGCTCCAATCGAATGGAGCGCCGACATGGGTGTGCATGTCGTCGTTGGAGTTCATGTACATATGTGCTGGACGTGGCCTCTCTTGTAATGGCGAGATGTGCCGTGACTAATAGTCCCGAAAGACGGTGTGGCTGGACAAGCCCCTTCTCTGGAGATAACTGATCCAGTCCAGCACTCCATCCAGCTCCCTCCTGACACGCGGCCATGCCACCTAGTTCTCCTGGTTTGCTGGAACCCCCGTCGGGAGGCGAAGGCGGGGGTGGTCGCCCAGGTTGTTGTAGAACCAGTGGGCCCTCTAGTTCTCCCACCTTGAGCGGGGGTGGATTTCGATGAAGGCGGTGTCGACGACCCTGTTGTTGTGCGGTTGGATCACGACGTAGCCAACTGCCCCAGGGGATCCCGTCCTGCACACGCGGAAGAACTGCTGGAACAGACGAAGTGCCGGCATCACCCGCACAAACATCTCGCAGGTGTGGGCGAAGATGGAGAGGTAGAAGACCGCGTTGCGGGTAAGATGATGTAGCTAGAGGTCATAGAACTCCAGCACATCGAAGAAGGGGGAGAAGGGTGGGACCAGCCCAACCATGGTGAAGGAGGCAAAGAACACCATCTTCATAGGGGGCCGTTCCGTCGGCAGATCGCTGCCGCTGCGGGCACCGCGTGGCAGATACTTGTTCAACATGCTTCGAGCGTCCGCTGTGCGAACCGTGGACTTGGGAAGCACGCTCCCCGGTTCCGGGAGCGCATCTCGGGTCATTTTCGAAAAGGGCACCGGAAGATGGAGAGAAACCGGCGACGGAGAAGAAGGAGTTGAATGGGCAAAAACCTCAGTTGACCGCACCCCTATGCCGAACCAAAAAGGGGGTCCTCGGGATCCCTATGTGTCGAGCACACGCATCGACACATTCACATGAAAATTAGAATCTCAGGTTTAGTATTATAAATGGCGCGTTCAAAAGTGCCATTTCGCCCAGACGATGGCTCAAAATAGTGTGGCACACAAAATGAGAAATGTTATTAGCGTGTGATAAATTAAGTATTAGCTATTTGAAACTTGAAAATAAATCAATTTACTTTTAAAAAAATTTTGTGTAGAATTTTTTTCCCAAAAAACACACGGTTTATGAGTTCAGGAAGTGTGCTCATGGAAATCGAGGGAAAACACTATTGGAATTAACCAACACTGTTTCCGATGGGTTGTTTCAAACATGGCCCAAGTTTACAATAGAAGCACAAAGAATCTTTCGATGCATGTGCTCGACACGCGGGGATCCCGGGGCCCCTTTTTTGGTTCGGCATAGGGGTGCGATGTACAGAGGCCTGAGCTAAGGGGAAGAAGAAGGTGGGGAGGATGGCCAAGCGATCAACACATAGACACAGGGGTTTATACAGGTTCGGACCGCCAGGGAAGCGTAATACCCTACTCCTGTTCTTGTTGTTGATATGGTGGAGGTTGTAGTACAATATTTGGTATGATGACTCTTCTGTGCTACAATCAGAGTATAGCTCTTCGGCCAATCCCTTTTCCAACTACTGGAATGGAGTTGTTCCCTAGGGGACTAGTGGGAGCGGTCGAAGTAGCCAACCCCCTTTCTACGATGGACCTGGGCCTCCTTTTATAGTGCAAGGGGACACCACAGTGGTCACAAGCTTTTCAACCCTACTGCTGAGCAATAGGGATGCAACCACAGTCTTGTCCTGTTAGGGGCACGCCTTGCTCCTGCCCACGTCGCCACATTGGGGCGGTCGACGGAGAAAAACGGGCGCAAAGATCGTGGGAGAACTGATGCTGAATGACGTCATCCTACCTAGCCAACAGCGGGACCCGCTCGTCAGCGGGCCACCAACTAGCCTAGGTGTGATATAGGTGCGAAGGGCACTCATGCCCCTCCTCCACGCGGCCGTCCATCGCATTAAATACGACGCAGTCAGGGCGGAGAGGCGGATGTCCCGCGGTGACAGCACTGTCATCGCGCTGCCACCGAGGGAAGACTTTTTCACCCTCCATCTCTCTCGAACTGGGAGAAAGGGGTGATGATGAGGGCCTGTCACCCGCGCCTCACATCGCAGTAAATGCGAGGGGGCAGGCGCCAGACCCCTCTAATCTCATTAAATGTGGTGGTTGGCCATTAGGGGCGTGCGATAATCATAGACATGGCGCACTGCGCGCGAGTCTCTCGTGCCGCGGGGGGTGGCCCAACCTTGTCCCGTGGCGTGTGGCCTCCCTGCAAGCCCCGGGCGTGCCCTCCTCAGGGGCATGCCACGTGGCCTCGGGTGGCCCGAACCCCTTCTGCTGGGCGTGGCCTCCCCGCAGGCCTCCGGGCGCGCCCTCCTCAGGGGCGTGCCACGTGGCCTCGGGTGGCCCGAACCCCTTCTGCGGGGCGTGGCCTCAGGTGGTCCGAACCCCTTCTGCGGGTTGTGGCCTCCTTGCCGAACTCCGGGCCCGACCCCTCTAAGGGCGCGCCGCGTGGGTCCGAGTGACCATGATCCTTGTGCCTAGGACCAAGGGGGATCGGTCAGCCGCAATCGCCTGGCCTCTATGTTGGGCAAGGCATCGGGCTGCCTCCACACCTCCCTTGGACGAGGAACTATAAATACCGAAATGAGTTTAGCCTCTCGTGGGTACCTCCATATCCATATCACCGACAGAATCAATTTCTAAAGTTTGACTACAAGTTTGTATGAGACGACCCACACAACTGCACCTTCTAGAGTCTATTGAATGTTGCGAGACTTTGAGTGCCCTGTCACCACAGGTCTGAAAAATCAGCACCAGTACTGCCCTTGGAATAAACTAACTTGCTGTCAACCTACAAGTCAGATTTTGTTATACATTCTTCAAAAATAATGGAAATTTATCAAAAATAAAGGGTGCATGATACTGCACATATTCAAAGCGGGTACAAATTGTCAGCACAAGGAAACAATTCATTGATTAGAGCATCTGTGTGCTGCAATCAATTATACATTCAATCATATCTGTTTTGGTATAGTGAAAGGTCTAACCACTATACTCCCTCCGTCCAAAAATATAATTATTTTTGGGTTGGATGTCACTGATTCTAGTACAACGAATCAGGACAGGCTGTCTGTCCTGATTCGTTGTATTAGAATCAGTCACATCCAACCCAAAAATGATTACTACCTTCGTCGCAAAATATAACAAGTTTTAGGAAAGTCATTACTACCTCCGTCCCAAAATATAACAAGTTTTAGGAAAGTCAGAGTCGAACATTTTAAACTTTGACTATTAATAGTAAAAAAACTCAAAATGAACTATTACGTAAAAATGATATTATTAGATTCATCATTAAACAAACTATTATAATATACAACTCTTTTAATTTGAAATAGCATATTTTTATAAATATTATTGATCAAAGTAGTATTTGGAAGACCGTGTAACTGCTTATATTTTGGGACGGAAGTAATACATTTTTGGACGGAGGGAGTACATTTTACTCAGGACTTGACAACAATTTATTCAGTGTTTAAATATTGTTTATCATATCTCTTTTGCTAATACCCAATAATCAAGATGGAGAGGCACGGAGAGGTTATAGATAATTCCCAATAAAATGTAAGAATAAACAGAGGAGCACATGTTGTACTATAAATCAACACCCCATAACTAGTCTTAATCTTTGGCTCCCGATGTTTCTTGTTGGCTTATAAGCTACAACAAAAAATTGAATCTATAAACTTAATTTTAAATTTGATTTCAAGGTTTTTCATTATGATCTTTTTTCTATCTTAGAATTTTAAATTGTGAATAATATAGATATAAAATTTTTACCTATAAATTATTTTTTCTTTTAGAATTTTATTTCTATTAATTTCGAATAGATTTCGATTGGCAATTTTTCTTTCAAAAAACCACTGTTTTTAGGTCGAAATTTCGGCAAAAGCGGTCGGATTTCAGTACTTTCCAAGCATTGGAATTCAAATTTTGGTTTGTGAATCTTGTTCAAAATTTGCCAAATTTCACGGATTCGGTATTTCGACACAGCGGAAAATGTTGCTACTTCGGAATTGTAAACCGTGCTCCCTATCATCATGGTACCTCTATTTTATTCAGTTGTTTCCAACTAGTAGCAGATTGGTGTTGAATATAACGGTGATTTGTTTGACATTCTATCAGCGGCTTATCTTTTGTTCATAGAGTTGCAAAGTATACGTGAATCATTCAAATGGGCTAAATTCTTGTACTTTTAGTAGGCCATTGTTACTTCCTTCAGCCCTAGGACTGTAGGAGCTTTATTTGCTCTAGCTATATTTTGGTTTTACCCCTTTTAAATAGAATGAAGATGGTAGCTAATATCTTCTTTAGAAAATTATGATGGCTGATTTAGGTACATTTGAAACCGAACATATTTTCATGATGTGTAAAGAAAAGCACGGACATTTCTGCAAGTCAGTTTCAATAAGTCATCTTTCTGTACTTTACGTTTATTAGAGGGCTGAATTTATTTGCAGCCACAAACAACAATAGCTATATGGGAAGCAATGTTCTAAAAGAAAGATGCTATCATTTTGCTTATTCAAATAAAACCAAAATATAGAATTTTAGAATTTTAAATTTTTATCATCTTCATTCTATTTAAAAGGGGTAAAACCAAAATTTCACGAAATTGTAAAGCCTAGTAGGGACTGGGAGTATAAGTTTGCAGTCAGTGATCTGGACAAAGCTCTTAAAATTACACTTCTTTCCCTTTTATACTACTTTGCCCTGGGGTTGGCTGCCAAAAAGGCAAGCTGAAGCAAGAGCACACTCACGCTCTCTGTCTCATCCCCGCTACTCCCCCTTCTCCACTCGCAAATCTCCCCATTTCTTGAGCTTCCTTCCTAGCAACACAAGCACACAACTATGGGCAGGAGATGGGCTCCCTTCTTCTTCATCCTCCTCTCCTGCATCCTCTCCCGTGCGCTTCCTTGCTGCTCAGGTCTGTCTTGTTCTGCTTCGATCTGCGTGTGCACTTCCCTGTGTATGAACTATGAACCATGTTGTATAGTTGATGGCCTCCACAAGGCCAGATCTTGCTTTGCTTCTGGCATCTTTCTGTTCCAATCTTCCTCTATTTTCCTTTCCACTAGCTAATGCACAAAGTTTGCCCCTTCATTTGGCTAGCACATGAGTAGGATTCGGTAATCACCATTCCTTTATTCCTACACCAAATTTTGGAGGTATTTCTGGTTATAACGGCATTCTAGTGACTTTTGTACATTCCTGTTTGGTTGCGTGGGCTTAGCGTAAGAAGGGATTGGAGCTAATCAATTAATCTGGTCTGGTTTGGAATGGGACAGCCACACGACGCTCTTTCGTCTTTTTTTTTTTTTTACTACTCACAATATTACAAGAGCATGCGGAAAGGAAATTTAATTTATTTATGTTCAAGAGCACCTAATGTACCATTAGTCCTTTTAAATTGCCGGAATCACGACCGTCTCCTACTCGTGGGTATTACAAACTGTGTCCTGATTAAGAAAAAATGTACTACTCTATTAAATAGGCATTAGTACTATATTTAAGGCGGACCTGAGCTTAATAAGTACATAAAAAGCCTTGTTTTGCTAATGATGATACTGTTAATCTGTAGGCAAACAAACTGTCCATGATGACATGAACCCAACGATGCCAATCACAGTCCCATCTACAAACCCAGCTCCAACAATCATCACTGTTCCTTCCACAAACCCTACCATCACAATTCCTTCCTTGAACCCTCTGCCCACACCCATCATTGCCCCTGCTCCCTCAATGGTGAATCCTTCCACCTTGCCTGCACCCGTGACATACCCGCTGCCAACACCTTCTTCAACCTCTACGCCAATGGCACCTGTCTCCACCCCTTCTACACCATTGACCAACCCAACATCAAACCCAATGACGCCTCCTGTTCTGACCACCACTCCACCCACAACTCCAGTTGTTTCAGGGCAGCAAGTATGGTGTGTGGCCAAGGCTGGCTCGATGGGAACTGCACTTCAGAATGCACTGGACTATGCGTGCGGCATTGGAGGAGCAGATTGCTCAGCAATACAACCATCAGGCAATTGCTATTATCCAAATACCTTGGATGCGCATGCATCCTATGCTTTCAACAGCTATTACAAGAGGACCCCTGCACCCTCCAGCTGTGATTTTGGGGGGACGGCAATGCTTGTCGATGTCAATCCTAGTAATGATGACTCTCCTCTAGTTTTATACCAGTTCGGATTTTTTT
This sequence comes from Leersia perrieri, assembly GCA_000325765.3. NCBI lineage: Eukaryota > Viridiplantae > Streptophyta > Magnoliopsida > Poales > Poaceae > Leersia > Leersia perrieri. The sequence goes on from CM002479.1 coordinate 335,236, forward strand.
ATGTTGGTATTGTAAAGATAATATTATGGGTATATATTTCCTTTTTCTTTTTGCAGGCTCAGGAAACTGTGTTTTGGCATCGTCAATGTCATCAGCAACATCAAGGTGAAAATGTTTTCAACTCTATAAACATGACACTCTAGTGCTTGACCGTCCCCTTAAAATTGATTCATTTTATTAATAGAATTTGGGATTGAGGCTGAAAGGCCCTCGGGTCTAAAAAACAATGAAATATTGTGTTTGCTCTTTCATGTTTGCAGCTCTGTGGTTGGGTACAATCCTGCGTTGACAACTCCTCCTACATCATCCAGTAGTCCTTTTACTCCTACTACGCTGTCTGGTAACTATGGTTCAGGTTCATCGTTGCTGAACCCGGGTGGCTCAGGTTCTTCCAGTTCTGAGTTTGGGTCAGAGACGAGCAACAGTGGGTGCTCATCAAGCTCTCCCATTTGCTGGTCCTTGTCAACTTTGTTCGCAATGCTTGCATTGGCATGCATCAAGGAATAATTTTGGAAAGAGAGTGATTACAACTGATGTAAAGAGCTAGCTAGGGAATCCACTGGGCTAAATTGTATGGCAGGTAGTAGGACCTAGGAATTAGCAACTAAACTAGGCGTAATTTGCTTAATAGACTGACTAGTCAGTAGCTGTTGTAGTGCGAGGGCTCCCTTCTTCCTTAAGAAAGAAAGAGAGGGATTTTTTTACTTTTGACTGTTCACTTGTGCTCCTATTGCGCGATATGGTCCGGGAGCACTAGATGCAAAAATAAAATCATGGAAGCGCAGAAAACATCACCCCCACCCCCCATTGAATTTGAATGGCATGGAAGTCATGATGCATCTTATCTTACCCTGTTAGCCACAAGAGCAATACAGGCGCCTGAATTAATGCAGTAGTCACACGACACGAGTGAGAATGTTCCAGATGATTAAGAATCAAGCTAGCGTTCAACACCAAATCAATAGCACTACCAGTCTTGTGTTTGCTTGCAGTTGCTTACTTGCTCCACTCACCATACCTACTGAGTAGTACTCACCAACCTACCTGTTCTCCGTGTCTTGCTCTTGCTATACTAAAATGGACTCTCCACGTCAAATCTCATCAGATTTAATCTATATATATATATTACTCTCTCCGTTCCAAAATATAATAAGTTTTAGAAAAATCAAAGTCAAACATTTTAAATTTTAACTATTACTAATAATGAAAAACTCAAAATAATTGACCACGTAAAAATGATGCTATTAGATTCATCACTTTACAAACTATTATAATATACAACTCTTTTAATTTGAAATAGCATATTTTTATAAATATTATTGGTTGAAGTAACATCTTAAAGACTGTAACAAGTCAAAAATTGATTATATTTTGAGACGGAGACAGTAAGAGTTATTAACCCAGAGTGAGTTCAGGAAGTTGATGAAGAACACGAACAAGTTGAATGTTATAGGTTTTTTATCCATATGCATCAATAATTGCCACATATCAATTGGATAGGAAACATGTTAGCGACCTGCAAGTGTTCAATTTAGCTAAAGTTTTGCTGGTCAGCCTTAAGAAACAGTCATGTCTTGAAACTCAGGGTTAGCTGCACTAAGGTCCAGAAAAAATTGAAGGTCAAACCTAATACTTTGAACATGAAAAAATTATATATTTGATCAGAAAGAAGTTGTATATTTTGTTCAGAAAATGAATGGATTACTAGCTGAAGAATATGTGGACTGACACTTAAGAATGCTCTGCACTTTTGGTCCTTTTGAAACCTTTGGGTTGGTTTGGTTGCAAATCATGGAAGGGAGGCTATTGGGACATTCCACCAAGAGCTAGCTAGCTTAGCGTTATTTTTCATAAATATAGGATTGACGTATTGAATTGTGGAATGTGTACCTACTTTCCCACTGTCCAGCTCAAGTCTCCAGCAGCATGTTCCCGCCAGCTACAAGTACCAGCATCTCTGACTCCTCTCTGTACTCTTCTGGTCTCACATCAATTTTCATTGGAGATGTTTGTCTGGCATCATACAAAATTCAGGTGCTTCCTTTTGCCCATGTTTCTGGCAATATTAGTATGATCACTTGTAACTATTTTCCCTTTTTCCATGCATTTCCTTAGTGTGATTTTTTTTGGAGGATGATCTTCATCGAATATTTTATTTCTTTTCTTCAAGTAACTTCAATTTTGTTTAATGCAAGGGAGCTGAACAATTATACTCAATAGATGTGCCATTGCTTGAAGTACAGAACTGAAAAGATTCGTTCAGATCAAGAATGAACACAAGATGACATTCAAAACAAAAATACTGGGCACACATTTATCTTTATCAAGCAGTAATTACAACTTGTCTTTGCGAATTTAACCTGTACAATTCAGAATCTATTCCAACTGACAGTGGCCCAAATGTTCACTAGCTAGAAACTTTGTAGTTTTCTATCATTGTAACTGTTATAAAAACTAGACTCTGGCTCCTTTCTTCTTTCCTCGTTCACTTTTTTTACCTACAATAATAGTCAGTACTAAATACAGTTGGTCATACGTACACCTGGTTAAACAATGTTGTCACATGGGCTAGAGAGTAGTATACTCCATCTACTCCAGCCTGTTTGTCAAACGCCTTGCCCAAAATCTAACTAGCCAATGGCTTGGAGATTATAACAATACCAGGCTTCAGCATCCAATGCTAAGTACGATTATACTAAGTTTTTCAGCAATCTGCACATTGCTGTTGTATTTAGAGAAGAGTGTTTCTACTATGTCTTCCATGATATATCCATAGGTTTGCCAACTAAAGCACCAATTCATGCATGCAGATTAACCAAAGATGAAGCATCAGGCGCTCAGCGGCGGCGACGCCTCTGTGCCCGCGCAACCAATGAGGGCCTCCAGATCAACAACAGCCGCAATGCCTCCGGCTAAGGCTAGGCCAGTCGCCGCGAGCACGAGGAGAGCTGTGAGGGTGAGTGGCAACAGCAAGGAGAAGACACCAGAGTTGGAATTGGAGGCGTTGAGGCGGGAGGTGGAGAGGCTGCTGCGGCGCAACAAGGAGCTGGAGCAGCAGCTCACCCTCTCGCACCGCACTGTCGCTCAGCTCCGGCAGCAGCAGCAGGTAGCAGAAGCATGTAGTAGTATTCCCCGACCACCATCGCCGCCACCACCTCCTCCTCCTAGAGGAATTCCCCAAGGACAAGGAGTACCTGTGCCGCCGCCACCACCTCCTAAGCCTAACAGTAACAGCAGTAGAAGACCTCCAAGGCTGCATCCTTACAGTTCCAAGGCCACGGCGCTGGTGGACATGTACAAGTCCTTGTCCCTCACTAACACCACCAACAGCAACACTGCCACCTCCGGCATTGTCGGCGAGCTGCAGAACCGCTCCACACACTTGTTAGCGGTCAGTTGGTCTGTCTGTCACCACTGATTCCATGTTATCACCATTAAGTACCATAGATAAATCTCCTTTACCTAATTAGGGTTACTTGGCTCGACGCAGATCAAAGCAGACGTGGAATCAAAAGCAGGGTTGATCAACCATCTCATTGCCAAAGTTCACCAAACTACATACTCCGATGTTGAGCAAGTGCTTGCCTTTGTGGATTCACTCGACCAACACCTATCAACCCTGGCAAGTACATTCTACTTCTTCTGAATTCCCTTCCTCCATTGCTTGCTCCTTTATTGATTGATTTATTGCTCCATTTCAGTCTGACGAGACAGCCGTCCTGAAGCACTTCAGCTGGCCGGAGAGAAAAGCCGATGCACTCCGGGAGGCGGCTTTCGAATACCGCCATCTCAACTCTCTTCTCACACAGATCTCTAAATCTGATGACATTACCACCCTTGCTTCCTGTGAGGCTACTCTCACCACGACATCAGCCTTGCAACATAAGTATATACTATATCTCAAAATTAAGCTTCAAGTTGTGATATTTTCTAGATGCAAGATGTGATTATGACAAGATATGGATGCCAGGCTGGAGAAGAGCATGGCCAGATTGGTGAATCTGAGGAGCTCGGCAATGCCGTCCTACAAAGAATTTAGGATACCCACTGACTGGATGCTTGATTCAGGGATTGCTTCCAAGGTACTAGTCATCTTCTCATTTTGGTTTCTTTATGATTTGTTGAGGCAGATATCAACTCCCTTTTTTGCGGTCCGCAGATGAGGCTGGCATCACTCAAGCTTGCAAAGGTGTACATGAAGAGATCCCTCAAGGAACTGGACAGGGAAACAGGGGGAGAGACTCTGCTTGCTCAGAGTGTGCGCTTCGCTTACAGGGTTCACCAAGTAATACTCATCAGAAACCAAGCTGACGGATGATCATGGCATTTGGTGTGCTAATTCACTTGCTTGAACTGCTTGCTGCATGGTGCAGTTTGCTGGAGGACTTGACTGTGAAGCAATGCGCCTCTTTGAAGATCTCATGCAGCGGGCTCGGTTGGCCTCCTCTCCTCCATGAGTGTTGAGCATGCCAACTCTTCTACATCATTCACAAGCACCAAAGTTAATTGTTGATGAGATGCGATGATAGGTAGCTTGTCAAAAGGGGTGGCGGAAATGCGTAGTATATCATATATGTATATGTAATCCAGTTGTTTAAAATGTGTTAGAGAGATTACTCCAATGTGAATAATAACAACTAATCTCGACAAGGCAAGCAAGCCATTTCTGTACTGAGATATACATGATGACAATACCAGAAACACAGTACGATGTACTATTTGATGATGCAATTCACTTGTAATCTACATGGCTACATCTACAGTGCTCTCTAACTATGGACACTCCTCTCAATCAACCTAACACAGTGTCATGACCTAGGGCCATGACGAGATAATCACCGCCGGGAGGATAGCCGGGTGACGTCGGCTGCTAGAGATGGGATGTAGACTTAGGTTGGGGAGAAGAACATCTAGGGAAAGAGGACTAGATTAATTTGATTTCATTGCTTAACTCTAGATGAATACAACCCATCTCTTATATAGGAGATGGTATGACTTGACCTCTAAGAAACTACCTCTATCTAATCTCCTAATTAACCTGTCGCTACAGTACCTCGGATACTGTTCATCTGGCCATATTTGGTGTTGTGGGCCTCGACCTCTCGCCCATGCCCATGACACACAGCACCAGTAATGGATTCACAGCTCAAATGTTGTGGTCCTTTGTGCCTACTGTATATTGTCATTACCATGGTTAAACTCTCTAGGAGTGGACTGTGTTATGCCAACTCTGCACTGCACCACTTATAAAGACCGGTATCCTATCAAACCAATCTACTGATTTAATTTCCACTCAATCACACCTAAAAAGGCATGGGTGAGACAGAGAGTGGAAGTTGATATCATTTTTAATTTACAGCCTGAAGTTTATTTGTCACTAAAAAATGCTTCCTGTAGATGTACAAGTGTGTATGGAGATAATTTTGATTTTTGTGAACTTCTTAATATAATTAATACTTTGTCAAAACCAAATTATACAGGGCATAAAACAGACTCAATGTACAAGAGATCCATGTAGAACAGGATAAATAAAAGAATATCATATCAATGACCTTTTTAAGCATACAGAGGTAAAAAAAAAGAAGAAAAGAAAGTAAAATGCCTTCAGCATTTGCTGGAAAAAAGGATATATCAGGACATGCCCAAGACAACCCAAATGTTTTCTAATCCAAAACAATGTTTGTTTGCCAACTTGCATATCTCATAATATTTGGAATGACAATGGAAGAGTGTGAATGCCTTACAAGCAGTTACCTGTTCTACAAATCTCCTCTTGGAAATACTGGCACCCAAACAGAGGACAAGTCAGTTCTAGATACAACAATCCAAGGCGATATTCTCCTGCATGGCTGTAGGATGAATGACACTTTAGTTTCTTCAGATAGTGCCTGGTTACAATCTGTATAACCAGTGGATTTGTAATTGTAATACTCTTGCTTATATATAAAATTTAAAACTGCTGGGCAGAGACTGGCAGTGTTTCCTTTCAAAAAAAAAAAATCCAATTAGGCTCCTCTCTCATGCTGTTAACCGCATAAAAAAAAATGGGCACGGCAAAAAAATTACAAATATCCAAACACAATAACTAGTCAATGGAGATGATATATAAGTTCTCTTTGCATGAATCACGGTAATAGCTAAAATGTAATAATACTCCCTCTGATTTTTTATGTTTGACGTTGTTTAGCTCAATAATGAGCTAACCAACAGCAAACAAAAGTGTAAGGATAGACCAAACCTGCCATGTTGCTGGCTACTGGATAATAAAATGCTCAATACCACTGGATCATTCATTATCTCTACCATTAACCCCTACCTGCTATGTAGCTTGCCAGTTGACAAGCCTAGTATGAACACCTGAAAAGGGGAAAAAAGAACTGCCAACATGAATTGTACAGATTTAAGATGACTGAACATCTGAACTACTGTTCAGTATAGAAGGCATAGATGCAGAGCGACATACATACACCAAATCATCCATAACAAAGCAAAATGGAAAAGAGCAAAGTAGCACTGACAGTGCACAAAACATGAGCTGGAAGTGGCATATGGTTTTTGATACATGTGGTGGTCTAATGTTCTCTAATATGGCATAAAATTGATAAAAAGGGAAGTACATCACAAAACCAAGCATAAAATTGATAAATAGGCAGTACATCACAAAACCATACTTTATACTAAAAACATATCTTTGTAAGCACAAGCATTCATCTAGCTTGAGAAGAGGGGCAATAGCCCAATAATAAGCTTGGCAAACAAAAACCTAATCTCAAGCCATCCTAACAGCTTACACTTATTAGAAAAGGGTTTTAGGGTTTAAGGCAAGTTCAATGCAGATAACACATCGTACATAAATCCAATGAGTTACGGAAGAACTACTGATAATGAAAAGCCATTTCCAAGACGCATTGTGAATAATAGTACTTCCAAGAAAAGAAAAAAAAAGGGCAGTGAATTTAAAGAAATGAAATGATCCATTAACTTTCTACAAAATCAGTCAGAAATATGCGCCACTACACACAGTATGCCCATGCATATACCATTAACTTGCATATTGTAACGAGTGCATCAAAAAGATACTTTGTCATTGAGGATACACCAAACCTGCAGGAACATGACATAAGTTGTGCAAAGGAAATTCAAGGTCAAAACTGGATACATGTAGTGGTACAATAATCTTTAATATGGCAAAGAGTTGATAAAAAGGGCACAAAAACCATATTTTATATTGGGAAACATATCTTTGTAAGTGCAATCTGACAATCTTAAAATTTTGAGTCAGAAAATGATTGTGAATGATAATCCTGACTAAACCTAATAGGCCAATAAAAACATGTAGTGGTCTTCTTTATTATTGTACAGTATATGACCTGGATATAAGCATGAATAAAAACCAAGAAACTATGCAAATTGCAAAAGTATCATGATTTAGTCAAACTTGTATAATAAAATGTAAGGTACGCCCTGTGAATGTGATCTAATATTTATATATCAGTCAGGTCATGAGGTGCACAACTGTTTCATGTTTACTTTTCTACAGATAACAGATGAATTAATCACAAGAAAATAAACTGAATGCTCAGTGCTCTGAAAAATAAATACTATCATGATGGCACTTAAGGTCTGTTACACATGGACAATGTCAGTAGGAACCAAAGTCGGGTTCTCCTGTTGCAGACCATAGATCTTGTCAGTCATTCCTTCCTTGTGATAAGCTTGCACTAAGATGGAGTATGTTGTAGCATCTGGGACACACTGCATTTGCTTCATGTGCCTGAAGACCCTCTCCATCTCCATCAAATCCTCAGCTTTTACGCATGCCGCAAGAACAGCATTGTGGAACGATGTATCCATTGGCACATCAAGCCTCTCAGCCAGCTTAACCATACCAACCACCTTATGGAAAAGACCCGCATTACTAAACCCATTAATGAGACAACAGAAGGTCTTTGTATCTGGTTTCATCCCCTCTGCACGCATCTGGTTAAATGTGTGCTCCATGTTTTTTGCATCGCCTGCCTCAGCAAATGCGTCAATAATGTTGTTGAATGTAGCAGTGGTCCATGGAAACGCTAACTTGCGCATGTACTCCATCACTGCAGACATCTTGTCATACATCCGTTTCTTCCCATATGCGCCAATGAGAATATTGAGCGTGCGAGTCTCTGGTTCGATTCCATAGCCTCGAAATTTCTCATACCACTTCTCCATCAATTCAAGCTGACCCCTGTTACCAAACAGGCTCAAGATAATGTTCATAGTCCAGACATCTGGTTTGCTAGTTGTGCTGTGGAGCATTGCGGAGAGTATTTTCTCCATGTCATCCAACCTCCCGGCCTTGCCATAGCCACTGAGAACAATGTT
>CM002479.1:360167-381761 GCA_000325765.3 Leersia perrieri
GTGTGCTGTGCAATGCAATGCAGAATAAGTAGCAAGTTGGAACAATATAAAATGAGTAGAATCAACTTACAGAATCAAGGGAACAGTGACCTGATTATCTAGGTGAAACAATTTGTTCAACTATATATATGAGAAGATGAAGATTAGCGACAAGACTCCAGTACTCCAATGGGCCAATTTGTGTTTCAAAAAGGACTCCAGTGGGCCATGGCCAGCAAAAACATTCCAGGGCAACAAAAGCGGTCAGTTCTTGGGCCAATAGGGTAAAATTTAAGGTACGTAAAGTTCATTTTTAGTTCTTAACTGATTATAAAAGTTCATTTAAGGTCATTAATTGGACCCTAATATCTGCATTAAACGGTATCACATATCTGATGCGATCGGATCGGACAGATAGATCTATACATTCGGACAGTACACGTACACCGACCGACGACAGATACAGAGCTAGCTAGCTAGCGGCGAATCGATCATTCGATCCGATGTGCCCGATGGCCGAGCCAGCCAGCCAGCTATGCTCGCACGGAGTTTTTCCCAATGCATGCTGGCTGTGCTCGATCAATCGATCATGCATCTACATACGTACGCAGGTTGTTTCCTTTTCAACTCTGTTTTTGGCTTTTCTGTCACATGCATATGTAGACATGTGCCTCTGTGTCTATATCAACCGAAAGTTGATTTGTCAGCAATTCCTCAAGAATATGCATCCACCAAAAGCAATACTCTAGAATTTTTATGGTAATTTGTTAAGATGTCTATGAAATTATGGAGCTAAGGATAATGATTAAGTCCTAGCTGTCCCACCTGATTTTGCCCTGCCTACCTCAAGAGTTAAATTTCAAAATGTAATTCTTTTCGATGAGTTAGTACAAGTACACCGAATTTTTTTTAAAAAAAAGTAAACTAAAACTCTTGTTATATATATGTGTTATGGTACTCAGTGTAGGGTGTCTCGTACTGTTGTGTCCGGATACCTATGCAACTACGGAGAGAGACACCGAAGTTAGATGTGATTTAGAAAAGGCATGAAAAATGTTCTTTACTAGAAGACACAATCCAGATAGTATTGCCTTGGTTTGATTCATTTCTTATCTACTACAATAACTATATTTCCTATTCAAAACCCATAGGTTCGACTAGGCCACGTTATGCATCAAAGGTATAAATACAAATGATCATGAGGGCTCAAAGGACAAATTTTATTAAGTCTGAACTCTGAAGACATCTAATCTGCCTAAGACATCGAAACCCTTTAGAATCGACTTGTCAAATCGCCGAGCGCCATCGATTAGCCTCCACATATACCCATATACAATTCCATATACCACTTAGTCTAGTTGATAGGATATACGAACTTCTGCAACGACTCATTGTATTCGACGACGAGCTATAAGGGCCATGTGGATGGGAATATATCTAGTGCACACAAGTCTTTTCGTGCACACACGTGTACACAAACTAACAAATTTTACCAAAAATTCTGAAAAAAATTTGAGCATGTATTTCAAATAGTGTTACACATATCTGCAAAATTTTATCTCAAAATTCATTATACACAAAGAGCAATAAAAATGACAAAATTCTGACAGATTTTACTCAAAAAACTGTCAGAGTTTTCATATTTTTGTTGTGCCTAAAATATAAAGAATTTTGATATCAAATTTTGTAGATATGTGTAACAATATTGAAAGTACATGCTCAAATTTTTTTAGAATTTTTGGTAAAATTTGTTAGTTTGTGTGCATGTGTGTGCACGAAAAGGCTTGTGTGCACTGGATATGTTCCCCATGTGGATAGGGCTTAAGCCCTAGCTGCCCCACCCTGATTTTGCCCTGCATACCTCAAGAACTAAATTTCAAAGTGTTACTTGATTTCGATGAATCTGCACAAGTATTAAAAATTAAATTTCATAATGTACTTCTTTTCAATGATTTTATACTAAAAATCTTGTTATATATATACACGCAATATGCATGTGATTCACATTGTTGATCGAAAAGAATACCAAGCCAACCTAGCATGTATATCTGTTTGCAGAAAATTAAGGCCCATGTGTGAGATATGCACTACCATCATTCTTCAATTATAGTTCCGTTTTCAGTTAGCATAATGAAAAACCTTGGGCAAACAATAAGACAAATTATTGAGATAATTGTCATGAAAACCACAGCAGTAGTAGTATATCTGAAAGGAAAAATCTATGGTTAATTAGTGTCTGTTTTTGCAGCCGTGGAATTGATGCACGGGTTGATTAATACTCGCGCGCAGTCTTAATCTGGCTGCATGTGCGCGCATATGTGAAATGAAGCTGCCTAGCTGGTAATCAGCCAAAATTAAATTAGAAAACGAGCGAGTAAGACATGTATGTATGTTTTGTTTGTTTAGATAGAGCAAGGGAATTGAAGCTTACGACAGCTAGGCGGCCCAGGGCGGGTAGGTTTATATATAGAGCGAGTCGAGTATGGGCAAACAACAGAAGAGGAGATAGCTAGCTAGCTAGGGAATGGAGGAGAATCAATATATCGTGCAGGAAGCAACAAGCTAGCTGAAAATCTGAAATCAATTAAGCAGCCAGAGATCGATCGATGGAGCGGTCGTCGATGGCGGAGCAGCAGCAGTTAGGAGGGAGGAGCGGTCGTGGTCGTGGACGAGGACATGGAGGAGGAAGGTGGGCGGTGCTGGTGGGGACGGTGTGGATACAGGCGGTGACGGGGACAAACTTCGACTTCTCGGCCTACTCGTCGGCGCTCAAGGCGTCGCTGGGCGTTTCGCAGGAGGCGCTAAACTACCTGGCCACCGCCTCCGACCTCGGCAAGGCGCTCGGCTGGTCCTCCGGCCTCGCCCTCCTCTACCTCCCGCTCCCCGGTGTGCTCCTCCTCTCCGCCGCCATGGGCCTCGCCGCATACGCCCTCCAGTACGCCCTCATCCTCCACCTCCTCCACCTCCCCTACCCACTCGTACGTACTCCCCACTCCTCCTCCTGATTTGCTAATTTAATTTGCTTGTTTGAGCTTAATTAACCCGTCTGCATACATCAGCTGACAGTTAATCATTCTACTAATTTTAGTTAGCTAACTGGTTAATTAGTCTCTCCCTCGTATCTGACGTACGTGGATGTATAGAGGCCAGTTCAGGCCAGCAAGAGGGTTCCACAGATCAACAGGTATATGTATGGTTACTAATCAAGCTTGGATACGGGCCGCAAATAAGTTGCAATCACATATCACATTCATGAATGCACCCAATTCTACGCGTCCCATTCTACTACGTACTAGCCAGTGAAAATCCATCTCAGACAAAATGCTTCAGTCATACGTTTGGGAAAGAATTATGATATTTGATATCCTCTCTCTTCGTCGCAGCGACCACCACTCCTTTTTTCATGGCTTTGAATTTCTTTGCCATCGTCTGCTCCAATCGATTCGTTACAAGTATATGTTATGGCCTGTTTAGTTCCAAAAAGTTTTTTTTTCCCAAAAACATCACTTTTGACACGTGTATGAAGCATTAAATATAAACTAAAAAAAACTAATTGTACGGTTTATCTGTAAATAACGAGACAAATATTTTAAAACTACTCAGTCAATGATTAGCACAAACAATGCCTATATTGCACATATCTGCAGCAATCGATTCTTTGCCATTACTCCTACTTATCTGCAGCATGCAGGCACCCCAATATGTTAACTATAAAATATATGGATCAATTTGTTCGGTCAACATATATAGGTGCGAGATGTTTTATGTTGAACTCCATTTACCACTTCATACCCACTCCTACATATGTATGTGCGTGTACTAGATTACTACTCCTCTGTCCTAAATTATAAGACTTATCTTGTTTTTTTAGAAAAAGGGTTTCATTTATATTTTTTCTATTAAAAAATATTTTTATAACATAAAATTAATTTTGTTAAAATCATATAAAAAACTCTTATAATTATGTTTTGGCATCACACAAACTAGAGAAATTATGGGTCAAATCTTGACTAACAAAACAAAATGCGACCTGTAATTTGGGACGTAGTAGTATACTTACTATTAGCATTCATGATCTGACTGTGGGCTCCCTAACGCTCCGGCACTATTGAACTGCAAAACTGAAATCCATTCCTTCCAAGTATTATACCATGATCTTTCTAATACAACAAGGTAGCTCTGTGTGACTGTCCATAATTACAGTTGAAACTCACTATCGGAGTATCCATTCCAGTCGGTCAGGTACATCCCTGCTGCATTATTGGGATCCTGCAATAATGCCTTCTTGTCCAACTGGGCAACTACCAGTCAGCTTCTAGCTTTGAGTAGCAGATGAGCCAGGCAGCCAGCTACCATTCTTCCCTCTCAGATACCATTCTTCCCTCACAGAGTTGTTCTTACAAAAGGGTAATAAGTACACTGTATCACCTTCTTTTGGTTTCTTGCTGACTGATAGGTGCTAATGCCAAGCCGTCTCCTTCCTTTAACTTCTCCATCATAAACAGTAGCAAGAAAGAAACAGCAGATCAAGTATGAATGGATTCCTGATTTTGAAATCTATAACAAATCAAGCAGTGACTTTGCCAAGTTCCTATGCCAACATATACTTGAATTACTGTAATAAATCTTCTTAGACTGCATAGCTCACAGAGACAAGCCGCGGCTGGTTTCTTTTCTGAAACTAAAGCAGCTACCTATTTCTTTTCTGAAACTAGCCTGCTTAGACAAGGTAAAAAAGTTAACTCTGGTACAAATTCTCGGACTGGCTGCAGTTTTCTTTTTATGAAACCAAACAGCATGCCTTTAAGATATCAGAGGTCATTGCAACAGCCAAGACCAAAGGCAGTCTCTCTAAAACAGATGCCACATCAGCCTAGAACAAACGATCTCACACACAAAAACACTGCTAGCGTCAGCCATAATCGTGATGACAACTGCACCATCACGCATGCCTCTTGCGTTGGATTTCAGTACTCAGAACAGAATCATCAACCTGCTACTGCTTCACATATTCTTCCTTGAGCAGATCCTTCAACAGCAGCAAGAAGCATAATATCCATTTTATAGATGAGGAAGCATAGCATCCTGATAAACAGAAATACCAATTAGATGACAGAAATATAACCAAAGATCATGCCATTACATTTTTTTCTTCAGCCGTACATAGTCTATCCCCCACACTATTCGAAGCAGCAAACCGGTATTTATCAATTATCACTTTGTTGCACAATGGATTCCATATTAGCATATTTCATAACTTTCAGAGCAACTTTAGACATCGTTGATTGCCAAGCTCTATAGATAAGGAAACAGCTTCGTTACCCCTTCAGCCACAGATGAGTACTCAGATACAGACAACCAGACAGGGCAACCTAGTAATATCGGACAATCCACTAGGACACATGAGTCTTAAAGGGGTATAAAAGGTCTATCAAAACAATGGATTATTGCCAAAGGTGAAAAAGAGAAATCTTGCATACATAAAACCACGATGTATGAACTGATCATCGATGCATAACTTCACTGGTAAGCATGTTTTCCTTTAATTGTCACCAAAAGTATTATACCAGCGAGGTATGAGCAGATGTTTTTACCACTGTTTATGACGTGTAAACTAAGCTAATTTGGAATCATGTATTACATTGCAGGTGTTCTTGATCTGCCTGTTAGCAGGTTGCAGTATCTGTTGGTTCAACACAGTATGCTTTGTGCTCTGCATACGCAATTTCTCCTCGAAGAATCGCCCACTGGCCCTCTCCCTCTCCATAAGCTTCAATGGGCTAAGTGCTGCATTCTACACCCTCTTTGCCAATGCCCTCTCCCCCTTTTCCCCAGCTGTCTACCTCCTTCTCAATGCCATCGTCCCTCTCGTAGTATCTCTTGTTGCGCTGCCAGCAATCCTCCTCTGCCACCCACATGAAGGCCACCTCCAGATCGTGCCCAAGTATGACAAACGTGTCTTTCTTGGTCTCTACATACTTGCGTTTATCACTGGCATATATCTAGTGATCTTCGGCTCTTTCCCCACAACCAATTCCACTGCATGGGTGGTCCTTACAGGTGCCACGGTCCTCCTCGCCCTCCCTCTCATCATCCCTGCCTCCTCCAGTTGTTTTCATGGTGACACACATGCCCCTGACCCTGTAGTTCCACTCAACCACGATGATGCACAAAGACCACTTTTGCTTAATAATGATCACCACACCGAGTCCAATGCCATGATGCAGAAAACTGTGGAACACCAGATGCAGGATCGTTGCTTAGGGGCAATACTGGAGAAGGGACGCATGTTGGTTCTTAGTGAGGAGCATAGTGCAAAGAAACTTATCCAGTGTGTCGACTTCTGGCTATACTACACAGCCTACTTCTGTGGTGCCACTGTTGGGCTAGTGTACAGCAACAACTTAGGGCAAATTGCACAATCATTTCACCGGCAATCTCAGCTCAGCATGCTTCTTGCCGTCTACTCCTCCTGCTCCTTTTTTGGCCGCCTTCTCTCTGCTCTTCCAGACTTCCTTCACAGGTCCCTCTGTCTTGCTTTTATACCTGCATGTATCTTAAAAATCTCACCAGATGGCATATAAACTAACTATATATTGAATTTGCATGCAGGAAGGTTTCATTTGCTCGGACAGGGTGGCTTGCTGCTGCGTTGGTTCCCATGCCAATGGCGTTCTTCCTGATGTGGAAATTGCATGATATAAAAATTCTGGTAGCAGGAACAGCACTAATTGGCCTAAGCTCAGGTTTCATCTTTTCTGCAGCAGTGTCAGTAACCTCTGAGCTCTTTGGACCAAACAGCATTGGCATGAACCATAACATCCTCATCACCAACATCCCTCTTGGATCACTTATCTACGGTCAGATTGCTGCCTTAGTGTATGATGCAAATGGCATAAAGATGTCAGTAATAGACAAGCACAATGGCATGATTGACACTATGGTGGTTTGCATGGGGCCAAAGTGCTACTCGATCACATTCTTTGTGTGGGGTTGTATCACAGTGCTGGGGTTGGTGTCAAGCATAATCCTATTCTTGAGAACAAGAATGGCTTACAGCTCTAATGCCAGTCAGCCTAGCTGTAAGCACCTTAGCCAAGTTTCAAGCTGACAGTTGACATAACGCCTTGATATGTTACTTACAGTTGACATAACGCCTTGATATGAAACGATGGCTAGTTTGTACACATTTTGAATGATTTAGTTAGATACTTAGATGAACTGAGTTAGTAGTTAAATAACATGTATGTAAACAAATGTTACGGGCATTAGGCCCAGTGGGCCCAATGAATAGTACCCGCGAGTACTGTAGCATGGGATTAGGATGGATTAGTTTCTGTTGGTTAGATTAGTTTCTTTCTTAGGAGTCAAGTCTTCCATCTATATAAGGACGGGAGTGTATCTACTTTTATTAAGCAATGAATAATCAAGATTAGTTCCTCAAGTTCTAGCCCTAGAATCTCCTCTCATCCCCTCTAAGCCGACGTCGCTCGGCTATCTTTCCGGCGATGTTTACCTAATAATTGTGCTCATATCAGTTCAGTTCCGGAACGATCGTAATGGAGATCGGAGAGGGGAGTGGAGGTGAACGTTGCTGCGGAGAGGGTAGCGATGGCGGGCGCCGTCGCCCCTGGACGCCGTCGGGACGTTCCCGGCGGCGAACAAGGCTCTGACGGGTTTAGGGACTCAACTAATTTCTTATTGCTTGCCCAAATAAGATTACAATCCCCTTCCTTTTATACCGCAAGGAAGCTTGGCCAGGACTCCACGTAACAACTCCAGACTCAATCTTAACAAACTCCTAACCGAACAAGACTTAGCCCTAATTTAAACAACTCAACCAGAACTCAACCGGACTCTACTAAACTGATAAAAAAAATCCTGTAGCCGATCACGGCGACGCAGCTGCGCTGTCCCCCGCGCCTGGCGGCTTCTTTCTCCTGCGCTCGTAAACACGGCCCACAAACGCGTCCGTAACATTTCCGCCCTCCTTGAGAGACAGCTCGTCCTCGAGCTGGAATGCAGGGAAACGATCTTCGAACACCGGACGGGGAACCCAAGTAGCTTCGGACGCTGAGCAATCCTGCCATTGCACCAAGACCTCCCAAACGCCACGGTTGAGCCGATAACGAAGCACTTCCGCAGGAGAGGGATCGACCTTGCCGCGAACAACTTCAGGAAGCGGGGGCGGCGAGTCGGGAGGGGTGCCGTGGAAGGGCTTGAGGAAGACGACGTGGAACACATCATGGAGCTTGGCGCGGCTAGGCAGACGTAGCCGGTACGCGAGATCACCGACGCGCGCCACCACCTGGTAAGGCCCAAAAAATCGCGGCGAAAGCTTGGACGTACCACTGATGCCGAGAGACTTGGCTGGCCGATGCTGAAGACGAAGCCAGACCCAATCGCCCGTCTCAAACGTGACGTCGCGATGATGTTCGTCATAGCGGGACTTCATAGCGGACTGGGCTTGCTCCAAACGCCCCGCAACATCCGCCAAGAACTCGTCCCGATCACGAAGCTGCTGATCCACGGCGACCACGGGCGACGATCCTGGCTGGTAAATCCGCAAGGACGGGGGATCCCGGCCGTACACCACGCGAAACGGCGTCGCGCGCAGGGAGGACTGATAGGACGAGTTATAGCAGAACTCGGCCCACGGTAGCCAACGCGTCCACTGACGAGGTCTGTCGCCTGTCATACACCGCAAATACATCGCTATAATGCGGTTAACCACCTCCGTCTGGCCGTCGGTCTGAGGGTGGAATGCCGTGCTGAGGTTGAGGGCGACGACGGACAATCGGAGGAGCTCGGACCAAAAGGTGCTGGTGAAGACGGGATCCCGATCACTGACGATAGAGGAGGGGATACCGTGGAGCCGGACGATGTCGTCGAAGAAGGCACGCGCCACCGAGCTTGCCGTGTACGGGTGGCGAAGGGCGATGAAGTGGGCGTACTTAGAGAAGCGGTCGACGACGGAGAGGATGACTGTTTTGCCGTTGACGCGAGGAAGCGCCTCGATGAAGTCCATCGAAATATCCGCCCAAACCTGTGACGGAACGTCGAGAGGTTGCATGAGGCCGGCCGGATGAAGATGTTCCGCCTTGTTGCGCTGGCACGTACTGCAGGAACGGACGAAGTCCTCGACCAGTTTGCGCATGCCGGGGACGAAGAAGTGGCGGAGTCGGTGCAGCGTTTTCTGGACGCCCTCATGGCCCATGGAGTGGGCGTCTGCCAGCAAGTCGTTCCACACCGGGCAGTCCGCCGGCAGGAACACCTTGCCACGAAACAGGAGCAGACCTTCCGCCATGGTCCAGCCAGCTCCGCCGTCACCCCGCTGCACGGCGGCGACCCGTTCCTGGACGTCAGGACGGACCTGGAGATCCTGTCGGAGGCGATCGAGGCAGGGAAAGAGCGGAGCAGACAGGGCGCGCGCTGCCATGTGATCCTCATCTCGTCGCGACAGCGCGTCGGCCGCTGCGTTCTGCCGGCCGGGGCGATACTCCACCTGAAACGAATAGCCAAATAATTTGCTTACCCACTGGTGTTGGGGAATTGTGGTGAGGCGCTGGTCGAGGAGGTGCTTCAAGCTGTAGTGATCGGTGCGGATGAGGAACGAGCGCCCCCAGAGATACGGCCGCCAGTGCCGAACCGCCTTGACGAGTCCGATGAGCTCCCGCTCATATGCTGCGAGCTTGGCGTGATGGGGAGCAACCTGTCGACTGAAATAAGCGATGGGTCGATCACCTTGGTGCAGAACGGCTCCAAATCCCGCACCGGATGCATCACAGTCAACGACGAACGGAGCGGCGAAATCTGGTAATTGGAGAACCGGGCCGGTCGTCAGGGCCACTTTGAGTTCAGTGAACGCCGCGGTCGCCTCGGGGCCCCATTTAAATGCTTCTCGCTTGAGGAGACGCGTGAGGGGCGCAGCGATGGTGCCGTAATCCTTGATGAAGCGGCGATAATACCCCGTGAGGCCAAGGAACCCGCGCAAGGCACGGAGGGTGGCCGGTTGGGGCCAGTCGCGTACAGAATCGATCTTGGCGGGATCCATGGCGACGCCTTCGCCGGAGATGACGTGGCCAAGGTACGCGATCGTGGACACCCCGAATGCGCACTTGGAGAGCTTGAGGAAGAGCCGTTGCTGCGCCAAGAGTTGAAGCACCGAGCGAACATGACGGAGATGATCGGAC
Source organism: Leersia perrieri (assembly GCA_000325765.3). Classification (NCBI taxonomy): domain Eukaryota; kingdom Viridiplantae; phylum Streptophyta; class Magnoliopsida; order Poales; family Poaceae; genus Leersia; species Leersia perrieri. The sequence goes on from CM002479.1 coordinate 370,340, forward strand.
CACGTCTGGCTGTAGATCAAGATATCGTCGAAGAACACCAACACGAAGCGGCGAAGGAATGGCTTCAGAACGGCGTTCATGAGCGCTTGGAAGGTGGCAGGCGCGTTAGTGAGGCCGAACGGCATCACGAGAAACTCGTAGTGCCCTTGATGTGTGCGAAACGCCGTCTTGTGGATGTCGTCAGGGTTCATGCGCACTTGATGGAACCCGCTGCGGAGGTCGAGCTTGGAGAAGAAGCGCGCCCCCTTGAGCTCGTCGACCACCGGGATTGGGAACTTGTCCTTGACAGTCTTGTCGTTGAGGGCAGCACAATTATTAGGTAAACATCGCCGGAAAGATAGCCGGGCGACGTCGGCTTAGAGGGGATGAGAGGAGATTCTAGGGCTAGAACTTGAGGAACTAATCTTGATTATTCATTGCTTAATAAAAGTAGATACACTCCCGTCCTTATATAGATGGAAGACTTGACTCCTAAGAAAGAAACTAATCTAACCAACAGAAACTAATCCATCCTAATCCCATGCTACAGTACTCGCGGGTACTATTCATTGGGCCCACTGGGCCTAATGCCCGTAACATTACATCCCTCCTTTCAAGCAGCTCGTCCTCGAGCTGCAACACGTCTTTGGGATGCATGTCCGAACGACTCACACTAAAGATATGAGCAAAATGTCTAACTGAACTAAGACCCAAGCCTTTTACATCTCGGCTTTTAATATTATTATGGTAGAAAAATAAATCTAACAATACCATGGAGCACCATGTCACCAGGTCATTGTTTACCGTTGGTGGGCCCCATCCAGAAGCTCGTAAAGAGAGAATGAGTCCGCACAATGATCCAATGTTGATGGCCCAGCTGACCCGGTGGAAGTAGAAAACTATGCCCTGTTGACAACTAACCCACCAGCAAGTCACGGGAAAGCCTTGGTCAGTAGCGTGGCTGTCTGTTGATGTCCTCGGTGGAAAGCCCATCCATTGGCCCAACATACAATTCAGCTGTGACTTCCCTCGAGGACCAGGAGGCCAGCCCATATGCCACCGAGCTAGTGACAAAGGGGAAAAAATATCCCCTTCCTCTCGCGTAGACGCCGCCGCCGCCGCCGCCAGAAACATGTGGCGCGCGTGGATAACACAGCAACCGTGCCGCTTTTCTCGTCGCATGTGCTCTGTTTCCGCTCCTCGCCTCCTCGCGTATCCTGCGCAACTCGCCGAGCCCCACGCTGCAGTGCGCGTCGCCCGAGGTTGTATCGCCTCCTGGCGCCTCTCATCCGAATAACGGAGACCCCATGATTTCTCAACAAACCCCAAGATCCACGCTGCTCTTCGAAGCCGTGTTGCAACAACCTCACCCGGAGACCACACCGCCTCCCTCGAAATCCGCTCAGATTTTCTGGCTACTGCAACAGCTCGCGAGTAGCACGCAGTTCCGGCCTCGCGCATTCCTAGTCGTTGTCGCTGGCGTGGCTGACGAGTAAGACCGCGATGGCGTCGCTGTTGCCAAGACCAGGAGCGAGGTGGAGGTCCGTTTGCTGGTGACTCCCATCGACTCCGATCTGATCTCGGTTTCGCCCTAGGCTTCACCGCTGATGCAAGATGACATGGCGCCGCCGGGGATAAAGCATACAGGAAGCCAAAAAGCACCGTTGCCCTTCGTTGTCGCCGGCGGCTCACCCTCCTTCCCGATTTGCTGCTCCTCATGCGTCTTTTGAAGACGTGCCGACACAGATGCAGGGATGGAGTATGGCGACGCGACACAATGTCATGTGATGGCGAGTTGACTGGTGGTGCCACAGTTGGTGTTGTCATCATGACATCCACCGCGTGGCTCTCCGGCACCAAGGTCTGATCCGTAGCCCTTAATTCCACAACTTTTCGTATGGTGGGAGTGTTGCCGATTGGCAGAGGAAGCAAGGGAATGCTGTTAGACGCAGTCAATATCGGCATTGGCAATGGCGGGGTTGCCTTGCAATGGACGAGGGTCGGAGCTGCGCCGAGGATTCCATCTCTCTGTTTGGCCGCCCCTTGCACGTCTTCTACCTTCAGCTTCTCATCATGTTCCAAGTGGAGATCACGGGTCTCCCACCTTTGGTTCATGGAGATCAACATATCAAGGGCTAGATCTAGTTTGGAGGATATGGCCGCATGATCTTCTGGTGAGGACGTCGGCATGGCGTGGCGCTTGGCTCTTTTGTCGTCAGTGACACGTCGGGTGGTGGAGATGACTGGAGGTGCACCAAACTTGGCCTTGATCTGCTCAGCAAACCGAGGCCAATTCATTGTCGCGCATGACCAGATTGTTGAGGGGAGTGGGCTCTCCCACCGCCGGTACCACAAGGCAGCCGCACCAACTAGGTGATGTGATGCCAGGTGCACCTTCTCCTCCTCCATGGTGCGCTCCTCCTCGAAGAACCACTCAAAGCAATCCAACCAAGGTTGAGGACCCTTCATTCCGTCGAACTTCGGAAGCCCTAAGTAGTAGTATCGGGAGACTCGTGCCTCCCGATGAACGAAACCCCTGCCGCTAGCCATTGATGGCAAAGCAGCAGTTGGCTCTGATATCAAACTGAACTGATATGAGCACAATTATTAGGTAAACATCGCCGGAAAGATAGCCGGGCGACGTCGGCTTAGAGGGGATGAGAGGAGATTCTAGGGCTAGAACTTGAGGAACTAATCTTGATTATTCATTGCTTAATAAAAGTAGATACACTCCCGTCCTTATATAGATGGAAGACTTGACTCCTAAGAAAGAAACTAATCTAACCAACAGAAACTAATCCATCCTAATCCCATGCTACAGTACTCGCGGGTACTATTCATTGGGCCCACTGGGCCTAATGCCCGTAACAACAAAATTATCACAAAGAAATATAAAGAAAGCAGCAATTACAATGGTTGTCTGAGCAGCAAAAGTGAAGGATAGAAGTTCCATTATAAGGCATTGATGTTGGCATCCAAGATTCCATGAAATTAGTTTTGAATGCTTGTTTCTAACTGAACTCATAAAATAAAAACCATTTCTCAGTTTAGCCCTGGCATTTAGAACTTTGTGTACGACGTAGCTGTCAAATTGGATGTCTCGTCCTAGCATGTTAGGTCAGCACCTAAAATATAACTAAGAGAACTAGCTAGTCTTTAGTGACAGAAAGAACCTTCAAATTTAGCAAGGAATGCAGATGGGCAGAGCAGTCCTAGCTATCTTTGTTAAGTTACATGCACTGACCAGCTGCACACAAAAGCCTAAGCTATTGGGGAAAGGCGGGCAATTCACTTTATACACTCCAACACTCCCCCTCACACGAGACCCCCTCAAGTCTCAAGCGTGGAATATTGGAGTAGGCGGCAATTAATTTATTTAATTGCGCGCCAGCTAGGATTCGAAATCGAGACCTTTGGCTCTGATACCATGTTAAGTTACATGCACCGACCAGTTGCACCCAAAAACCTAAGCTGTTGGGGAAAGGCGGGCAATTCACTTTATACACTACAACAATCTTTAATCACAAATGCCATATTTCAGTAACAGCAAATCCATAAAAAAAAAGACAGTACTAACACAAAGATATAGACTTTGTTTGACCTCCAGGCCTATAATTTCCTTGTATCTACGGGACATCAGATAAAGATGGCATGCCATCTGCATGTATGCATGTTGAAACAAACTTTCAAGACATGCCAGGTACTCTTTTAAAGCATTTGTAGGAGTCAGTCACCAGCCAGCAATTTGAGATGTCATAAAACTGTTTGACATACTGCAAAAATGCCACGTCCAAATTACCTGATGAAGGTCTACAACTGAAGGGAGCCAATACAGTTTATTGAACTAAGGATGGCGCGTGAGTCTAGGACTATCTTTTCTCTTGTTCATCATGCTTCCGCCAGGGATTAAGGGCTTCTCTCATAGCCTGAGCCTCTGGGCTGCTTTCCCAAGCTCTTTTTTCTGATTCCAAGACCGTTACCTTCTCATCTGCAGAACATAACCAAATAGTAGTAGAAAACGGTAAGTGAGATTAGCATGAATCAATGAACAGAAGAAAAAAAAAGAGAGTTATTTTTCTTCGAAGGGGCTCGAGCAGGGACGCACAGAAGCCGGTATGGATCATGAAGAGCTCCATGGCAGCACCTATGGCCGCGCCGCCGCCGGCAATCTTGAGGTACCATCCCAGGAACTTCATATCCTTCCAGTCTACCAGTGATACAATGCGGATGCACAGATCTTGTTTACTCTTGCACACCGCGGCTGCTCGTGCAAGCTGCCACATCCGAAAAGGGCAGTCAGTGAAATGAAAGAAGCATGGCAGACGCGGGTTTTGGGACGGGTATTCAGATATAGCACAATTTCTTTTGAAAGAAAACCACGGAATGACATTCTGCCAGCCTGAAAATTCTAGCTTGATCATAATTGTAATATCTATAGACAGATTATGAAAGAGGTACGCGAGTGAGGGGAAGCGAAAGGGTCCTATATATTAGACATGCATGAAATTTGTTCCCCCAATCTACTACTAGTCTACTACACATTGCCAGGTCAAAACTATTTGCGCTGCAAGGAGTCCACAAATTGTTCAATGATGGAAGGCGAACTGTTTATAATTTCATCATTAAAAAACAATTTGTTCATCTTTTTGGAAGAAATATGAAATACAGAGTAGATACGAGATATCGCTCTATTCCTTTGCTTATTATTCATCATAAATTTCGCTCTACTGGGAGATCACATAATTCATTGAAGAAAAAAAAACTCTGAACACTAGCGGTTGGTACTAAAACAACAAACTGCCAGTGATTTCAAATGCAGACTTCATTCCCCCCACCACCCAAAGAAAAAAAAACTCTTTGATGCACAGTTAACATAAGGACAGGACACATTCCATGATTCAGAAAATGGATATAGAAATCAATAAGAAGAACACTAGGAATTGGGAATTAATTTTACCTTTATGGCTTTGCACTCTGCGCTGTGTACAGACAGCGTGGTCGCCAACGCGTGCTATCGGCGTCTCGCGCGGTCTCTTCTCCGTCAAAGGTAGCTTGGCTAGGCCGGAGGTCGGCGGCGGCGGCGGATGAGGCGAGGTTAGGGTGGCAGTGGCACAGATGGAGAGGACGAAGAGGATCTGGGCCTTCCTCTCTTGACAATAGTAAACCGACGGCCCAGATGATCCCACGATTTTGGAGATAGGCCCACAATAGGCCAATCCGGCCCAACACAAAAAATATCACTGCTTGCCTCTCGCCGCTGGGGATGCACGTGCGCCAAATAGCGATCCCCTCCCACCACACGCTTGCGATTGCGACCGGCATGGCGGCGACCTCGCCGCCGATGAGGTCCGTCGCCGTCGCCGCCGCCGCCGCGCTTCTCCTAATCCCTTCTCCAACCCTCAACCGTATCTCCTTTCCCTCCTCCCGCCGTCGCTGCCCTAGTGCTTCTGCTCTTCGCTGGAGACCTGCGCGGTGCCGCGGGAAGCCGGCAGTCACGGACGTGGTAGACGAGGAGGACGAGGAGAGGGAGACTTCACCGGATGCCAAGCTAGATGATGTGCGCGGGTGGTTCGTGCTAGATGAGATTGGAATGGACATCGTCAGCATCGCCTTGCCTGCTGCGCTTGCCCTCGCCGCCGACCCCATTACGGCGCTCATCGACACCGCATTCGTTGGTCATATCGGTAAGCTTCTTGCTTCCTCCCTTACTTGCAGTTGTAAGTTTCCATTCATCATGTCATCTTTTAGCACAAGATTTTATTGGGTTCACGGGTTTCATCTCATTCATCAGGTTCGGCTCAACTTGCTGCTGTCGGAGTATCCCTTTCTATCTTCAATTTGGTATCCAAGCTGCTCAATGTGCCATTGCTCAATGTCACCACCTCCTTTGTTGCCGAGCAGCAGGCACTGGATGCCGATTATACCAGCGCAGCAGAAAGTAGGCAATTTGCAGATCTTATTTCCTATGTTAAATACATCCCTCTTGTTTGCATAACACTGATTAGTGTTTAGTCCTCACATAGGAGATGGAATTTCGAGCCCACAAGAGAAATCAGGTGACCAAAGGAAGTTCCTTCCAGCGGTCTCAACATCCTTGGCTCTAGCTGCTGGCATCGGATTGATGGAAATGATGGCACTCATCCTTGGGTCTGGCACACTAATTGACATCGTCGGTATACCTACTGTACGTGACACTAATCTATTTCCATATTCACATATCTGGGATTTATTTATTTTTTTGACTGAAATCTGGGATTTATTTATTCTCTCAAACATGGTGCTAGTTGTTGATATCTAAAGTTTAAATTCTGTGTACAACTAGCAGTTAGGTGAGTCAGGTGCCACATTTTCTTGTCCTGTTTTTCTGTATGAATATTCATCTTGATGTATATAACTTATACTACTACAAAAATGTTTTAAGACCTATTCTATGTGCTTTATTACTCAAGTTTTCGGCTGATAGTAAGGGATCAGACAATAGTCTTCGATCAATGTGTGAATATGAACTAAACTATGATTTATATTTCTAAAAATCTAGAATGAGACTAGACCAATATTTTGATCATGGTGTATCCTAAGCTTGACTATTTTGTTTTACTTTATTTAGACCATCATATTACAGAGCAGAAAATATTTACCTAACGGGCCCTTGAAACTGCCCACCCTCAAAAAGAGTGCTGTTAGGCATTAACCCATTAATAAAATTTGGGGACCAAATTTAGTTAACACCTGACCTCCATTAGTTTATTCGTTTTCAATATTTGTGGCTCAAGTCTACGTAACCTTGGAATTATTCTAAATAACTCTTTATACAGATCTAATAAGCTCGTAATACTCTGGTTCAACATAACTTCCCTGTACAACATACACAGGATTCACCAATGCGTGTACCAGCAGAACAATTTCTTACTTTAAGGGCATATGGTGCACCTCCAGTCATAGTAGCACTTGCAGCACAGGGTGCTTTTCGTGGATTCAAGGATACAAGGACACCGTTGTTTGCTGTTGGTAAGACAATGTATGCAAACTCTTCTGGACGAAATCATTGGGCTTAGGGTGCTTTATAATTCTTCCAATTTTCCATTTGGACTTGAATATTTGCTTTCTAAGTAGTTGAACACCATCGTTTCTTGTTTCAGTGCATGTATAAATTCTCACGATACAATTTGACTGATTATATATATGAACTGAAATTTATTGTCAAACTGCATCTTTTAGTTATTTATAAAGTATATGCTTCTAATGTTGTTTATATGTTTCATGCTAGCTATTAAGTTGAAAATAACTTAAAATTCTGTGCATGTGTTCTGAAATGCTGTCTGATGCATATGATTTGCTGTAGTTACTCTAATATAGTTACATATTTTTATTGTTACTACCTTACTATGTTTGCCTTCTTGTTTGAGACAATAAATGTATTTGACTTGAAATGATAAAAACCTAATACTCTGATGCTTACAGTTGCTGGTAACCTAGTGAATGCATTGTTGGATGCTATATTTATTTTTCCACTTGGACTAGGAGTAAGTGGCGCTGCATTGGCAACAGTGGCATCTGAGTATGTTGAACTTACCATGATACTTTTCAACAAAATTACCTTTTATTTCAGTTGGAATCTCTTCACTTCTCTTAATTTTTTTAATGTACTCATAGATCCCTAATCTATCTTCATAATTTATCTGCATTTATTTAGGTATTTGACAGCATTCATCCTCCTATGGAAGCTGAATAGCCAAATAGTTCTGTTCTCGTGGAATATTGTTGCTGGAGACATCATCCGCTACCTAAAATCTGGTTGGCCAATATCCCTCAAGTTGATTTTGAAAGAGTTTACAAAATGGTGGTTTTGCTTTCTTTTAAGAAAACATTGATTGACGAAAACTATGGATGAGCTCCAACACAATTTAGTATCTGCTATATTGAAAAACCACTTTAACACAAATCAATACATGATTCTCTAGGTGCACTGCTGATTGCAAGAACCATAGCAGTAGTCCTGACATTCACAGTGTCGACATCACTGGCTGCCAGGGAAGGGTCTGTACCAATGGCTGGCTATGAGATATGCTTGCAAGTGTGGTTAACAATTTCTCTACTCAATGATGCACTAGCTCTTGCTGGTCAGGTGTGTACATTTACAGGACCAGAATTTATTTTCTAGCCTCTAATCTTTATGCTTGCCTGTAAAGTATTCATAATACAATGCAGGCTCTACTTGCAAGTGAATATGCAAAAGGAAACTACAAGAAAGCCCGCATTGTCTTATACAGAGTCCTGCAGGTAAGAAGAAATTATAATATTATGTTCGCAAATGCTTGACATTTGTCCTCTTGTTTTTGCTCTTGCTATAAGATCCTCAATACTTTTGTGTGTGTGTGTGTAGATTGGCGGTGTAACTGGTGTAGCGCTTGCTACAACCTTATTCCTTGGGTTTGGATATTTGTCCTTGTTGTTTACAGATGACCCAGCAGTTTTAGATGTTGCCCAAACTGGAATCTGGGTAACAACTATTCTGAAAAGTCAATACTTGATTTATCAAGTGGCATGCAATGATTTTATAGTAATGACTGATTAAACTTTGCAGTTTGTCACAATTTCTCAACCGATAAACGCTGTTGCTTTTGTGGCCGATGGACTCTACTACGGCGTCTCTGACTTTGCTTTCGCAGCATACTCTACAGTTCAGATTTCTGTTCTTATCATGTCCTATTGTTTTGTTATCAGGTATAGCTGCAACATCCTAACCATATTATATATTTGCTGTTTCAGTTATTTGCTGGGACTGTCTCATCAGCAGTACTGCTTGTGGCTGCTCCTAAGTTTGGTCTTGGTGGCATCTGGGCTGGTCTTACTCTCTTTATGAGTTTGCGAGCGATTGCTGGGTTCTGGAGGTAGTAATGGATGATTCCTTTGGAATAGACCAGTTTCGTTAGAAAACCATGTTGTTTACTTGATTGATTTTCTGGTTTCCAGGATAGGGAGCAAAGGTGGACCATGGAAGACAATCTGGTCTGAAACTGAGTAAAGAAAGGAGATAGTAATCATGTATAGTCAATTATTCGATTAACCTCTTACAGTTAGCATTTAAAGGAAACTACATAACGGCAAGCAGGAACGGCAGATGACTGCTGGCCATAGTCCAGAACATGATTTTCTTTAGGAGATGATGACAGTGTAGCGCAGTGAATTGGTTACAAGTACATGCATAGTCAATTATTCGATATTTGTTACAAGTACATATATATCTAGAGCTGTAGATATATATGTATCTCTCTTTGTTTAGACTGCTATAGGAAGTTGGTTCGACTTGTACAGAGAAAGCTGAAAACTGATGTATACAAACACATTGGGAGCCATCCATGTAATAAGTGAGACACATTTGTTGGAAAAGTATATAATTTGGTGAATTATTGCTTTCTGTTGATAATTGTTGGGGTTATGGCCCGGGATTTTGCTAAGGTTCAGTAATCAGTATGAACATACTCTGCTCAAGGCAGGTTGATGCACCTGCAAACAACAAAGATACTGTATGAAAGCTGTGATGGGCCAGACAGATGCCATAGAAACTGGAGGCCCAATAAGCTGATGGCCCACAGGTGCAGAGCGTTCCTTACTTCCTTAGGTAAGGAGAGTGGAGCAGAGGAGACAGATCGAGCAGGAGGAAGACGACGACGAGACTCGAGAGAAATCGGCGAAGGAAGAGGAAGAAGATGCCTTGCCTGAACGTGTCGACGAACGTGAACCTGGATGGGGTGGACACCTCCGCCGTCCTCGCCGACGCTTCCAAGACCGTTGCCGACATCATCGGCAAGCCCGAGAACGTACGCTCTCTGTTCTCTTCTTCTTCCCCCTTTTTCCTCGTCTTCTCTCTCTGCCCACCCTAGCTAGGTTTATTTCTTCTTCCTAGATGTCTTCGATTCTTGTAGGGGCATTCCGTTCCTAGCTTCAATCTATCTTTTAAACCGGTACCTCAGTGGATTATCACCTTCTTCCTCTTGTCTGGTGATTCAACCTTCTCGAGGCGATTAGGGTTTAGGTTTATTTCTTTGGCGTGAACTATTGCAATCGGGAAATTGATCTGTATGTTAGTGGTAGCGAACCACGAGTGCACGAACATTTCCATGTGGACAAGTGCTCACCTCTGAAGTCTTAACTAGTATCAACTATAAAGATGTTCATATGGGAATACAACTAACTCTGGTAGATACACCAGGGACCGAGAGTCTGAGACTAGTTGAGGGGACAGAGAAGCTCCTTACTCTTCTTGGAATTCCTTAACAGTTCAAAAAAAAAATTGTAGTGATTTTGAAAAGAACATCGTAAACCATCGTTTGTATGAAAACCTGGCGGTTTCATTTTGAGTAGCCCAGACTGCCAAAATGTATAAACTACCTTCTATTTTCTGCGTCAAATCTCACTCTTTTTCCCATTTGTTTAAGTCGGCAAAATAAATCATCAATACATCAGAGATCTATTCTCCTGGATATTCCTTGCTTCCTATGATCATCATATTTTGAAAATTGAAACAAATAAGAAACTTTCATAAAAGATATTGGGTAAGACAGGACTAATCTAACCTTAAGTAAAGATCAGATGCAGTCAGTCTGAACTAAAATGTTTGTAAGCTTGTACATCTTCCACCATTTACTCAGAATTTTTTCAAAAAATATGTCGATTTCATGTTTTTCATTCTAAATATTGATTCTTCTAGAAGCTGCCCATACTAGAGAATAGTTGTTAGAACGATATTTGATGTGTGTCGTAAATAGCTAGATTATTGTCAGTGGATGATTACACGCGACATGAAAAATGGCTAGCTTTATTGTTAGTGTACTAGATTTTTTTTTGACTCAGAATAAGTATTATTTTTTCTTGGAAAATGGATTAATCCTGGCCTCTACTTCCAAACTGGATGTACACAGCCAATCAGCATTACTTGTCTGGTTATAATCTGTGAATCATGATACCTAACCCAAATTGAGGCTTTAGTCGGACAATGTTGCTATAATGCTATGTAGATTTCAAGACGCTATATGATAGCACAATGTCAGACTTGTGCTATTGCAAAACTGAAAGTGAACCTCTAAAATGTTATGGTTTTTTTCACAGCATATGTTGATATACTTATTAGAGTTCTTAATGCTTATCCTCCCACAGTATGTGATGGTTGTTCTCAAGGGTTCAGTGCCTATGGCATTTGGAGGTACCCAGGATCCTGCCGCTTATGGCGAGCTGGTTTCCATTGGAGGGTTGAACCCTGATGTCAACAAGAAGCTGAGTGCTGCCATTGCCTCCATCCTGGAGTCAAAGCTGTCTGTTCCCAAGAAGCGTTTCTACCTCAAGTTCTACGATTCCAAGGTCTGTAGCTCCCATTTTTTATTGACTGTTCATTCATGGGTCTTCTTCGCCATGTAGTCATATTTTTCTCATTGCAATTTTGCTG
>CM002479.1:381861-449794 GCA_000325765.3 Leersia perrieri
GTTGGTGGCAAAGTGGTTTGGTACTTGCATAGCAAGGGTCTTAGTCAGGTTTGGTTCTTAAGCACGAAACTTGGCTGGTGTCTGGTCTGTTTCTGTTTGGCACAGCCCAAGTACGAACGTGCTTGCTGCCTAATAAATTCATTTTGACTTCTCCTTTGTTGTGTGCTCCTCAACCAGAACAGGTAGATTGGCCAATCGACTTTGCCTCGTTGATGCATTGGCATTTCACCTAACTATGCTCATATACTTTGGGAGTTCATCGTGAGTACCTGGAAATGTAATTATGTTGAATCTATGTATAGAATTTCACTTTTGACCATATTTAGTAACCATAGTTTCACAATGGACCAGGGTTAAACATATCTTTCACATAACACCATGTATTGTTACCATTTCTTGTACTTTGGGCCAGGCTTACAACTAAACAATTGTTAGCACAAGTACAACTAATAATCGGTTCCCCTATATCCTATTAGGTAGATGAGGTTTTATTACTATGCATTTGAACATTCACAAATCAGATTTCGCTACTTAGCAATTGAGGGTGAACTTAACTTGATGAAGTATCCAAACTAAAATAAATGAATCATGAAGTACTAAAGGCTACTTTCAAAATATCAAAACTAAATACCCTTGATCACTGTGCCCCTGATTAGGCTAAGTTGTTAAAAGTGGACGTAATTGAGTTACCCATAAATTAATTCAACACTTTAAAATAGACGATTAAGCATGATGAAGTCTTTGTTGCTTGCAACTTTATAAACCCCGGTCCAAAGTGCAAAGAAATATAATTATATGCGGTGTTATGTGAAAATATGAACCTAGCACTAGTCCATTGTAAAACTTTGGTTAATAAAAATGGTCTAAAGTGTAATTTACTCTATAAACAATAAATAATCTCAACACAAGAATCAGAATGGCCCAACTTTGTGGCATTCAGCTAGTACGCTCAAGACGTGCAAAATGTTCTAGGAGAAAAAAAAAGGAAATAGCACAAAATGGCAGAAATGGTGTAAGGCAATGCTGACCGTTGACTTGTCACGTTAGGCCGTGTCGGTGCCGTCTCTCCTAACCTTCCTTCGATTCCTTCGTTGAGATCTCATTCCTCTTCTCCTCGAGGCAGCCCGCCCAGATCCATCCGACGACGCCATGGCCGCCGCCTCCCCTCCCCTCCTCCCCATCTCCTCCGCCGACGCTAACCCAGCCGCCACGCGGGCCTTCCTGGGCCGCCTCCTCGACTCCATCAAGCGCGCGCTCTCCGGCGCCCGGCCCTGGCCGGAGCTCATCGACCGCAGCGCGCTGTCCCGCCCGGAATCCCTCTCCGACGCCACCGCCCGCCTCCGTAAGAACCTGGCCTACTTCCGCGTCAACTACGCCGCCATCGTCGCCCTCTCCCTCGCCGCCACGCTCCTCGCCCACCCCTTCTCCCTCGCCGCCCTCCTCGCCCTCCTCGCCGCCTGGTGCTTCCTCTACCTCCTCCGCCCCGCCGACGCGCCCCCTCTCGCCGCTTTCGGCCGCACCTTCTCCGACAGGGAGACCCTCGGGGGACTCATCGTCGCCTCCGCCTTCGTCGTCTTCCTCACCTCCGTCGGATCCCTCATCTTCTCCGCGCTCGCCCTTGGTGCCGCCCTCGTCTGCGCGCACGGCGCATTCCGCGTGCCTGAGGATCTCTTCCTCGACGAGCCTGCGTCTGACGCCGGCGCTTCCCTCAACCTGCTCTCCTTCATCACCACCGCCACCGGAGGCCGCGTCTGAGATCTCATCCTTGCAATCATAAGGTCATAGCCTTTATTTTCATTTTTTTTTTCACCTATAAAACACCATCATACATTCATACTGCAAATGTGCAATCCTTGTGTATTGCCTGGAATTAGAATTAAGATTAGAGGAAAATGATACAGCTATATGATACACAAACGAATTTGTTGAGAGTTTTGTTTTGTTTCCGTTTGCCTTGGATGTATCAGAAACTTGAGAGCAACAGTAGCATTTCATCTTGATATTGATGTGATTTGTCTCATCATTCATTCCACAATGTAATTGGTCCTCTTATGCAAATCACATATTTGTTCTGTATTGCTGATTCATAGTCATACACGACATTTCGTGATGATGTTACGGATGGATCTGGGTAAATAAAATTGAATCTGATGTTGTACATGCTGTAGCATCTTCAGCTGAACATATAAACATTTTATCAGACTGCTTATCAATGCAATGATGCAACCTAAACTGCCAAGAGGTCCTGGCAGTGAATCTCATGGATGTTGCACAGAAAACGTTTGCACACATTAATTTAGGATTAGGAATTTTCATGTTCAACTTGGTGGGATCAGGAATTGTTGACGATGAACAGAGAGCTCTTGGAGCATCCCAAAAGGCTGACCAAATCTTAATATCATAGCTACATGTCCTTATGCTAGCTAGCCAAAACTATATCTAGTCATTTTCCCTTTCACTCCAATATGCTGGCCAAACTATATAGTTATGTAATTCAGTCGATGGGACCCAATAAGAAGGGAGTGCATGTAAAAGATGGCTATAAAGCCATTACCAACGCTCCTACGTGGAGCGGTGGTCTCAACTTTCATGTCAGAGGCGAATCGAGATGGCAGGGGGACCACCTCTACGTCGGAGGTGAGCCAAGGTGACAGGGGGACCGTAGCCAAAGAGGCTAGGGTTACCTACAGAGGAAATGGGATCTGTGTCGCCGCTCCTTGTTGTCGTCAACTGCATTGGGCTCGAGCTTGTCCTTATCGCTGGCAGGAGAGGGAGGGGAGAGGTGGCCATCGGCGGGAGTGGGAGAACGCTAGCGGGAGGGCGACAAAGAGTGAGAGTGTAGGCCAAAGAGTGACGAGGGGTGGGGATGGGGTTAGGTTTATATTTCTTTCTTCATTTTGGTGTTTGTTGTAAAATATTGGTCTTCTTTATGATTTAGAATAATAAAAAACTAAAAAAATAGGAGAGGCTGAAAGAGGGTGGGGAAGAGGGTGCAGTCTCTTGACTCCGCCATCAACCCATCGACCACATGGATCGCGCATTAATCATATGTAAGAGATTGGGGGTATGTATGTGAACAACTAGACATACACATATTCAAATACATTCTTCGAATCCTTTATGTTTTGGGACGGAGGGAGTATAATGGTGGGAGTAAACAACATTTGACATAATTCCTCCTGCATGGAAAAACTTCCAGGTGGGTCTATGTTGTGGACATCTGAAAGCTAATTCGGTGGGCCAGAAGCACCTGGACTGTATATATGCTTGCGAATCCTAAGTTGGGCAAGATCGTAGTAGTAATAGTAGAAGTAGGGTTGTCGGCCCAAAGAAACGAGTGGCGTGGCGATCATGGTCCAAGCAAAGTAAGGACGGTCCATGATCCCACCCGTTGTGTTGTCCTTTCTATTCTGTCCGACATAACACAACAAAATGCCGTCCTCCTTGAAAACAACAAAACACAATGGAGAAATGGGAAAAAAAAAAAAGAGAGGAGGAACTAGCCGTTGGTCCGTGGGGGACCCATCGGGGGGCAGCATTCCCGTGTCGTGCAGCCGTGCGGCCTGCTACTAGCCGTTGGTTGCAGCCTCCTCTTCTCGCTAGTAGTAAAGTCGCCAGTTATCAGCAGATACGCGCGCGCGCTTCCGTTTCCCCACTTTTCTTCGGTTCCCCCTACTCGCCACTCGCTTCTTGTACCACCAGCAATTTCTCCTCTTCTATCGACTCTCAATCCATCAAATGCAAGGACCACGCCGACGAACACCACCAGCCATGCTCACTCTCCGAGCATCCTCCCTTCTCCTCATTTTCCTCCTCCCCACGCTCGCCACCGCCGCTCACCACCACGGCCACGTCCATGCGGCGGGGGACGGCGTGGTGATCAGCCAGGCCGACTACCAAGGCCTACAAGCAATCAAGCACGACCTCTCCGACCCCTACGGCTACCTCCGCTCCTGGAACGACTCCGGCCTCGGCGCCTGGTCCGGCATCAAATGCGTCAACGGCAACGTCGTCGCCATCACCCTCCCATGGCGCGGCCTCTCCGGCACCCTCTCCCACCGCATCGGCCAGCTCACCAAGCTCCGCCGCCTCAGCCTACACGACAACGCCATTGGTGGACTCATCCCCTCCTCCCTCGGTTTCCTCCCCGACCTCCGCGGCCTCTACCTCTTCAACAACCGCTTCTCCGGCGCCGTCCCCGCTTCCATCGGCAACTGCGCCGCGCTCCAGGCGTTTGATGCTAGCAACAACCTCCTCACCGGCGGTGTTCCTCCGTCTCTCGCGAATTCCACCAAGCTCATGCGGCTTAATCTCAGCCACAATGCTATCTCCGGCGATGTCCCGCCGGAGATCGTCGCATCGCCGTCGCTCGTCTTCCTCGCGCTCTCCCACAACAAGCTCTCCGGCCAAATCCCCGATGCGTTCGCGGGATCCAGGAGGGCGCCGTCTTCTTCGTCGCTCAAGGAATCCATCACCGGAAGCTACCACCTCGCCGTCCTCGACCTCTCCCACAACTCGCTCGACGGCCCCATTCCGGCGTCGCTCGCCGGACTCCAGAAGCTGCAGGTGGTTGATCTCGCCGGAAACAGGCTCAACGGCACAATCCCTGACAAGCTCGGGGCACTAGCCGAACTCAAGACGCTCGATCTCTCCGGCAACGACATCTCCGGCGAGATCCCGGCGAGCCTGTCCAATTTGACGGCGAATCTCCAATCCTTCAATGTCTCCAACAACAACCTCTCCGGCGAAGTGCCGGTCTCCCTCGCCCAGAAATTTGGGCCTTCCTCCTTCGCCGGAAACATTCAGCTCTGCGGCTACTCTGCTTCGGCGCCATGCCCTGCATCGCCATCCCCATCACCATCAGTCCCGGCATCACCGGCGCAGGAGGAATCCAAGGGCGTGCGCCGGAGATTCAGCACCAAGGAGCTCGCTTTCATCATCGCCGGAATCGTGGTCGGAATCCTCATATTACTAGCACTCTGCTGCCTGCTGCTCTGTTTCCTGACGAAGAAGAGGTCATCATCCTCCACCGGAGCACGGAGCGGGAAGCAGACGACGAGCAAGGCAGCAGGCGGCGCCGCGGCCGCGGGAGGAGGAGGACGAGGCGAGAAGCCGGGGACGGAGGTGGAGTCCGGCGGCGAGGTGGGAGGAAAGCTGGTGCATTTCGACGGGCCAATGGCGTTCACGGCGGACGACCTGCTGTGCGCGACGGCGGAGATAATGGGGAAAAGCACCTACGGCACGGTGTACAAGGCGACGCTCGAGGACGGCAGCCTCGTCGCCGTCAAGCGGTTGAGGGAGAAGATCACAAAGGGACACAAGGATTTTGAGGCCGAGGCGGCGGTGCTCGGCAAGATCAGGCATCCCAACCTGCTGCCGCTCAGGGCCTACTACCTTGGTCCCAAGGGCGAGAAGCTGCTTGTGCTGGATTTCATGCCCAATGGCAGCCTCTCCCAGTTCCTCCACGGTCAGTGTTCTTGTTGCTCTTGCTGTGCATTTCAGAAATCTTATTGTGCAGGATATTACATTGGATTGCATTTGTTAGCTCTGTGGACATTGCAGATTATGAGTCTGTTGTGTTGACTGCATTTTAGAAAATGATGCCTAGTCTGAACATTTGCAGACTATGAGTTTCTGACAATTTCAATGTGCATTTAGCTCTGTCATTGAGTAGATTTGATACTAGATGCTTAAAATTTGCACGGTGGTGATACATTTGATTTAGCCACAACCATGATCATTCCATGCCAATTTAGTTAGAGCTTGATCATTCAATTGGTGAACTGAAGTTCAGCAAAAGAGAGTTGCCGTTGCACAATTTCAGTAAAAGAGTGTGTCATGTTCAGTTAAACCAATTAACATATTATGCTGCTTTGAGGCTTCAATTGGTGAACTAGATAGCAAACTTATGTTCTAGGCTTCTAGCAGCAGTTGTTTTCTTAACAACATTCAGCTTTCTACCTCTGAACTTTAATGCATTCCATTTCTTGAGTTCCATCCTGATGAACTGAAAATCTGCATACCTCTCTGACAGTGACACTAACATACATTTTCTGATGGCATAATGTGAATGTGCAGCTCGCGCGCCCAACACTCCGATCAACTGGGAGACAAGAATGACGATCGCCAAGGGCACAGCCCGTGGCTTGGCCTTCCTCCACGATGACATGAGCATCGTCCACGGCAACCTCACCGCCAGCAACGTCCTCCTCGACGACCACACCAACCCCAAGATCGCCGACTTCGGCCTCTCCCGCCTCATGACCACCGCCGCCAACTCCAATGTCCTCGCCGCCGCCGGCGCTCTCGGCTACCGCGCGCCGGAGCTCTCCAAGCTCAAGAAGGCCAGCGCCAAGACCGACGTCTACAGCCTCGGCGTCATAATCCTCGAGCTCCTCACCGGCAAATCCCCAGCCGAGACCACTAATGGCATGGACCTGCCTCAGTGGGTGGCGTCCATTGTCAAGGAGGAGTGGACCAGCGAGGTGTTCGACCTCGAGCTCATGCGCGACGGCGACAATGGCCCCGCCGGCGACGAGCTCGTCGACACGCTCAAGCTGGCGCTGCACTGCGTCGATCAGTCGGCGTCGGTGAGGCCTGATGCCCGGGAAGTGCTCCGGCAGCTGGAGCAGATCCGGCCGGGGACGGAGGGCGGTGCCGGGACGAGCGACGAAGGCCATGTCGCTGCTGCTTCTTCTGCAGGGAATGAATGAGCAGCTGGGATGGATGATTCTTGAGCAGAATTTGGAGGAGAAATCATAGGGAATGAAATGAACTTCTCCTCTCACTCAGCTAGAGACGAGTAGAAACAGAGGATGCTAGAAGAAGACTAGAAACAGAGATACCATATTTCATTTATGAATTCTTTGATTCATTTGAAAGCTTATTTACTAGTAGTATTAGTATTTGGTAGACATTATTCGTCTATGTTGTTTTGCAGCTTCCCATCTTGTATAGGCAAATAATACTATTTGCAACACAACTGAATTTCTCTATCAGAATATCAATTAGAAATACCACAATTGCTGATTAACTAACTGTCTGTGTGCATGTGTGGATTCATCTCGATGGGAAACAAGTGATAATCATCATAGCAACTTTCTGAATTTGTTGTGTATATCCTCGACAATGCATAGCCGCGTGCTGGCATGAGTTTTTCAGATTAGCAGAAAGGACCGACCAAACTAGTTAACAGAAGGTCATATTACCAAAATGCATGGATTGTAAAGTGTAAAGTTAACAAGCTTTTTTAATAAATCATGACGGTTTCTGGAACCTCCAAAGTGGCACTATACAGATCGTGGAAACCATTTTGGACAGGCAGATGGATAGAAAACCAACATGTACCCATTCTACGTATGCGACGGTGCCGCTGGTCCGTACCGTACGTGCGACACCACCTAAAAGGGGATCCGGATCGTCTGCCTTCGTGGTGTGAAGGCACGACGATGCAGTCGTCTCATCCACCGTCCGATGACTCGTGTGTAATCCAATGGCTCACGTGTGTATGCGCTACAACTACAGAATTACAGATTGAACTTGAACCTTCGCAAATACAAATGATACGAAGCATCTTAAATTAATTAAGTCGATTAGTGCTAATACATAAAAAAGTTAAAAGTAGAATATCAGCAAAATGAAAAATCAACTCCCTAAATAAAACAAAAGCTCAAGGCAACTCATGAGTTTCAAATAACACCATTCATCGAATCATCATGTAGTAACTACTAAAACAGTGCCATTTCACATCATTAAGCTAAAAATTGTAATTACTCCACATCATAAGATATGACAATAGCAAAAGCAATGGCCTCCAATACAAGCTTCATGTAAATAGGTCTGGTGCCAAGTTCATTAGTATTTTGGCCTTGTAAAACTGGAAGAAAAAAATTGCACACTGCCATTTTGTTTTCAACTGTCTTAATGATGCCGTATATGTATTAAGCATATTCTGGTTAACCTTTTTTAAACGGATATTCCAATTAACTTGCATGATAAAACTTCTTTCATGGGCTTTGATAGAAGGGCCCACTCAAATTTTTTTACTTTAATGATGAGAATGACAATGTTTTAGTGTTACTCCCTCCGGTTTTTAATATTTGACGCCATTGACTTTTGAGCGAATGTTTGACCATCTTATAAAAAAATTTATCCAAATGTTACGAGTTGTTTTATTTAAAAGAAAATTTTAAGCATAATTTATATTTATAAATATTTGGATAATTTTTTTGAATAAGACGAATGGTCAAACGTGCGCTAAAAAGTCAGTGGTGTCAAAAATTAAAAACCGGAGGGGGTACTATACAAGATGAATGATGTTATTTGAAACTCATGAGTTGCCTTCAGCTTTTATTTTATTTAGGGAATTGAATTTTCATTTTGCTGATATTCTACTTAACTTTTTCATGTATTAGCACTAATCGACTTAATTAATTTAAGATGCTTCGGATCATTTGTATTAGCGGAAGGTTCAATCTGTACTTGTGTAGTTGTAGCGCTCGTGTGCTGTTGGTCTAATGGTCGGCCAAGTTAAGCGCATGCACACGTGAGCCGTTGGATTCCACACGAGTCATCGGACGGTGGATGAGGCGACTGCATCGTCGTGCTCGTGCCTTCACACCACGAAGGCAGACAATCCGGACGACGCGTCTGTACGTTTGTTCGATCTATTGAGTCGGCCAAGCCCACGTCAACTCGTTTAAGCAGCCATGGAGGCGCAGCACATGTAGTCGATCGAGCCAAGAGGATATATACGAGCGAGCCAAGATGTGATAAAGGATACCAACATCTCATCACGAGGCTGCTTCGTACATTCAGATTCAGTTCCACCGCCGTTATCCATTCAGCAGCAGCCTCCTACCCTTTCGTGGGCAAGGGTCGGTAGGGGATCGATCTAGGGTTTCCGCCGCGCGCGGCCTTAATTTGTTGCACGATGGCGATGGAAGATGGAAGAGCAGTCACCGCTAGCGAAGAAGAAGAAGAAGATTACGAATCATGGACTGAGCAGCAGAAACTTGAGGACATCATCAACTGTGATCCTTGCCGTAATATCATGCCAAAGCATCCTGAATCTAAAGCATACTTCGAGAAAGAGATTCAGGTACCCATATCTCGATTTGATTCTTGGCTTCTTCTTTTTTTAAAAAAAAAAATATTTCACGATGTATGTATTCTTACTTCCATTGTATCGTATTGTAGGAGAGTTTACAGCGGTACATGTGTGTTGTATCGCCGAGACTGACTCCAGCATTCGAGAAGGACAGCGTCAATCGCTTGTACCAAGTCTTCGACTGCTGCTCAGGTTTCATGGGGCTCGGAGACTTGCTCTACCCTGATATCCTCGCCAACATGGCATCCGACAATGCCCTGCGTTGTGCCAGGGTGGCACTGGAGGGGTTGCGTGGCTGCCGCTCTGACCCCAACTCCCTCCACCGCTATGGCTTCTCGCCGCTACACCTTGCCGCCGAGAACTTCAGCGTCGATATGGTCAAGCTCCTCTTCCGCTACGGCGCGTCGGCCAACGTTCGCACCAAGGGCGAGCTTGTCGTCGAGGGACTCCTCCCTCTTCATGTTGCCGTCGAGAATGCCACCATGCATAAGTACATTGAGGATCATTGGGCTGATGGTCACCCTATCATCGACCTCATCTTCCTCCTCTGTCTTCCTGAGATGGTTTGTTTTCCTATTACTGCCAAAGCATCTATACTAGCTATTTCACTACTAGATAGGACCTACTCCTCTTAATACAAAGATACGCAAGTCTTTTGCGTATTCGCGAAAAAAAAAACTACTAGATAGGACCAATAATTAATTTCAGCCATGCTCTCATGCAGAAAATGTTTTTGGACACAACTAGAATGATTGCCAAACATACAGACAACATTGTGGATGAGGTATGGAATTACATTCATCAAGAGAAGCATGTCCAGGCAGCAATTTTGCTGCTGGCTGCTCAGAAACAGCTCAGTGGCCGCTTTAACAAGGGCAGTGGCAAGGCCTCTCTTAATGGGTTTGATATTATTAAAACCCGTATTCTTGATGCCCTTGACGCCACACATCATGAGGGGTTACATATGGTTAAAGGAGGAATAAATGGTAGGGCACTTAAGAGACTGAAACTCAAGAAGGAAGCCCTTCTTACATCACTTGCACTAGTTCGTATTGTTCACAAGGCTGGTCAAGCTCTTGAGGAATACATTCAAACTCACTCGCAGGTAATTGCTGAAATATTTCCCAATTGTTTTGTGATACTTGTGGGATTGATTTTCCATTTTCCGTCTTCTTTAAATTTGTGTGATTTTTCCATGATTTTTATTTACTAGTGAATGAATGCTCGAATTGG
This sequence comes from Leersia perrieri, assembly GCA_000325765.3. Lineage (NCBI taxonomy): Eukaryota > Viridiplantae > Streptophyta > Magnoliopsida > Poales > Poaceae > Leersia > Leersia perrieri. The sequence goes on from CM002479.1 coordinate 392,204, forward strand.
CAGTCTTTTAGAAAGATGTGGTGGGTCACTTTTCTTTTCTTTTTGGTGATATGAAAATAGGAGGAACTCCTACTGCATTGTATCAACTAGTCACATATCCATATAAAAGAAAGAGAAAAATAACTTGGCCCATGCAGTTAATGACATCTTTTTTAGTCCCCATTTTCATTGAATCCAAGGGGCTGAGCGGCAGTCCAGCATAGTGTTAGTATACTGCTAGTTTCAAGTCGAGTTGAAAATACGTGGAAACAAAAGGAGTAGATGGAGTGTTAATATAAGGGAAAGCAATGTGGCTCACCATTTTTAGACGTCTAGGCGTTTAAGGTGTAAGTGAAGGTGATGCATTGTGCTCATCTAATCTGTACAATGTCACTAAAGTTTGTACCCCCCCCTCCCCTTTTCTAAAGGAGAGCAAAGAGGGAGGGAAGAGGTCCTCTTCAACAGCATCAGAATGGAAGAAGTCAAATAGGATAGGTACCCTTTCCAAAGGGGGGAGAGCAATGGTCAAGAAAAAGAGCATAGATGAGGGATGAGGTCCCCTTTCCAAAGTACTCCAGAAGAGCACAGCATAGCACAAGGAATAGAGCAAAGAGGTGGGAAGAATGTGCCTGTCCTGTCCTGCGTGGTGGCTGACAAATGGGAAGGTTTACAACACGCAGATTGCCTCCGCTAAGGCCATGTATAACGCTCCAACGTGGAGTGTGGTTCTAGCACTCCACGTTAGCAAAGGAGGAGAGAGAGGGTAGGGGACCAGGGCTTCTGCAAACCCCGGTGATTTCAAGCAAAAAAAGAAGAAAAGGTGATCCAAAAGTACGGTCCCCCTCCACCTTCCCTCCTCGCTCGCTCGGAGAAGAAACTTTCCATCGGCATCGGCATCCGGCTCCATTGCTGAGGGCTCATCGTCGTCTAGCTCCGCCGCCGTAGCCAGATCCGCTGCTGCCCTTGCCTAGATCCATGCCGCCGTCGCCGTCGCCGGCTCGTCATTGTCTCGCTTTGCGCCGCCGTCACTGTTGCCAGATCCACGCCGCCACCTTCGCCAGATCTACGCCGCCGGCCTCGCCTGGATCCACTCCATGTCGCCTCACCTGGATCCACGCCGCCGTCGCACCGCGACTCGCCATCGTCGTCGACTCTCTCCGCACCGCCGGCTGGCAGCGGAGGGAATGGAGAGAGCTGCCAGCGGCGAGGGGTGGAGGGGTAGGGGTCGTCGGCGGAGGGGAGCAGGGCCACCTACAGAGGGACGGGGGAGCAAGTTGGCCGGGGGATTTTGGGGATAGAGTGGTGGGGTGGAACTGTATATTAGTTTTCGGTATAGGGGGTCAAATGCAAAATTATAGATTTATCTATATATTACACAGAAAGAAGGACCAACATAGATAATAAAAGGGTCTGATTTGCAAAAATAAAATCAATCTAGAACCACTATGCACTATGGAATAGGGGGTGTGGTCTCGGCTTAGGTGGCACCTGAAACCCCTTCTAACCGTGGCTCTGGTTGTACATAGCCTAAGGGAGTGTGCTGGTGGGGTGGAGAGCATGAAGGAGATGCAGATCCATTGGAGAAATAGGGGTGTTAAGAAGGCAGCAACTGTTACTATGGTTGATCTTTCCTTTTTCCACAAACAGGTATTTCCCACAGTGGATACTAAAAAATATAGAGGCTTGTATTTTATTTATACCCTCTAAACTGCTACTTGGATTGGGCTGGCTTTGAAGTGGGACTCTATGTTTAGCAAACCAAGTTTTTTAGCTTGGAAATTGAGTCTTGAGTTCTTTTATATATATTCAATCTTAATCATGAATCTATACGTACTACATTCAGCATCTTTTTTTTTTTTAAAAAAAGTTGAGGTCTAACATAAAGGGTAAGATGAGCAAGAAATTGTGTAGTTATTTTTTGTTTGAGAGATAATAAGGCTAATGAAGGGAATAACACCTAGCTGATGTTGATGTAACCTGAAATAGGGTAGAGATGATAGTGTTAAGGGTGATTTGATTTGTCGTTTGCTCCATTGGAATAGAGACATAATTTTATATATGCTGCCCTGGTTAATATATATGTCTGAGTGGAAGTTGATATATATAGTCTTTCTCTAACCGATGACTGACTAGGAATCATCATGCTTCCTTATTTATTTCTTTTATTTCTCACATGGCATGTTCATGTAATTGTAAAAAAAATTCTATTATTTGTTTTATTGTATGTGCATGTTAAAAAATAATTAATTGCCCTGAGCCAACTAAAATTGCCCTGAGCTCTAGTATTATCTGTTCAACTTTACTTTGCTCTGTTTTAAAGGCCCTGCCATTTCACTGTAACCATATATGCCATCACACCACAATGAATATATCGATAAAATTAAAAGTGGATACTTTAAGAAAGATTAACTTTAATAATCATGGCATACCATCGTGCCACAACTTAGCTACCAGTGACGATACATGTTCACCTGTTATTTTCACAGGAGAATAGTACATGAGCGTTAAGCCTCCACCTTCTCAAATCAAGTCTCGAGAGACAAGTTCTTGGCTCTTGGTGTTCCTTAAGATTCGTTTTTCATTAGGCAATTTCCTATAAACTGTTCTTTACTACTTTGATATGTATCCATTAGGAAAAGTGAAACTCTCTCCTGGGGCCCTTGGCAATGAATCCACAAATTTCATGCAACTATCTATATCCCATAGTGTAGACCATAACATCATAACACCACAATAGTCTAGGATTGATTACGATAGAGCACCTGTAGACACTGTTCTTTTAATTCCAAGAAGGGAACCGCCAAAACTACCTACATCAGCCAGTTTGGTACGCGTGTTTTGTGTGTGTGTGGTGGGGGGCGGGTGTGGGGGGTGTAGGAAGAAAGGATCTGGTTCATCTGCCTTAGGCCTGTAAAGGCAGAGGGAAACAGTAACTTGAGTCTATCACGACAGTGCAAAAAGTGTTTGGTCCTTATTTACTATATATACAATTCCAAATAGTAAAAATAGCAAAATTACTATGCTAATTTACTGTATAGATATTACTGTAGCAGATCAATCTGGTTCGCTCGCTATAGATTGGACGGTTGAGATTAAGCTCAAGTTACAGCACTGTTTGTCTCTACCTTGAGGGAGCAAAGGCAGAGGATCCATTTCTAGGAAGAAGTCCCTTCTGCTCCCTACAAGTGTCTACCAACCTAGGGAAGTTGATCCTCTAATTTAAAAGTTAGAGGGACTCCCCCACTAACATATAGGCCTAGGAGTGACATATGAGCCTCATCACTCCTGGGCCCATATGTCAGTGACAAAGTTCCTCTAACTTTAAGTTAGAGGATCACTTCTCCAGTCTAGTGGTACCACACCACTGTTATGCTGCCACGACTTCCCATGTGTCATGAAGTAATTGTCATTGATTCCAGAGTATGAGTTGGGCAATCCTAGTGGCTTATTTGGTACTACGTATTGCATTGTTTGCGGTGAGCAAGGATGGCAAATAAACCCAAGATTTTATGGGTAGAGATGGTTGATTTAATATATTTGTGGATTACTAGCTTGTAATCTCCTCGTACTTTTTTATTAATAAATAAAAAAAAGTAGAGTCCGTTGACTACGGTAAGTCAGCAGCATGCCAAATCAAGACTTACTAACTAGTCTTGGCAGCTTAGTATTTGTGTAAATGTTGTACTTAAAGACACCATTGTTGATTTGTTAACTAACAGCTGTGCTGTACTGTTTGTCTTGTGACATGATGTTATTGAAAGGTTGTTATGTGGTTTGCAGCCACCCACCTGCAAGTATAGATACTTGAATACACTTTGGAATAATGTCCTTGAACATTTTGTAATGATTCTTGTTAACATATTTTTAATGAAATGTAGGTTCCCCATGACAACATTGTTGAGCATGTTTCATCAATTCTAAAAAGAAGTGGCATTGCTTGTTCTGGGGAAGGGATTGACACTGAAAAGCTTGAATGGTTTGACATCTATTGGGCTTTAAAAAGAAATGGCATTACTCAGTTCATGTTTTTGTGCATATTATTGATGTGTTTGTTTGTCTTGCGTTTTGAAGCTACCAACATCATGAGGTAATGTCAATTGGTAAGTCGGGATCACAAAGAGGTGTTTCATTTTGGTTGATACTATATCTTAGTAAAATAAAACTAGAAAGGATAATTAGCTGTCCTTTTATTATGTTTCCACCGATTACAAAGTCGTTTGCTGTGGTGAATCCACAACTTTGGAGGATTGCAGAAAGCTTATTGTCTGCATCCAGTGCAAAAGGGAGTGCAAACATACTATGTATACTTTCCATTCCGTAAGTTGACTTTGACCAATTTCATTACTGATTGCAGGTGGGGAAGCTATTGAAGCAGACAAGTCATCTTCTTATAAAGGCAAAATTATTAAAAGGGTAATGGGATGCATAATTAAATTTATTTCTTGAGTCTAATTTGTACCGATAAATTATTGTGAAAACAATATTGTTCCTCTAATTTTTTTCCTAGTAACCCCATTTATTAACAGGATATGGAAATATTTTACATAATGCATAATCATCAATTGTTGCCTTGTTGATTAACAACAGAATGAATACGCTTTACTTAAATCTGATTTTTTATAGAATTTTTTTTATGCTTAAATGCCTCATTTTCTCTTTGAAACAGTTCCTGGGAAAGCAACCACCTAAAGGATTGGCCATAAAAGATGTGAGAAATATGTTCTTCCCATACTGGAAATCGGTGTTATCTCGTCGGTTGAAGGTGAAGATGCTTCCACCCTGTCAGCCAAGCAGGAAGGACTTGCTAAGTGCTAAAGCGAGCACAAAGGCTACCAAGAGTATTATTGATCGCCCATGTATCCTGAATAAATCTGTGAGAAATCTTGGTTCAATGGGATGGCCCACATTATCAAGCGAATCCAGAAGGATGCTTTGTACTGTTGCTTCAGTGTCCCGGAAGGTGCTTACGCGCACTTGAGTACACAATCTTTGGTGGTATGGTTGTTAAAATGCATTTTTTATGAACTTCTGCAATTGTTTTTGGTCATAGCACCTACGACCTCATGTTGCTTCAATCATTGTGCAGGTCTCAGAGAGTTCAATGAAACTGGAGCTTACATGAGAACTGGTGTATTCTGCTGTGTAGAACCTGTGTTTCACGGTTGCTATGGTTACTTGATTGCGTGTAATATTAAGATCTAAAATATAATGTAATGTTGTTTGTTTCTAAAATAGTATAGATCTCTCAGGCTGAAGATGACCTGTCTAGTGGTTGACTGTTATGGGAATATGTAATTTCGTCCTAAAACCTATTTGGCACAGCAACTTTTTTGCTTTTTTTTTGAATCATTAGTTTCTGCTAGTCACTTCGATAGATGGATATGAAAAATCCAGTACCCAACATTTGACTACAAAAATTACTAACAAATGCCAATAATAAATGATATGTTGGGATTTTCTTTTGAAACCGGAGGAACTTTGTTCCAGTTTTTGCAATTAGAAGAAGATGACTGACCCTGTTCATAAGTAAAATCAGGCCTGAAAATCATAAACACCATGGTTTTATGAAGTCGAAACTGGTTAAAACCCCACACCCAACCCAATTAGCAGCTAAACCACACACGAGAAAAAAATGACATTATTACCTCCTCTTCATAATGTAAGGGTTTTGATTATTTTCTTGCAACTTTTGACCATTCGTCTTATTCAAAAAGTTATGCTAATATTAATTATTTTGTTTATGACTTACTTTATTATAAAAATACTTTAAGCATGACTAATTCTTTTTTAAATTTGCATAAAATTTTTGAATAAGACGAATGGTTGAAAGTGAAAACATTTGCGTTATGAAACAAATGGAGTACTATTTATGAAACCTAGTGGATGCCACTTAAATTTTGTGAAAATCTAACGCCCGTCCATTTTTGGTTCAACCATCTTGCTGTGAGTGGAACAGCATGTGCTGCTGCTGGGAGGTGGTGGCGGCTCCGGAGACTTGTCATGGATTGGTGGTCGGCCAAGAAGCAGAAGACGTCGGCGACGTGGCTAGCAGCGCAGCTGAGGGGAAATCCTTCGCTAATCTTGGTCAGCAGCGTGCTCGGCTCCGATCCGTACGTCACCAAGTCAGACGGACGATCTCATCACTTCATCAGTGGAGGCCCCCCACCTCTTATCCTTCACCAAGATCTCCATCTTCGCCTGCATGCACACCCCATTCCATTTCCTTTTACTCCAACTGACAGGAACAAAGGATGGCAGCCAGATTCAGAAGACGATTGACATGAGAAACGCAGGCATCACCATGATTGGCTGATTGTTTCTTTGTTACTAGTTGGTGAGATTTAGAGCCAATTACCAATTATACTACTCCCTCCGGTTCCTTAGTTCTTGGTGTTTTGAACAAGGTTCAAACTTTTAAAACTTTAATTGCAAATAACATTTAAAATATTTAGTTTGAAAACTACAAAAAATATGCATAGATTAGTCTTAAAATATAATTTCATAAAAAGCATAAATTACATTGGATATTCATTTATATTCTAATAAAAAATAATGATAAAAGCTATATTTTCAAGACCGTGGTTGTCCAAAACGTAAAAAAATGAGTAAATTTCACAAAACCGCACATTTTATGGTTCGAGTTACAGAAAACTACATATACTTTGATAACTGTCACTTAACTACACATATTATGGTACTAATGTTTCACAAAACTACACTAATTTTCACAAAACTACACTATTTAAGGATTTTTTAAAAGTGTAGTTTTGTAAAACTTAGTATAGTTTTGTGAAACATTAGTACCATGATATATGTAGTTAAGTGACAAATGTCAAGGTATATGTAGTTTTCTGCAATTTAGACCACAAAACATGTAGTTTAGTGAAATTTGCTCTAAAAAAATTTATAGAACTGGATTGAGTACTGCTTTTGTCCCAAATTACTTGTTGTGGTGACTTTAATTATAATGTTTGATCATTTGTCTTATTAATTTTTTTGTGTAAATATAAAATAGGACAAGTCATGTGATGAATACGGTTGGAAAACTGTCTCTTCCATTTTCATTTCTATCTTTTTTTTTCAGTAACGGAAATAGTAGATACGAAAACGAAAATGATATCTTCACTGTCAGAATTTTAGAAATGAGACCATCAAAACGGGAACATATCTATATCGGCCGGTAGCGAAAAGTTCTTGTTAGAAACAACCGTCTATATATAACATTATATACTCAACTAATGCGTGAGGCGCATAAGGTAGCACAACATGACGTCACAACGGCGTGGATCGGCACCAGGGCGAAGAGGCAAGGCGAGATGAGGAGCGGATACGATAGAGATGCACGTGCGATGCGTGTGTAGGGAGGAACCGGGAAGGGGGGGGGGGTCGGGAGTGGATGGGGATGGCTGGTTAGGGTTAGTTGGTTACGAGAGGTAGGCAGGCAGGCTACTGAGTTTTTGGGCTGTGCATTTTGGACCGGTCGAGTGGAGCCGGTCAAAGTATTTTGGGCTTTAGGAAATTTCCTAGAATTTTTTAGTGATTCCGACACAATAAATAATTCCAATAAAACGGTAAAAAATAATGCATTACCATTTTCGGAACACTTTACCATTTCTATTATCATTACTAAAAATTTCCGTGTGCTAGTTCTACCTTCCCTTCCCGCTCTGGTTCTCCTCCCTGATGCCGAGATGGCGACACGAAGCGAGCCTTGGTCTCGCGCGGCGAAGCGCCTGTGCGAGATCAGTCTAAGGCGGTGGTTGCAGGTGCATGGCAGAGCTGTGAGAAGGGGATTCCGGCGCACACCGTGGTGCACTCGGGCAAAGCCGGTGAGTAATGACGGCGGCAGCGTCTGCTTCCCGGCGAGGGCCGAATGGCGGCGCTTATGCCGTGCGGTTCTCCGGTGGTCTAGGGCCCTAAATCTGGTGAGTTCTCAACCCGAAGCGATGGAGTTTCGAATTTCTGAGTTACCTTGTTGTGAAGCCATTGATCTCTAGCTTAATCTTCTTCTTCTTCTTTCTTGCTTCGGTATGGATACATTGAGGGAATGCACTACGCGCTCCTTCTAGTGCTTGATCGATTGGGCACGAAGGTTTAGGGTTCTAGCAAGAGTGTAGGACATCTCCTTTTCTCTGCTTCTTCCTTTTATCACACTGGTGGAGGCCAGGGGCAATTCCGAATTTTCCTCCTAAGTCGGTTGAGGTCGGTTTGCCAATCACAAACTGACTCCCCCCCCCCTAGATGTTCTTAATAGAGAAGAAATCGGTGGGAATATCCTCTCCGTTTTAAGTCTGTCAAAACCAAACAATCAACCAACAATTTTGTGCTAGCTTGCTCAGCGGCTAGAAGTTGACGTGCCCGTAGCAGGCATGCCAGCGCCAAGCCTCCTCGGTATAGTGCGCCGCCAGCCTTGCGATCTCCAAGTTGAGGATGTAGAGCCGTCCAGGGATTCGTTTCACCCTAACCAGAAGTTGGCACCGTCCGTAACTAGGTTTCTGGAACTTCCAAAGTGGCAATTATACAGATAGTGGAAACAATTTTTGGCAGGCAGATCGATCGAAAACCCGTATAATTCATACATCCCTGACAGGCGATCACCTCCATTCTTCACCTGATTTTTGCCTATTCATAGATGAAATCATGTTTGATTTTGCAAGTACCAGAGGAGAAATTTTCTCCTCTCCTAATCCAGATCAAGAAGCAAACATCCAGCACAGTATGGAGGGTGGAGGTAACCCTAATCCTGCTCCCAGTATGAAGAACAAGCTTCGTTTGCAGATTTGAACAAGATAATTGCATATTTGCCACCATTTTAAACCATTATCGTGAATCTGCCACTAAAAAAATTGTAATTGCAAATTTACCATAAAAAATGGTTAGATCCTCCTTTAGTTGCCATCAAATTGACAGATCGGACTAACACCGTTAGAAGCTAGATTTTCACAAAAAATTGGACAAAAATACCCCCGTTGACTAGTCCTCTGCCACTCCCGCCGTCGGAGCCGCTCACTCCCATCGAGCTGCCGTCGTCGCACCACTCCCGTCGGGCCACCGGGCAGTGACGTCGCGTCGCTGCCACCGCGCTACTCCCGCCAGGTCGCCGCCGCTCGTCCTCCGCCGCTCCCGCCGAGCCGCCGTCGCCGCGCCACTCCCGCCAGGCCGCCGGGCAGCGACGCCGCTTCTGTCGCGCCGCCATCGCTGCCGCTCGTCCTCCGCCACTCCCACAGTTTCGCTCCCGCCGAGCCGTTGTCGCCTAGCCACTCCCGTCGGGCCACCATCGCCGCGCCTCTCCCGCCGGGCCGCCGCGCCGCTTCTGCCGAGCCGAGCTGCCGTCGCGTTGCTCCCGCCGGACCGCCGCCGCCACTTATCCGCCGCACCTGTGGACGAGTGGATGCCGCCACCGCCTCTGTCTCCTTTCAACAATAGCTAAGGGCAAAACTGCCATTTCTTGTTTTCTTTTGTTATCTATGAATTATTTTAATTCTCCTATTTGCAACAAATTAACAGCAATGGCAAACGGTGGCGACGTATTGCAAAAGTAGTGGCAAATTTGTAGTTTGTATTTTTTTTAATGGCTTTTTAGAATTAGGGGGTAAAAGTGGTGGTATATTTGCAATTCTCCCTAATTTATTACTCCCTCCGTCCCATAATATAAGAATTTTAGGGGTTTAAGATTGTCCCACAATATAAGAACTTTTAGAATTCAGACATCAATTATATGGCAACCTATGTAGCATAACCAAATATATTAGGTTGGAACTTCCATCTTTTATGTCGGGTACCATGATTTAAATCTTTTAATTATGGAATGTCTCATCTAAAATTCCATCTATAACTGTTGGACCTAGTCATTAATAAGAATTATTATGGACATGTTAATAAATCCTTATTATTTCTTAGATAGGCAATAGTTCTTATATTATGGGACGGAGGGATAGTTTATAAGCCTGCATATCTCCCGAAGAAATAGAAAAGAAAGTAACAAGTTCCTCATAAACAAGGAACAAGAAAAAGGTATAACAAGCAATGCCTGCTGGGCCTATTCAGGGCTGCAAAACTCTGCACCTGTACCATACCATTTCATAAAAATGCACAGCTTTGGTCGTCAGAGCTCATATACTCGTCAATCAACAGACGCAACCTACCTATGCATGCAGATCAATCAATCGGTAGTTTCCCTTTGATAAGATGTTCAGATCAATCTACTATTCACCTACTACTGTACAGTTGTGTGCTACTCTACTTCATGTTACAAAGGGAATTCGGTTAGCTCCTCCAAAGCAAAGTATTTAGGTTTCTGAAATAAGCCATTCAACAGATGATTGGTGACACCAAGCCAAGCAGACAGTCGCACAGCACAAGACACACAGTTCATCATCAGTGCCCTTCTCCATCGCCTGCTTAGATCTCTGCCTCATCTTTAGATGCTTCCTCTTCAGTCTTCTCTTCCACTGAAATACTGAGTACAGTACAAACAGAATTATTAGGTCGGAGTAAGCTAGCTAAAAGAAAATTAGAAAATAAGCATGGCAGTATATAGCTCAAAAAATTGCAAAAGAACACAATATGGAAGATACAGGAATGAACAGAAATTAGAATGGACAGAAGCAAGTTGACACAATGACATGCTAGTTGAAAGGGTAGTATAACACAGTAACACCCAATCAATACTTGTCAGCAGACCATCTTCGTTGCAACATCAGGAACAGTTGATCATACAAATATGTAACTGAATTTCAGGGTCAATAATATCCTCATCAAATTTATAGGGAGTTGGAAACATTTATAATTTCCTACTGAAACTACAAAAGAGCTAACATATAAAAAGTGAGCATCACAAAATTACTGACACCTTAACAGCTACAACAGAAGTAGCATTTAAACAGTGAGCATCACAAAATTACTGAGCATCTTAACAGATTAATAGGTAACCTAATTAAATTTCTTGTTCTTACTGACAAACGGATAGTCCAAGCAACAGCAGCAAACAAAAACCAAACATCGCCCTCTAAGGAGAAATATCACATACTACTATCCATCTGATGATGCAAGAACAAGAAGTCAGATTGCCAACTAAACAACATGATAAAATACCATCATGTATGTAGACTAAATAACATGATAAAATACCATAATTGAGAGGACTAGCTACCGCTACAGCTGTACGTACGGTTGACAATTGAGATTGTGAGAACTCTAATGACACGCCCTAGCCCCACGTTAATTACCTGTAATTTGGAGAGGTTGGGCAATAATCTGGGCTAGGCCCTCCAGAGGTGGTGTATGGGCTGCAAAACAGCAAATCAATGCATTAGATAATTTGCACATACATCTGACAAAGCAGCATCGATATATATATATATATAATACTGAAATAGACCACTTTTTTAACTTCTTTAGTCTTGAGGATGCAAAACACATTATGAAATCTGACCTTGTTGGGCTGTATGACGGGCTTGGTTGTGAATTTGATGGTGAGGTAGGTGAGTATGCTGGTGATGTTGGGCTGAGGAACAAAAACATAAGCACAATAAACAAGGGTGTATATATGAAGACATACAAACGCATGACAACAATTCGATCAGTACCTGTAATTTGGAGAAGTCAGATTGTAGTTTGGCGAAGTTGGGCTGTAGCTTGGAGATGTTGGGCTGTAGCCAGGCGAAGTAGGGCTGTATGCAGGCGATGTCGGGCTGTATGAGAGAGAGGTGGGGCTGTACAAGGGAGATGTTGGGCTGTATGATGGAGATGTTGGGCTATACGATGGACAATTGAAGGATGGTGATGTAGGGCTGTAGGACAACGGTGCGAGGCTATAAGAGGGTGATGTGGGGCAGTATGCAGGAGAAGTTGGGCTATATGCATGAGAAGTTGGACTATAAACTGGTGATGTGGGACTGTAGCTCACAGAAGTGGGACTATAAACTGGTGATGTAGGGCTATAGATAGGAGATGTAGGGCTATAGATAGGAGATGTAGGGCTGTATATTGGAGATGTTGGTGAGTATGATGAACCCCTGGTAGGCAAGTATGATGAACTAGTATTAGGCGAGTAAGTAGAAGAGTCAGGTGTAGTATATGATGATGGAGAGGTGGGGGTGTAGATGGGCGAGGCAGGAGTCCAAATTGGAGAGATGGGAGTGTAGATGGGCGAGACAGGTCTATATATAGGAGAGGTGGGGATGTATACTGGAGAACATGGATTGTTATCACCCCCTGACGATGGAGTATAATAGCATGCAGGTGAAGCTACAGGTGAGAAAGGCGCCATTCCTCCAGCATATGGCGAGAACTGAGCATCTGTAATGGGGGAAGCTCTGATGTCTGGACTCTGCAGAGAATTTGGCGACATCATCCCTTCATGATATGGTGTCCTGGAGATGGGCGAGAGTGCTGGTGTTGTGCCAAAGTCCAGGCCTTCAACAGAGCTTGGGAGTTGAAGTTCGATGGCCTGCTGCAACATCTGATCGTTCAGATACAATGTACAGCCTCCTGTACCGATAGGAGCAAGCTGGCCAAGCATAATGTTCTCAGTGACACCTCTCAGGTAGTCAGATTCAGCATATACAGCAGCATTTAGCAAGATATCCACAGTCTCTTCAAAGGAACATCTCATAAGAGGCCCTGTGTCATTACGGTTGATACCATGCCTTGTAATAGCCATCAGATGTCCTCTGTATGTCATTGTATCACAAAGAATGGCCAGGTGCCTGTAGTTGACATAAGATCCATCAAAAGATATAACCGCCCTCAGCTCGTCCAAGAGAGCTCGGCGGACAGCCTCAATTCCAAGAACCTCAATAACTTCAATCAAATGGTTACTTGTTGTCCTAGTAGCATCAACATCTTCATGGCACATGACAGCCAAGAGATTAACACCTTCTGTATCAAGCATCCACTCCTCGTCTGATTTGAAGCCATCATCGTCCTTAAATTTATTGACTTTCCCATGTTTTATAAAAACTTTGTTAATATCTGGAATTCCACGAAGGGCCATCTCTGTCAACATGTTACTCTCAATCTTCTTGAGGAAGACATCGTCCTCAGCAAATTCATCCTGTATAACTCCCTTTGGAGCTTCATCATTTGTGATGCGGACACGAAGGATCAACTTATCCGCATTATCATCACTAAATATGCAAGACAAGTCATCATCGAATTCATGATTGATCTTCTCTGCAATATCGGCCATGCTCAATTTCTTATCAACCATCATCTCACGATTCAGCTCAATACGCAGCAGCCACGGAGAAATCTTATCAGGGTCAATGTCCTCATCAGGCATTTCATAGTAGGACCGGACAAATTCAACATCTTCTTCAATAATGGTTTCCATAGGATCAGGATCATACCATATCTCCGTAGCATGCGTCACACTGCGCAGAGTAGTGTACTCCAAGGCACATTGGACATTCTTAGCCAATTCCCTCTCGTTCACCTCAGGCTTTAGGTAGACTGACAATGATGGAGTCTTTATCTTCTTAGCAACATTAATGATTTCTCTCAGCCTTGGGACACCAAGGGTAACGTTCTTGGCACTGACACCAGCATAATGGAAAGTATTCAGGGTCATCTGAGTTGCTGGTTCTCCAATGGACTGTGCAGCTACACATCCAATCATTTCACCTGGGGCCACCAAAGACTGAAGAAATCTCGATTCAATCTCACCAATAACCCATTCAAAAGCTTCTTTTGTAAGCCTGTACTCCTTCAAGACCCTCTTGCTAGCAAATGTGCTTCGAAGCATGATGTTGAAGAACAAAGTTGCATTCTTCTGAGCCTCGATACTCATAGCATCGTCACCAGGAACAACCTTAAGTCTTTCTTCCAGCTTATCTATTGCATCCACAATTTCCATTGGGTGCATGTCAGAAGGCCTTCTCAGATCAATCTTGAATGTCTTCTGAGCATTCCAGATAAGCCGCTTGAGGTTGACAGGCATAGGCCATGTATTATCACCAGTTGTAGCAATCTCAGTGCCAAGCTGGAACCGGTCAGCTTCTAGCTTCTGAACCTCTGCCTCAAACACATTTCTTATTTCATGAATAGTCTTCAAATCGTCAACATGTTTAGGCAACATGTAGTTTGGCCTCCAGTTCTCATCATCCAGTTCATAACGAAATACATTATCAAACTCAGCCTTTTTCATCTTCAAGGAGTCCAACTGCTGCGGCTCAATCCAAACAGCATCCATGCCATCTTCTCCATATAAGAACTGAATGACATCTCCCAAAGAATTTCTTACAGTACCATCATACTTCACTATGATATCTTCCATGGCCTTCACAAGTCGTCGCTGGATATATCCAGTCTCAGAGGTCTTCACTGCAGTATCAATCAGACCTTCTCTACCACCCATAGCATGAAAGAAAAATTCTTGTGGTGTCAAGCCTCGAAGATAAGAGTTCTCCACGAACCCACGACTTTCCGGGCCATAGTCATCTTTTGTGAAGTGGGGCAATGTTCGATCGACGAAGCCAAATGGGATCCGCTTGCCCTCAACATTCTGTTGTCCGACACAAGCAGTCATTTGTGAAATATTGATGAAAGTGCCTTTTGAGCCTGCGGTGGCCATAGCCTTCAGATTGTTACTTTCAGGCAAACTCTTCTCAGCACTAGTTCCAGCAGCATCACGAGCCTTGTTAAGAACCTAGCATAGAGAAAAGCAGGTTAGTAAGTTGCAAGTCAATCAAATGAATGGTTCATTCTTTTCCAATTGAAAGAGCAAAGCATAGACAGTCAAGCCAGTACCTCATTTACTTTATTTTCAAACGATTCCATCATGGTGCGTCCTGGTTCAGCTTCCAATTGCTTATCATGAGCTTGCTTAATAAGCTCCTTCACATCACTTTTAGCTTTTGAGATTGTGTCATTAATCTTCTCAATGGTGGCTGCATCTGCAATTGTATCCCCAATTCCAATGCTAAAACCATTTTGCAGAAGCCAGTAGTTGACTAGCCACTGTGTATGACCTAAGAACTTGCAAGCAGCATCTGGACCAACCTCTTCCCTGCAAAGGACCCATAACTTTGCTAAGCAAAAGGACAAATTGAATATCGAATAAACACCGCAACTAAACTCTAACACTAAAAGTTAATTAGAACATACTTACCAAATAACATGAATAAGGCTTCCAGCTGATGTTCCAAGTGTCTTTTGCAAAGTGTACCAGATAGAAGCTCTCCCTTCTCTATCCGGACCATAGTATCAGTAGGAGTAATAAATCCTGTTTCAGTTTCAGAATGCCAGGCAGAAAATCTAATTAAATTGATTGGCTTGGGAATAATCAAGCTGAAAACTTGTTTCCCAGTCCAAATAGGCCTTGGTTTCAGAATGGCAGGGGCAGGGACCTTTCCATCAAAATCTTCCCACCACATTAAGATGTTCATAAATACATCCTGGGAAAAAACAGAGTGATGAGCATAACTGAGCAGAAAAGAACTAATTAAGGTATTACGTGTGCACACTTGCTAACCTTTTCGATAAGAGTATCTCTTGTAGTAATTTTGCGACAGCCAAGAAGCGTGTCCTGGACAATACCCATAACAGGCTTATTCGACTGAGGAGACACAATACATTTTGGAACCATCATCAACTCTGAAACTTCAGCTCTGTTCTCAAATGACTGAGGAACATGCATATTCATTTCATCCCCATCAAAATCTGCATTGTAAGGCGAAGTGACGGACAAGTTTAAGCGGAAAGTTGAATAGGGCATGATCTTAATGCGATGCCCCATGATAGACATTTTGTGAAGACTGGGTTGCCGATTGAAGAGAACAAAATCCCCGTTGTTGAGGTGCCTTTCCACCTGACAAAATAATACACCAGATGAGGAGACTAATGTAGAAGACAATATTGTCATGTGACCAGTACAGCAGATTCAACAACAAGTTGGTACTCACCTTGTAACCCAGCTCCAGATGCTGATCACTACTTTTCTTCACATAACGAAGATCAAGCCTCTGACCGTCTTCTCTGATAATGTACTTTGCACCTGTCTTCCCAGGTGGAGGGTGGGGCCCATATTCTACGAGTTCTTTCAACCTGACATCATTGAATTTAGGTGTAAGTGATCATTAAAAAACTGTAATCATGCCTTATAACAGTAAAGCTTTTTACCTCTCGATGTTATATGGAGTAACAGTTTCCGGGTATGTCAGGTTCAAAGCTATACTCCACGGCACTCCCAATTCATCAATGTTAATATTCGGATCTGGTGTGATGACAGTACGAGCTGAGAAATCAACACGCTTCCCCATCAAGTTTCCTCTAATACGCCCTTCCTTTGCTTTTAGCCTGCTGCAAATTGATTTAATTGGCCTTCCAGATCGCTGTGTGGCCTAAAAGTTCCAACAATAGAGAATCAGGATAACTTATCTGTGTTAAGTAAAACAGCAAAATGACTTTGTAATCTGCTCACCCTTGGCTGGCCAGGAAGTTCATTGTCAAAGTATGTTGCAATGTGAAATTGCAACAGCTGTGCAAACTCAGTTATTATGTGAGCTGGGGCTCCATTTCTCTCTTGCCTCCTCAAGTTCTCATTATGTCGAATTATCGATGCTAATTGATGAGTCAAATCATCCTGTAAAGAAAAGCAGTGAGTTAATGAAGATGCATCCTTTTAAAAACAGCCAGTTGGAAGGTTAAACAAGTATAATGCTCTATTCACCTCGCTTCTGAAAGAAGTATCCATCATTACAGATGGTCTCACAGGGGGTGGGGGAATTGGAAGGACTTGCAGAATCATCCATTCAGGACGGGCAAATTTGGGGTTCAGACCCAATAGATGACAGTCATCATCACTGATACGTTTAAGAACATTAAGGACCTGATACACAGTAACCACATGGTTAAATGAATTTTCTTAAAAATATTGTAATTAAATTGAGTAATCTACATTTTAAGCGACAGCATTATGTCGTGAATCTGTAATGAACTTTATTTCTTAAAACTTAATGAAATTGGTCGACCGAATCTTTGGGCTGACCCGGCAAAAAATTGAGTAAAGATTGTGTACATACCCTCTCAGCAGAGAGGATTTGCTTCCGCTCCACTGGTTCAGGGAGTTGCTCTTGGTCATCGCTTTTTTTTAGTGCTTTAAACTCGGCAACCATCTTCATACCATCAACACTGATATTTGGCTGCTGAGCACCACAGACATCCCTTCTCTTTACTGGCTCATCAGTATTTTGCAGCTCCTGAACATCAAGAGCACAAAATTTTTTGCTCTTGCAAGCATCATATATTCTTTTTAGTCTGTTTTTTGGATTCCTGATTTTAAGAGCCTGCTTGAACTTGGGATTAACCTGCAACAAGAGCATTTGATCATTCTTAAACAAACCCAAAGTTGAGCAGTAAAAAAGGTACATACGATTGGATATTAGTTAACATCGAACATCTTTCTCAGAATTTAACAAAAGCGGCAAAATTACTTCATATGTCCAAACAGGACAAGAAAAGATGCTAAACAGAACATAGTTAAATATGGTAAAAGCTTTACAAGTATATTGTGTTTACATGAATAGTCAAAACAAATACTAGTATTATGGTTCCAGTTTATCACGTATAGCATAATCAATGGGGCATCCTACTTTATTTAGATATGTTCAGTACAACACGTCCTGCAAAACAGCCAAATTAACCCTAGAAGGCGGTATATGACCATATGTACCTCATCTGCAAGGATCTTGGAGCAATTGAAGCAGACACAGCGCATTATGGAGAGTACAGTCTTGATGAAGCCGATGTGGAACATTGGCATAGCAAGCTCAAGGTGGCCAAAGTGGCCTGGGCACTCTGCCATCCCAGCCATGCATGTCTCACACTTGATCTTCCGATCAGTAGTTCCCAGCCGAGGGTCGCTCAAGCCACCAGGCTTTGGCTTCCCCCTTTCCATAGTTTCTGCATGCTCTATCTGCAGCACTGACATTTGTCTCTAGAAAGATGCAAAGCAACGCAGAAACTACATCAGATGCCATCCTGAAAACTCTGTCAGGGGCGTTCTTCTGGTGTAATGAAGCACACAACTCATTGGTAAAGCAGAACTTGTAAACTGGATGAGTCGATATTATCAAACCCATATGATACATTTTATTATTAACTGCATCTCAAGTAGTACAATATTGTAAACATCATTGTAGAGACGTGAAATTCATCCAGCCTTTGATGAGATGAGACTACACTGAGCCGTCCAACTCAACTAAAACACGACACAAACAAAAACTGCGAAGTATACAAACTTAATTGAACAACCTCACAGCTTATGAGAGCAGACATGTTCCTCCAGTTGCTTGTATTTTACATACACAGCACACAACAGCTAGCAAGTTCAAACCCAACTGCTTCAACATGTAACATTACATGTATAGTGCTAAAATTTTAGGCAATGTTTTCAACTTGTCCGAGTAATCACGGTTAGTCCATGTACCAAGGACTTGATTGTAACCATGATTAGTTGGAAAGTCACCCGATTAGTAATGATTAGTGGTGATTAGTAATGTTAAGCTAGCGAGCAGCACGCATCATCATATCAATTCATCCATCCACCAAGCCAAACTCGCCCCCGCCCACCCCACCCCACCCGACCCGCTCGAATTCCGAGTCCGCGCACGCGCACAGCACAGAGAGACGGCGGCACTGGGGCGGAGAGGAGAGGGGAGGGAGCGAGAGGAGGGGGGGGCATTACGATCTCGTCGGGGCTGAGGATGCCGAACTGCACCAGCTCCACCTCGGCCACCGAGTACGGGAACCTCGCATCCATATTGATCTCCCCAACCCCTCCGCCTCAACGGCCGCCGCCGCCGCCCACACCACCACCACCACCAGGCGCCGCCGCCGATGGCGAACTCGCAGCTGGAGCTATGGGTGTTTTTGGCGGGTAAATCGAGGTCGAATCGCGAGAGATGGGACCGACGGGATTCCGGCGAAACCCGCGGCGGAAGTGGAAGCGGGAGGGGAACAAAACAACCCGTGCTCGTCTCGTCTGAAGAAAAGAGGAGGCGGCCAGGGGTAGGGCTTTATTTATAGGCGTATCGTGCGCCGGGTGGGCTAGCGTCAACCGACCTTGCACGGCTGGGCTGGGCTGGGCTTGTTGGGCTGGACTGAGGCCTGTTCGAATAGGCAACGGATCCTTATGTACAATTCGCCGTTCAATTGGACAAAGGGTCCTGATTCCCTCATGGAAAGTTGTCATATACTCCCTCCATCCCTAAATATTTGTGTTAAAAAGTCAACGGTGTCAAATATTTGGGGAAGGAGTGATAGTCCTGATCGTTGTAACAGCACAAATCTATATATACCTTTTCTACTATGACACCCCTCGTGACCAATCCATTAAACTAATATGAAAGCAATACTCCTCTGAACCTACTTATATGACGTTTATTTACACAGACATTAGGATAAAAATATTGTTTGTCCGAAATGACAAAGTAATCTGAGCAAGTATTTCATAGTGTAGTTGTTAAAAAAAAGTTCCTAATAGAGGATGAAATTTCAAACTCAAGTTCAGTGTACTTGTGGTCTACCAAACTGTTTATGGATGATATTTGTTTAGACACGTATATATATATTAGTGTTGAGTGCAGACAACTTTATGTGTGATCCAAAATAGAAGGGGTTTAACTCACGTTTCCCCCCACAAAGACTAACACAGTGACCAAATACAACAGCGTTCCCTTGGACCATGGATTGTTTGCACCAGTGAGGTGAGGAACCTCAACTGATCGAGATGAACGGCATGACGAGGGGTATCACATGCCATATTCTTTGGTTCAGGTGGGCACCGACATCTTGTTCACTCATGACGGCATATCGACCACAAAGCAACACCAAGATCATGGCATACATGGCTAATACTATATGCATAAGTCTGCGCCTCTGCGGCGCCTTTATTAGAAAGTTATAAAATAGTTATTTAATTAATGACTCAGTAGTGGTCTATGGATGGAAACCTAATAACCGGTAAACAAAAGATAAAAACACTTTGTCCGAAGATAACTGGTAGAACCTATCACTTTTCAATAAATATAAAATCATGCAAAGCAATTTTACACATGTGGTACACATGTAATCCGCCGCCGCCTCCCGGCGTCTCTCTAAGCGATGAACCCCATCTCTGGTGTCTCCCCCTCCCCCCCAACCCAAACCCTAAATATAACTCCGGCGGCGGACTCCAACGAGCTTTGCCGGAGGAAAGGAAGAAGAGAAGCTATGGGCTGGAGACACTAAAAGAGCCCCGCCCGTGCACGAGGGGATGGACGAGCCATTTTCGGTGGCTTGGGCATTGTGGGCCTGTCCACTGCTTAGGCCTTCAGGCTAGCAAGGTCATGCTCATTTGGCCCAATTAATCAATGCCGGCTTACATAGCCGTGCAATCTTGAACAAACATGGTGTGACGGCAAACTTCTCCATAATCTAAAAAGAAAAAAAAACAGCAAACTTCTCCTAAAAATTAACTTTTCAGACCAAGTATCACAGATGCACAACACTCATTGCTCATCATTCAACGCTTCCCTCTCAAAGAAGCAAACATTCAGAATTTCAGTATATGGACATTTGATGGTGCTCTTAATTTTTCTTCCAGAAGTCCTAGTTCTTTATTGATAGAATATGGGAACTGTTCATAAAGAAAGAAAAAGCTTACAAAGGAATAAAAGATGCTAAGCTCTGTTTGGTTGTTTATTTGGTAGCATGCATATCTCAAGAAGCACTCAAACATAAAAGGAAGTGTGAGTAGTTCCTCAAGCAAGAAGCAAAAGTGCAGTAATCAAGCTTTCTGAACGTGCTTGCTGGTCTTATTCACAGCAGGCCGAAAAAGAAAATCGGAAAAACTCTACCATTTCGTCAAAACATACAGCTTCGGTCGTTAGAGGTTTAGAGCTGTCGCGCACACGTCTGATCGACACAAACAACATAGTCAAATAATCAATCTGTTATATTTTCTTTCCGCCGGTTAGTTTTTCTTAGATAATTAAACTATTCAGATTAATCTACTTCTGACCTACTCCTCTGGTTCTATGATTCTTGATGTTTTGGACAACGACACGTCTTTGAAGTATAGCTTTGACCATTATTTTTTATTAGGATATAAATGAATATCCTATAAAATTTTCTTCCTCCGGTTTTTAATGTTTGACGCCGTTGACTTTTGAGCGAATATTTGACCATTCGTCTTATTAAAAAATTTATTCAAATGTTATTTATTTTGTTACGACTTGTTTTATTACAAAAGAAATTTTAAGCTTGACTCATATTTATAAATATTTAGATAAATTTTAATAAGATGAATGATCAAACATATGTTAAAAAGTCAACAGTATCAAACATTAGAAATTGGAGGAAGTATTTTTTTTAATTACTTTGTAAGACAAATGCATATAATCTTTTAAGTTTTCAAACTGATATTTTAAAAGTTTAACTTAAGGACTCCTTTGAAACGCATGATTGTAAAACATAGGAATAGAAAAAAAATATAGGAATGTGGTAGGATTGTATGCGTAAAACAGAGGATTCAAAAACATAAGAATTTTGTTAGATGTGTTGTTTGGAACACAGGAATCGTAAAATACAGAAATTCTAGGATGAATAGTAATCTCATTGTGGTTTAGACTAAATGCTAGCTATAATCAGCACATTGTACCCTACTGACACTGGGCCATTAAGCAATTAGAGGAAGCAATGGAAATTAATTCATCGGTCTTCGTGCACAGGATTTCTTCCAAGAGCATCGATTGGATTCTTTTTTTTTTTCTTGTGAAAGCTTAGGGTATGAATAGTCTTCCTATGAATTTCAAAGTAGCAAATCCTTTGAACCAAATGCATGAACAGTGCCCAATCCTAAGGATTCTCAAATCCTCCATTTTTCCTTCATATTTCCTCCATTTCAAAGGACCCTAAATCTTGTACAAATCGTCAACGTTTTTCAACCGGAAGGGCTAGTACTTTACAGCTGTATGCTAGCTAGTACTCCATATTGCACATATCAACAATAATATTCCTTGTTTACACTGTCATGTGTCAGGTATATGCGCACCATATTAATCACTAGTACCAAACAATTTGACATTCTACTTGAACGGTTGTGTAGCTGCATATGCGTCAAGATTGAAACTGTTACCTCAAGAGAAAAGCATGGCCATGCATGTTGATGTTTGCATAGAAACTCACCTAAGAACTTTTCAATTCAGTTGGTTACCTGTTTCATAGCCGTTGTCGTGACTTTCAACCAAACATTTTTACAACATCAGACATGAATTTTTACAAAGAAATTAAAATGTTTTCTTTGTTAGTTACCGTTGTCCTCACCATAACTCTCCTAACACCCACCTATACTACTACATTTTGCGAACGGAAGCTACTCTCAACTTTGAAAGCTAGACAGTAATTGACCTAAATTGATGTGTGTTATATCCATTTCGTAGCACCATGTGTCACAGTGATCAAGATTTTGCATACTAGTCATCAACAAAGATAAGGATTCACATGGAAATGCAGAGTAATTTGTGTGTACAGCACTACAGCTTTGTAGTGACAATGCAATTAATACTTTTCTAGTGTCAATAATAATAAATTACTTCTATGGACTTTTTAGGAAAACGATTCCTGTTAAGTGCCAGCTTAAGGGCCATGAGCCATGATGTCTAACTAACTATCAAGGACAATGCCAATATTGACTGCCATATGCAACTCCCCCACCCATGCAATCCTAGCATTCCAATGCAAGTTTGGTTGATATATGTCATGAAAACTTGAGGTACATCTGAAAGTAATTAATATTGTACATAATTTTCTGGAACAAAGATGACAATCTGTTATATTAAAACGTTTTTTAATGCCCAATAGCTTCCTTTAATATAACAGATTGTCAAACTGGTCAAGTAATAAAATACTATTGGATATGATTATATTTCATTAAAAAAGTGCCACAAACCTGGTCAGTCAAGTACTACGTAACATTAGTGCATGCACCGAGACATGGGATGGGAAACATCTTTTCCATTTTGAAGGACATGCAGCGGAACAGCACAATGGTTGTTATATGCCTCTGAATTAGTATCAAACTATATCTCATCCTCAGCCTAAATATTTTCCAATCAAGAAATTCAACCTTCTCATGCCAATAGCATGTTTCTTGATTGTCAAGATTGTTCCTAGTGCTAACATTTTGACTTTAGATTGCCTTGAATTGTAAGAAACCACATAAAGCTAAAGGGATTGGAGGATGTTTGCCTACTGAACAGTCCTAGCGATCGCATATGTGGTGGTTAGCAGTTTAGCATCTTCATGTTTCTTGCTATACTTTGTCTAATCAGAGAGCTTGTGGAAATAAATCATTTGATGGAACAAGGATTTGTCCATTATGTGGATCTGAACTGTGAGCTTGAAAGAACATTTTCGACCAATAGTAGCTCCTTCTCATTTTATTTTGTCGAAGAGAAAATTTATTTACCATCTTGCAATAGTATGAAATACAATTCGTAGTATATATAGGTACATGTAGTACTTCAAACAAAATTCACAATCCTGAAAGATATCTACCTCCAAAACAAGAATCACATCTAGATCTAGCTAAGTTTCTTGGACCAGTTGTATAAGCAATAAAAAATATACCATCTAGAGAGGTACATTTAGTCTCTAGCAGATGAAAATGGAGTGGTCAAAAAGCAGTAAACAACATGCAAATATCAACCGCACAAGCCCAACAACTCCTACCAGAGCAAAGACTAGGCAGTGTAACTCTGCTAATCACAGTTCAGTTATCCATATACTGGGTGGAAATGATTCATGGATTGATTCTATGGTCAAAAAGAAGAAAAAGGAGTTGTTAATAACAACTTAACCTTTAATTGACATGGGGAGTTATAGATATTTGGAAAAGTATCGTGCTGTAACAAAATTTTGTTAGTTAGGAAAGTGCAGTCTTTTGTTCTAAACAAAATGAAGCAAAAGTTAAAGATCCTTTTTAACCTTTTTTTTCTGTCCAGTGGCAACATATGTAGGGCAAGTTGCTCCATTGGAAACTGTTCATTAATTCATTCCTCATGATTCTCCTGAAACCAGAAAAGGTTCACCATATGATTTGAGGACAGAATTGCTTGATATAGCGGGCTCACCATATACATGCAAGATGCAACATCTGAATGATATTTATGCATGTATATTGCATATGAATACCGAAAGATCATACCTTTAAGCACCGATTTAAAAAACTGAACTTAACAAATGGACAAGTTGCTTAATTTACATAGATTTTGTTTCCTCTGTTGATATGATAGGATGCTAATTCTTAATCCATGGAGCACTAGGTGAAGTTGATGATGTCGGCTCACTGATTCTTCAGTAGTTCTAGGATAGAAGGTAGAATCAACAACCTCCATGGAGCATGACACCACATTGACAGTTGCAGTACAATTAAACCAAAAGGTCTCGAATTTAAGAGTACTGCAGTCCATCATGCAATACAGAAGGATTATATCTGATATCTCCTCTGTATAATTTTAGGAAAAGATTTTGAATGGTCACATTCATTAGTCTTGGAGGTCTCTTATGATTGTGTCATGTTGTCCTGGGGAGAAGATAACTTGTGATGGACGCATCATCACAGCAATTACCTTAAGCGCAAATATTCCATCACATTATAAGTTTGGTAACCAAAAGGGTAGCAAAATGCAGTAGGTATTAACGTTGCAGTAGCTCCTCCCTCGATCAAGCTTGAAATGAAGATGACAAATGCAAGTGTGAACTGATGGAACGTAGATTAACAGGAGAATCAAGTGCTAGAGACCAACCTATTCTTTCCAACCACAAAGCATGCAACCGGCTGGTGTCTGTCTATCTACTACCTCTAGTCCCTTTCTTTTCATGCATATTCTTCTCATCTCATGGATGTTGGTCGGACAGTCTGCTCCTATATAAAGGGCGATCTAGGTGTACTGCAACATATGTATTATGTGCTGCAGTCGATCAATTCAGGTATTGCAAGCTTACATCAAGCTAGCCAGACGATTTTTGGTTGCTGACAATAAGCATTGTGATCCACCAAATTGCAGTTAGTTTCAGACTTTGAGGCAGCATGTCAAGTGGTGGCCCTGCATGCTGGCTCCTGAGCCTCAGCCTCGCACTGCTCTGCTCCATAGCTGCTGCCAAGGAGCACTACCATGAGTTTGTGGTGAGTATTATCAGTTCTGATATTCATATGCAGTTAATTTCTCTGAATCCCATGATTAACTAAACTAGCCTAATAATTAATTTGCCTTGCCATTAGTTTTGTTAACTCATCTGTTCTACTTATAGATCAGGGAGACGACAGTGAAGAGGCTGTGCAAAACACAGAACGTGATGACGGTGAATGGGCAGTTCCCCGGGCCGACGCTGGAGATCAACGAGGGTGACTCACTCATCATCAACCTGATAAACCGTGGGAGATACAACATGACGCTGCACTGGCACGGTGTTCGGCAGATGAGGACGGGCTGGTCGGACGGCCCCGAGTTTGTGACGCAGTGCCCCGTGAGGCCGGGGCAGAGCTACCGGTATCGCTTCACCGTGGCCGGACAGGAAGGCACCCTCTGGTGGCACGCACACTCCTCCTGGCTCCGTGCCACCGTCTATGGCGCGCTCGTCATCCGACCCCGTGATGGCAACAAGTATCCCTTCGATGTCCAGCCGGCCAGGGAGCTCGCACCCATCATGCTAGGTATGTTTGACTACTGAATGCTCTTGCTCTGTTGCTTCTTAATTCTGTTCTATAGCTCACTCCTCTGTTCCACAATGTTTGGCAATTTTGACTGACAGTTTCTTTGGTTCGACTATTGGTATATTTTTATAAATCGTCTGATTATGATTAACACGAGTTATATGTTTATATTTGTCCAATACCTATAAATTAATTTGTAAAATTGAAATGTTCATTCTAAACTGTTGCCAAATCAAAAGTACTAAGTATTCCCTCCTTACACTTTTGTTTGACGTCATCAAACATTAAAAAAAATCTGAGGGATTATTGTACAATGGAGGAAGATTTTTTTTTTTCCATCAGTGCCTAGGCATGCAGACTAATGATAGTTATAACAGGTTAATTTATTGGGAAATTAAATGTTCTTGGAGCCACGATTGGTCGGTAGCATTGCTATAATTTGGGACCAAACTGTCATAATTTAACTGCTTTTGACGCATGTTAACGGCCATTATCATTGTCATCAACCACAGCTTTCTAGCCTTAGGTTGGTTGGCACCAACTAACTTACTACAAGCTGCTTAGCTCAAAGTCAAACACATGCATGACTCAGGTCAGGGCAAGGGTTACCAAGCAAGTAAAGTAAGGATCATGTCTTTCCAAAGAGCAATGCATGATCCATCTCAAGGAAAAGCTAGCTAACATCATGTTTATGAATCAAAAACTTCATCATTGTCCATGCGTCTAAGATCCTTCGTTAATCATCACTCTGACGTGTGGGTGCCCAGCACCTAAAATGCACATGATACCTATGCAAAATTGATGCTGAAAGCAGCAAGTTCAATATTCCTCTCAGAGCCAGCTGCTGTTGCAAAAATATTTTATACTCCAATACGTACCTGAGCCTTAAGAACTAAGGTATCATATCTTTCTCTTGCAAACTCACTTGAGGTCTTTCTCAAAAGTTTGCTCCATTGTTTTTAGACAATGTGTAATGCTAGGTTGCAATGCATGTTTTTAGAGAGATGCAAACATTAGTATGAACATGCCAAAAGTGAAGAAAATGTTTTTAGAAACATGACCCGCTGTTTGACAAAGTTCTTCCTCTGTCCTGAAAAGCAGCACTTTCCAGAGAACTGCATAATCAAATTTGCACAACTCAGATATTTATTCAGATTGTCGTTGTGAGGTTGTGGCCGACATGTCACAATATAGAGGCCTAGCTAATCCCTTTTGCATCTTTAGTTGTTGAATAGGGAGTATTTGCATTTTTAAGCAAAAGAACAAACATCAGTAGTTATAGATCAATTGATGGGGTCACTTAAGCACAATAAAAAGACAAAAGAAAAAAAAACAGGTGAACGTTAAACGGTTGATACACTACAAGTTTGATATGAAAATTGTTGGTGCCAAGTCCTAAGTGCCAAGGCCATGCATTCCATGTTTCAAGTCCCTGTTTACTCTGTTACTAGTCTGGTACAATTAACAGAGAGAATATTTTCACTGCATCAGCATTTCAGCAACCTCATTACATGTTTGATCATCTTTTTCTTAATGGAATCAGCAAAATTTTTTGACGGAAGATGGTAGGGCAGTCTCTACCTTATGACCATTTTTTATTAAAGGGTGGGGTAAATATAGAGTGTCTACGTTGTACGGGAATATATCCTATGCACACAAGGCTTTCCGTGCACACTCCGTGCACACCAACTAAAAAATATCATAAAATTCATTATACACAAAGTGTAATAAAAAGACAAAATTCTGACAAATTTTTAGTTCAAAAAGCTGTCAGATTTTTTTATATTTTTGTTACGACTAAAATATAATGAATTTTAAGATGAAATTTTACAGATGTGTGTAGTACCATTAGAAACACATGTACAAATTTTTCTATATTTTTCGGTGATAGTTGTTAGTTGGTGTGTATGAAGTGTACACGGGAAGTTTGTGTGCATAAGATATGTTTCCACGTTATACTGTGTAATTTAAAAAAAATTGAGTATGTTGCTAATTACATGCAATTAGTGGTCGTTCACCTAGAACAAAATGACGGCTGAAACGTGTTAATTGCTCACAATATTTGCAATGCAATGCAGGGGAGTGGTGGGAGATGAACCCGGTGGACGTTGTTCGCGCGGCGACGCTGACCGGTGCCGCCCCAAACATCTCCGACGCCATCACAGTCAACGGTCAACCCGGTGACCTCTATATCTGCTCCTCCAACCAAAACACCACCGCCGTCTTCCCGGTCAACTCCGGCGAGACGACCCTGGTCCGCTTCATCAACGCTGCCCTCAACACGGAGCTTTTCGTCTCCCTCGCCGGCCACAACATGACCGTCGTCGCCACCGACGCCTCCTACACCAAACCCCACGTCACCTCCGTCCTCCTCCTCGCCCCCGGCCAGACCACCGACGTCATCCTCACCTTCGACCAGCCTCCCGCCCGCTACTACCTCGCCGCCCGCGCCTACGCCAGCGCCCAGGGCGTCCCCTTCGACAACACCACCACCACCGCCATCTTCGATTACGGCCTCGCCGGCGACGCAATGATGCCGACTCTCCCGGCGTACAATGACACGGCCACGGCGACCGCGTTCACGACGAGCCTACGTGGCCTCCGCAAGGCGGAGATCCCGGCTCGCGTCGACGAGAGCCTCTTCTTCACCGTCGGCGTCGGCCTCATCAACTGCTCGTCGTCGACGAAGTGCGGCGGGCCCAACGGGACGCGGTTCGCGGCGAGCGTGAACAACGTCTCCTTCGTGCTCCCCTCGTCTTCTTCCATCCTCCAGGCGCACTACCACGGTGACGGCGACGGCGGCGTGGTGTTCACGGACGATTTCCCGGCGAGCCCGCCGGTGGTGTTCGACTACACGGCGCAGAACGTGAGCAGGGGGCTGTGGCAGCCGGCGCCGGGGACGAAGGTGTACAGGCTCAAGTACGGCGCCGCCGTGCAGGTGGTGCTGCAGGGGACCAACATCTTCGCCGGCGAGAACCACCCGATCCACCTCCATGGCTATGATTTCTACATCCTCGCCGAGGGATTCGGCAACTTCGACGCCGCCACTGACACGGCGAAGTTTAACCTGGATGACCCGCCGATGAGGAACACGGTGGGCGTGCCGGTGAACGGGTGGGCGGTGATCAGGTTCGTGGCGGATAATCCGGGAGTGTGGCTGATGCACTGCCATCTCGACGTGCACATCACCTGGGGACTCGCCATGGCCTTCCTCGTCGACGACGGCGTCGGCGAGCTGCAGTCCATCGAGGCGCCTCCGCCCGATCTGCCACTCTGCTAGTGCTAGCCACGTCAACAGTTAATCACGTTATACTGTTTTTACCAGCTGATTAATTATTTTGGAGGCATTGCTGAATTGCATGTACTATCATTTTTCACATTTGATTCGTTAAAGAAACAAACGAAGTTCTCTTCACCGTCCAATTTGCATGTATAACTAGTTGACAGCAACCCAGATTAAGGGTGGTTACATCTTGCAAGTATCAAGAAAAGTTCCTTACCTAAGAAATTCAGCTGAAATAATAATGATTTTATCTCTTGACTGAAGAGCAGATAAAGAGAATACTGAGCTCGATGAGACGATGACTGGTAGCTAGATTCACTTCATTGTTTTGCCATACACAACACAAACTGATGATGATTTGGCCGACCCGGCAAACTGATGATGATGACGGGTATAACTGCAAAGTCTGCAACTACATAACATATGTGACAGGCTAATTTCAGGCGTGACGGCCCATACTGTGTACTCTAGGCCGCATAAATGTGCTCATACATTTAAATTCCAACCAATACTACCATTTGCATCTGAAACTAACATTATATCTTCATAATATATCTATTACTCCCTCTGTTTTTTTATTGAAATGCGGAGGGAGTAGGAAAATTTGGATAATTTTACTTCATAATATAAGTATAATTTTTATAGGTGCTAGTCGTGCAATTGTGCGGGGCCACCCAGCTAGTTCCTCTAAAAATACTCTGCGTCCGATGAGATGTATTTAATACAGACAATAAAAGATGTAAAATGATATAAGGTTTCTACCACATGAAAACAGCTTCTCCAAAAAAAAAAATGGTTTGGACTACCCTGTAAAACGAATTAATTGTTGAATTTGGAAATAAAAATTGTTTGGATTTGGGCTAGATCAACTTTGGCCTTGGCCCAATAACCCAACCCACTTTCCTACCTATTTTCACTAGGAGAGGGGCCGGTTTTCTACCCTTCCCCATGACACCGTCCTTCCTGTTTGTTCCTTCACAATTTTTGCAGCGCAACATTGTTGCAGTAGCAGAAACCCCTGCTACCGTAATCGCGGCCGCAACAACCGCAATTTAGTACCATGCCTCCACATAAGCTTGTAGCTATTTTATTGATCACTATGTACATGCTCTAAGGTAAAGCACACATATGCACACGATTACATGCATGCATATATAAGTGCATTAGTTAATCCTTCCATACAAGAAAATACAAATATTTGGAGATGGTTTTGACACTTTTCTAATACAATAAATCTGAATATAACATATGTCCAAGTTCGTTGTCTATGTCAAATTCATCTGCAATACTTATATTTTTTTAGATGGAGAAGTACTTATTAGTAGCATTAATTGTGGCAGATATTAAACTCCTCAAAATATTCAGAATGGATTAGATAAATGCAAAAATTAACAACAGTACGCAGATGAGTGGTTATTACAGGGCCAGCTAGAACGGCACCAGGGGAGTACGCATGTGGTGATTCTGGGTGTGTCGTTTCCTAGAATGTGCCGCTTCAGGGTCATCACGTTTGCTTGCTTATACTCCTTGTGGCAAGAGAAGCATTGATAGCTATTCCTTTTCATCTCATCTTCATTCGGTACCATCTCCCTGAACATCCACCCGTCGATCATCAGGCACTTGTCCATTCGTAGCTGGCACCAGCATCGGTGCCCTGCATATATATATAGAACCATACATGGTTCCCATCATTCATTCATAAATTCGTTCAGAGTCAGATCAATTGAGCATGTTGATTAGTTATACTAATCCTATAATTCTTTGTTTTTTTCTGTTTGACATAAAAAAATGAGCTAACAACAACAAATAAAAGTGGATGGAGGAAGTATAATCCATTGCTATCTAGATTAGTATACGTATTCCACTAGATTGTGCTAGCTACTCATTCTCTGATCTCATGATCTCAGGGAAGTATAAGTGGATGTAGTCATTCACATCTCTGCCCGTGCTTCTAGTACTCTCCTCCAAATTCCAAAAAAGGCATACTTAGTACTAGAACTAGAAGTACGTCATTTTACAACAGAAGTATTATAGACCATATATACACTACTTTGTAAATTGCATGTCTATTACTCCCTCAGTCATAAAATGTACTAACAAGTATTAGAAAAGTCAAGTTAAACATTTTATACTTCGACTATTAATAGTAAATACTTAAAATGAATGATCAAATAAGAACAATGATATTTCATTCATCATGAAACAAACTATTATAATATACAGCTCTTTTAATTTGAAATAATGTATTGCAAAATATTTACTTTTATAGTGGAAAAACCATAAAGGAATGGATCCACCTCTTTTGATAACCGCGGATTTATGTGGCTTAATTTTTTGTCCAACAACATATACAACCATCACATCTATAGAATCTTAATGCTTTCATGAGCCAAATCTTATGGTATTAAATTGCTCGATTTTTCTTCTTACTATGTTCAGGCTAATAGCCAAGCCGAGTCAAGTAATAATGTTTTGATTAAATTGATTAAAAAGAAGATTGAGGAATGTCCTAAGCGGTGCCATGAGGTCCTTTCCGAGGCTTTATGGGCACATAAATATCTAGGCATGGTGCTACTAAGGTTACTCCTTTTGAGTTGGTTTATGGACAAGAAGCCGTTTTACCTGTTGAAGTAAATCTTGGCTCATTTAGATTGCTAAAACAAGATGGTTTATCGGTCGATGAGAATTTTCATTTGATGATGGATGGGTTAGATGAATTGACCGATAAACGGTTTTAGAGCTTTGGATGCTATTGAGAGAGATAAGAGGAGGGTAGCCTAAGCTTATAATAAGAGAGTTGCAAAATCGTTTCAAGTTGGATATTTACTATGGAAGACGATTTTGCCATTAGGCTCTAAAGATAGGGAATTTGGTAAATGGTCATTAAGTTGGGAGGGTTCTTACCAAATTGTGCAAATCATTCGTGTCAATACTTACTTTGTAGAAAATTTCAAGGAGAATGATTTCAACATGCGTTAAACGTAAAATATCTGAAAAAGTACTTTCCAAGTGTTTGGCAAGACGTTTGAAAGGTGTTATGGCCGGTAATCATTATCGCCCTTAGACCCCTTAATGGAATGCTTTTTGATTCTCAAGTTCAGCAAAAGGCAGGGGGGCATGTGTTGACACCCAAATTTGGCTACATGAAAGGATATACAAAGTTGAAAGCCAATTTAAAAAAAGGCCCGGGATTTCCCCGAGAGGCCGGGCAAACCAGCGCGATATAGAGAGGATTGTGCCCGAAACGAACGGGGCCAGTCTGACCGCAGGTGTTATGGCGGTCAGACCGGCGGTTCGGCCCGACCAGCGATTTGGCGCCGGTCAGACCGGCTGAGATGGACTCCGAGTTAATCTAGAAGTTTTGGGATTCCTTTCGGGTAAATTTGGAAAGTTTGAGTCCTAATTGATTCCAATTCGTCCTAGGACGTGGGAAACCCTAGGATAGGCAAGACCAACTCCTTTATAAGGGACAAGGCCGGTTCAATTGGCACACAACACAATACATAACTACCTTTTGCCCTAGTTTAGCTTTAGTTCGTCTATCTTTGTCGATTTGCGCCGTAAATCGCCTGCCTTCACTGCGAGAGTACGAAACCCTTTGTAGGTTTGTCCTGTAAACCTTCTGCGCCGCCGGCGAGATGGGCTTCTACCCTAAATCTAGCTAAATCGACTCCGCAAGCCGGTTTGCTTTGTTTTTCTAAACCCATATTGTTTCTTCAAGGTGGTTGACGACTCCGTTCATCAAGACACCGCAACACGTTGGGTGGCTCGTCGTGGTGATCCGCAAAAGACGTCAACAGAATTCACCTAAAATATTAATGATTTTATCACTCGACTGAAGAGCGGATAAAGAGAACACTGAGGCATCGGCAATGATGGCGTCGGCGAGCTGGCCTAGTATCAAATTAGTTACCTTTTGCTATTATTATTAGCAGCTGATTACTGAATTGCATGTGCTATGATTTTTCACATTTGATTCATCAAGAATTCCAACCAATAATACCATTTGCATCTGAAACAAACATAATATATTCATAATGCCTCTGAAATTACTCTGGGTCTGATTAAAACAGTTGTACTTATTTAGAACAGAGTGACATTCATCAAGAATTCCAACCAATAATACCATTTGCATCTGAAACAAACATAATATATTCATAATGCTTCTGAAATTACTCTGGGTCTGATTAAAACAGTTGTACTTATTTAGAACAGAGTGACAATACAGAAGATATAATATGTCTTAAGAAAGCCTAATTAAAATGACAGAAAGCTTCTACCACATCCAAGCAATCCATCAACTTCTCTAAGCACAATACAATACATTTGATCTTCTACGGTCTTCAATCTTGTAACTGGCTCAAAATCAACAACCATCTTCATCTTCAGTGTCAAGCAATGCACCTATCTTTACATCTTGTGCTTCACTGACCTCCATCTTTATAGCAGCCACACTTGTAAGCTTGTCAACTTCCCTCAGAATTTCACCTACTGCTACAACAAAATATATATGTTCATGTGAGGGACATCAAAAAGAGGTGAACACCAATCTATTCTCAAACAGCACCTTTTGTTCTTCGTAAAAACAACAGGGATCCATAAAAAGTGTTACTGAAGCATTGTAAAATGTTATATTCTTTACTTCCCCTCTTTATCTAAGTAGAGATCTGGCGTATTTATCCACTTCAGGCGCACGGGAAGGGTGTGTTGCCCTGTTGATACTGATAATTGTTGGTCAGCGCATGTGGTTTTTCCCGCAAGGATTTTCCACGTTTAATCCGTGTCTCTGTTTTGCCTCTATTTTAATATCAAGTGGTATCACGCTTCCGTAATTTCCTAAGAAGAATCATGATGTATAACAACATATGGCACAAGACTGGTTTTATCTACATTTCCACCATATGAGGCCATTTCACTTGTTTTGCTAGTGGTGTTTTAAGCCTTGAGATTTCTTGTATTGTCAACAAATTCTCACTTGTATATGATCGCTCAAAGCCCACTGTATTTTTAATTCCCTAGGTATTCATGTTGCGTCATACAATATATTTTTAACCAAGGCTAGAAAATATATGTTAAGCTCCCAGATTACCTTGATTAATTGCTTCCGAGGAGACATGAGCATTTGTAGCAGAATCCGCTGGCCTTATAGATAGCACAGGCACAAAGAGAGTAGCAGGCCTTGGATGTGCATCTGCAGAGGGGCTTGCTTTAACATTATGAGGGAAAAACACTATCAGTTTGGTGTTTGGCTCAGGGAGGCAATTAAGCATACCTGGAAAGCTTGTGTTTTTCTCCTCCTTTTCTTGCCTTGCCAAGTTTATGCCAATCTCATGCCTGCACAAAGACAAATAAGGAATTTTAATATACACATGTCGATGTTGTAAGCATCACAATTAAGAGTGGAGAAGCAGGGCTAGTTACCTCTTTTGTGCAAAGAAAGTGACGATACCATTAAGTTGTGATTTGGTGAGTCGCTTCTTCTTATATGGCCTTGGGACCGGCCGTACTCTGCAGCATTTAGCAAGATGAACAAGTTGTCAAGATTGTGTAATTACACATGCATGGATATATAGGCAGTGTCAGATCAGATCATGCATTGTTTGTTTGGACAGGAATTGACAGCGACTAGTGTAGGAAACGGACCCAGAGAGATTGATGTGCCAGCTTTTGGGGGCGTAATCCGGCGGGCGATGCAGCTTCCTCTTGAGTTCAGGGCAGCGGAGGGCCATTTCCTTGAGCTTCTTGGCCGCCGATTGCCATACCTGCTCCCAAAACTTTTCACATCTGCAAACAATTGGATTGACGATTGAGGTATTGAATTGGATTAATTGATAGATTAAACACCAAAGAAAAGAAAAGTATAGTTTACTACCTGGGTGCCCGTTACAGGATGTGATGGATGGAAGCATTGAATTTGGCTTGGAAGGGGCTAGCCTTGGCGTCTTGGTCGTTGAGGAGAGGGTACATGGTGGCCACGTCGTCGGCCTCCTGCCCACCGCAGGCGACCCTGCCGAGGATGCGGTAGAGATCGATGCAGTTGTTGAAGGCGGTGGCCTCGGGGCTCTCATGCTCCAGCGATGGCGGCATGAACCACATCACGTAGCGGGTGACCTTGTCCCACTGCCCACGCCTCACCAAGTACTCCAGCCGCGCTAGGTTGAAGAAGACCGTCGACTCCTGCTCCAGCCTGCGCCCGCCATTAACATCCTCAGGAAATCAACGACAACAAGAAAGGCTACGATTACAATACACACTGGTGGACGGCGCCATCGATTCGGTAGGCATAGAGGAAGCGGAGAATCCGACGGGTGCACAGCCACAGGGAGAAGGATGACGTGCACATCCACATCGGCATGTTAGTTTGCTACACGCACGGCAACAACACCACCTCGATCGATCGACCTTTTTTTTCCTAATCTCAGTTGTTTTGTTTTCTTGTTGTGACTTAACTAAGTTTAGAGAAGGGAGATCGACTATAAATAATAGGAGAGGAAGAAGCTGACATGTGGACCAAATCTGCATGCATAACTCGGATCGTCCAATCGGGAACTTCCTTCCTCCCCCTGACTTGACTTCCTATGAAATAACGTCCAATCAGGAACCTCCTTCCTCCCCCCGATTTTCTAGCCTCTGCTTTGTGGTAAAGCCACGGTTTTTACAATTTTATTTTACCATGTCGACACCAATTTGTTTACTATGGATTGTCAGGATCTACAAACCGATTTCATCTTCTGTTCAATATCACATGACCACTGCTCCTTTGCAACATACTCCGTATTACAAAAAGTTGACAAATCGGTATAGTACCAGAAACTCATAAACACAATAGGAATACACACGTGTAAAACAAAGAATTTTAAAAAAAATAAAAAAGGCATTTTTCATCAACATAGATTGACCTTTGCATGTATCAACAAAAATCCATACCTCATTCACCTCAATGGCTTAAGAGCATAGTAAAGAAAACACTACACTACTAATATATTCACTTCATCTATTTGCCGAAAACAATAAAACTGAAAGCCAATTTTTCTTTCATTTGCCTCTATACTCTTGGAGTATACAGAAATATGAAAAGTAATTTCATTGGTTTCTTCATGCACCTTTTCACACCAGCAACCACACCAGCCGCTAGCTTCTGAATAGCTTTTGTGCTCTGATGTGCATCCTTCAACTATCTATCACACACAACTACTGTACATGTATGATGTATCACACACCAGCACTATACATGCTTCAAGAAATACAAATATGTGTAGCAGCAATGGCCGCTCCCAGGCTCCCAGGGAACCAAAAATTGATCAAATCGAAAGAAAAATAAGAAACAAAATAATTGTCAATCCATTACGTATTGAGATTTGAGAGCACTGCAGGTAACTCCATAACTTCTACTGTAGTATGCTTCACTTTCACTTGGGGGAAAATGGTCGATTCTTATGCCGAGGTGGCCTCATCTCATTTTCAGGGGCATCACTCCTGCCGCTACTGTTTTTGCCTCTTAATGGCTCAGTTTCTGAATTATTAGAGATGTGGATCTGTCTCTGTCTCCTTTCCTGCAAATCAATTGACATGTGTTAAATTCATGCAGCAATGATAAAAAGAAAGCTATGATTTCATTATGATAAAAATCACCACGTTCTGCAATGTTCTCATATGTCAGATAATGCAGACAGGACAGGGTATGTAGGATTTGTCATGTTGGTCATCTGTCACTAATTACTGACACGAACATAGGTACATAAAATATAATCAAATAAGATTGTTCATGCTGTTCATATGTCACTAATATTACTGTGACATGAATATTGGATGCACTTATAACACAATATAGCAGGAATAGCATGATTTTTAGATAAATCGCTAATCGTACCCTTAGATAATGGAAGAGTTTACACCTATAGCCTTTGTATTTAATATGCACACAGCTATCTAATATATCACTAATCATATGTATGCATGTTTATTTTTGTCACAAATCAAACCTCTTGAGGAATGGGTTCGTTAGAGTCCAACATCCGGACCACCTGGTCCATCCTTGGTCTCTTCTCAGCATTCAAATCGATGCACCTAAGAGCTGTCAGAAGGGCACGTTTGAGCTCCTTTGTCGATGGTCTTCTCTCCAAATTTGGATCAACAACTTCTTCAGATCGTCTGTTGGCAACCATCATTTTAAGCCAGTCAACTAGGTTTACCTACAATTAAGGAGCAGTGTGTTACGATACTGGTTAAATGATATAGTTCATAGCTTCTCAATTGCTCCGTAAGTGATTGTGTTGCATGCTTTTTTTATATAATATCTTGCTACTGAAATATAATGGGAAAAAATCTCAACAAGTAGTCAAGTATTACCTCATTTGGTGGGCGATCATAGTCAATTGGATCTCTACCTGTAATAGCTTCCAGCAGAACAACCCCAAAACTGTATACATCACTCTTTTCATTCAAAAGTCCACTGTTAGCATACTCGGGTGCAACATAGCTGCAAAAGAATAGCACAATTGTTGAGTAGCATTAGTGATTAGCACCAACAGTTTTTTGTGGAAATTACAGTGGCCAAGATTGCACGTAATACAAATAGACACGCCTCAATTATACAAATGAATGAGAAACTTACCCAAAAGTACCCATAACTCGAGTAGCAATGTGACTTTTGCCAGCACCTAGCATCTTGGCCAAACCAAAGTCAGATATTTTCGCATTGAACTCGTCATCAATCAATATATTACTGGCCTTGATATCACGATGCACAACTTTTGGTTCAATTGCCTCATGCAAGTAAGCTAGGCTGCAAATATGGCAGTTTGTATCAAATTAGTGCTTACCAAAGCTAGAGGATACAATTCATACTTGTTCATTATAGTAAGATAACGACAACTTGTAACTTGTAATCCTTTAACCACAAAACTGTCAAGATTATGACATGCACAACAGGTTTTAATAAAGCAGCTGTCAAGATTGAACATGTGCTTGTGTGAATCAATGAGACAGGGGCATTATTAGCTCGAGGGCATTTGATGGAATAGATATAAATCCAATAGGTTCACAGTTTGCACTTGACAAAATCACAAATACAATGTTGAACAGCTGACAAATAATATAGAATAGGACATTTGAATACAAAAGAAGCGATAATTAGAATCAGTGAAAGAGTTACTCACGCCTTTGCAGTACCCAAAAGAATTTTCATGCGCGCTAACCAAGTGAGAGAACTATATTGGGATAATTCTCCATGTAACCAACTTTCGAGATTACCATTGTTGACATACTCATACACAAGCATCCTGATTAAGCACGCAAAACAAGCAATTTCAGTTAAGACTTTCTTGTCTCCACCATGCTAAAAGGATCAATACACAACAGGTCATACTCTAAGCAATAAGTCCTAATAATATCCATACCTTTGAGTGCCTTCAACACAGTATCCCAAAAGGCGAACCAAATTCTTGTGTCGGACATGACCAATTGCTTCAACTTCCACTCTGAATTCTCTCTCAGCTTGTCCTCTGCACAAGGCAAGTGGTCATAGCTTAAGTAAAAGGGAGGATGAAACTAACCCATGAATGCACTACCACTGCATCAGCAAAGAACTATTATTAAAAAAAAACTCACAGATTGTTGAGGATTTTTTTTATAGCCACTGGGGTGCCATTTGATAATCTGCCACGGTACACAACACCATATCCACCCTCACCAATTATGTTATCCTTTGAAAAACAGTTGGTTGCAAGTTCCAGATCCCTGAGAGTGAACCAATGGCCCCAGCCAAGGTAAGAGAATTCAGGTAAGCCTGCCAAAGGTACAGAGTCGGCAGGAGCATGCGAGGTAGACTGTTCACATGTGGAAACAGGTTGAATTCCATCATAGTTGTCCACATAATGAAGAGGAACAGAAGGATCGTTGTCTTCTCTTTGTCTCGTCTTGTCCTCTTGAGGAAACTGGTTCACATCTTTATCCACTGGTTCAACAGGTTCATTCTGAATGGCGAGTAGAAGCCCGTCATGTACAACGAAATCATTGGGCAAAAATTCGTCCACTGCCCTGACTTCCTTGATATCTTTGGATGCAGGAGGTATTTGGATAATTGGAATTTCCTTGAATGTCCTACGTGACCGTTTGATCCAACTTTGTATGGTGAGGCATACAATAAGGATAAGAAGAACACCAAGTAGGGATGCTCCAACAGATATCCCAATTACAACCCAAAGTTTCAAGCCAAAAACAATTGTTTTCTCGTGAAGAGATTCTGTCAGAGTGGAGTTTGACGACATGTTCAGATCATCAGGTACCTAGATCGAGAGAATAATAACATGTCACTTAGAAATGCAAAGCACAATCACCCCAAAAATAACAAGAACGCATTTCTGCAAGGACATATAACACACATGATTTTGGTAGACCATATCAGCAACTGGAAACAAACAATAAAAAGAAAGTTATCCATCTATATATAAGCTTTGATAGCCTATAAAAATGGTGGCTGTTTAAAACTGGTCCTAGTGTTGCTACAAAGGCATGTAAATTTAGCAAATTAGTCAGCAAAATCCTGAATCAGCAACACAAGTGGTCATGAGAAAGCTACATAGTAGCAACCAGATAATGACCATGAGTCCAAGACAACACAATGACATTTGATCAGTATCAATTATCAATGAAGCAGCCTGACATGTCAACTACCATTCTCACACATAGAGCTTACTGTTCAGAATAGAACTACAGGTTGACATGATCGAGTTACATAAACGGGCGCTTAAGACGACAGACTATTAAAGGATTTTCAATATGTAAGTCGAAATTCCAGTTAAATCTTACCAGGGATTACCGTGAAACAATAGACTATTAAATATGGCTACCATTGCAACAGTTTACAAACGGAAAAATGAAATATTTACTGAGGTAGGCAGTAACCCAGAGTGGATGATAATAAAAGAAAAAATATATAAAAAAAAGTCCAACCTTTATTGCATACAATACAATGGTGAGGATCCGGGATTTGGCCTTTAACAAGTGAACACAGCGGTGAATGTTGCTGAGCGTCCTGAATCCATCGCCATAAGGAGTATCAGGCAGAGGAGAAACATGTAGAAGAGTAATAGATCAGGCAAAAAAGACAGAGCAGCATCCACACATCTGAGGGGGAAATGGAGGAAGAAGAAAGCAAATCGAAGGAAATGTGGACGCATACCTGAGCGAGATCCAGACGCAGGAAGAAGAGGAAGCTTGCACTTTGGAGATTGCTTGCTTGGTGC
The DNA here is from genome assembly GCA_000325765.3 of Leersia perrieri. Lineage (NCBI taxonomy): Eukaryota > Viridiplantae > Streptophyta > Magnoliopsida > Poales > Poaceae > Leersia > Leersia perrieri. The sequence continues at coordinate 432,411 of CM002479.1, forward strand.
TGCAGATGTGGGTGATAAGACGAGAGGAGACGACGATGGTGGAGTGGAGAGAGGCGGCAGGAGAGGAGGAGTTATCAGGTGGGTAGGTGACGAGAGGAGATTGGGAGTGAAGGGGAAGAAACCAACCTTATTACGCTTTTCTTTTCTTTTCTTTTTTGCGAAGATTAGACTTCCAATTGAATGTAGTGAAAACAAAGGGGAAAAACCGAAGATTTGGATTCCTATATGGATTCGAATACTGTAGAATCCTTTCAAGCACAAGAATCGGCCACAGGAAAATCTGAGATGGATCTTTCAGAAGAAAATGCGCGACGGCCGGCCGGAAGAATGGGGACGGGGCGACGCCGCCGCTCGCTCCCGCTTGCTTGATGCCCTGTTCAACTCTGCTCGAGGCGCCTCCGTCGGTTGCCGCCAGCTCAACTCTCTGCTGACTCCCTCCCTTCTTCCTACTTCCTGCTGGAGCTCGCCCTGTCGCGTTGTCTCTGTGTTTTCTCTTCTTCTTTTTTTCGTTTTTTCCGTTGTGTGTAATGGCTATCTGATCCGATGGATAGTACTCTCCGAGAAAATTGGGATTACGCAACTGCATTAAGGTGTACTCCCTTCAGTTTCTTCAGTTTGACAATACTAATATTTTTGGACTTTCCTAAAATCAAACTTTTCAAACTTTAAATACAAATAACTTTAAAAATATTTATTTTAGCAACATAAAGATCATTTGTATAGATTAATCTTGAAAATTACCTCAACAAAATCATATATTTGTTGGTATTTCTATATGTATTATAATAGGAAAATATAGTCAAAGTTGTTTTTAAAGACCGTGTCTTTGTTCAAAGCGTCTAGTTTTTTTAACCTGAAGAGAGTATTTTTCAAGATAATAGTTTTCGGTGCTTTGAAAAATATCTCTACCATTTTATAAAAACATCCTTAAAATAGCTTGTCCATCACTAAAACAGGCTCCAGCAAACACCTGTCAGAGGTAGGAAAGACAGCGGCGACGGTGGCATCAGACAAGCGAGACGCCAACGGTGACAACGCGATGAAGGATGAGCGGTGGTGGCGACCGACATGCGGAGGTGGAGAGAGGTTACTGGTAAAGGACGAGGCGGTGGCGGCGGAGATGCAGATGGGAGAGGGGAGAGGGGAGGTCGACGGCGAAGGTCAAGCGGCAGTGGTGGCGTAGGCGTAGACGAAGGTGCGGACGGGAGAGGAGAGGTCGACAGCGGCAATTGCTTTGACGACGACGAGCAGCGTGCGAACGTGCGGAGGGAGAGAGGAGGTCACCGACAAAGACGTCGAGCGGTGTGTGCAAAGGTGTGGACGGGAGAGAGGAGGTCAGCGGTGGAGGGGCAGACGGGAGGGCGACGACAGCCGCTGGTCTAGTCTTCTTTTTTCAAAGGAAATATGGAGTACCTAGGTGCATTTTAGTCGGATACATTTAGCTTAAGAGTCATTTTATCAAATCAAGTTTTTGGGATGGCATTTCTTTGAAACGTGTTTTATGGCATGGCATAATCTCGTATTTCTCTCTCCAATTGAATTAAGTAGGTGTGAGCAATTGAGCACTCGGAAAATATATTGTTTTGATAATTCATGTAGAATCCATTCTCCAGCAATACCAATGCATTCCTATTGTATTGACCATATCCACGCCCTTACACCAAGATCAATGGAAAACGGATCAGTCATCAGGATTATTGACCTCGTCAACGACGTGCAAATTGATTGAATTCAGTAAATGTAAGTGCGCCATGTATGGTTACCCACGTCACATATAAATAGAAGACACCAAACCAAATTATGGTGTAAGTGTGCCTCGCCTGGCAACTTGAAAGCCAAAATACTTCAAGTATTTTGTAGTCACACCTAAAATTTTTTCAGGTGTGAGTCTCGCTTACACCATACTCCATAATTTCGCAACTTGAAAGCCAAAATTCAACTTGCTGCATATTTTGTAGAGAACCTGCACACTGTATTGTATTGTAACCTCTTTAACAGTGAAAAATTTCTCTTAGCACCCCCTTAGTGCACACATTGTGGATGTTGTCTGTCCATTTTGTAGAGGATGAAGTGCACTGTTTAGCTGTCTGTCTATACATATAACAAGCGAAGAGATGCGTGTTCTGCTGAATTGCTGATTAATGTTCTGGCAATATAATGTGTGTTAGTGTTACCCATCTCTGTCGAGTGTTGAGCAATCACCATTGCAAGCTCCATCCATCTTCCATGATCTCTGTCATGTCAAGCATGGCTAGAGACATAAAGATACCACTGGAATAACTGAATAAGGATTCTCAAATCTAAACAAAGTACCACTGAAGATAGGATATGTTTTAGTACGCATCTCATTAACACAGAATTGGTCATGCTCATATGGTCACACAAATACGTACAAACTGAACATGTTGTATGGGCTAGCAGTCTATATATAGTATGGTGTAAGCCAGACTCACACCTGAAAATTTGACAAGTTGAATTGGTCGGAGAGCATGCATGGACAGTATGATCGATTTTTCGCATGGGATTGGTGCAGTCGGGGTTGGCAGTTGGCACGCAAGCAGTCCTTCCCAAGTTGGCGGCGAATTATGGGCCTAAGCCCAACGTACGAACGGTGTTTTGGGCCCAAAACCAACAAAGGAAATAAAACAATCAGATAGCAAGCCTGGGCCTGGAGGCTCTGGACAAGAAATGAGTCCCCAATTAACCTAGTACTAGCATCTGATGCAGATGAAATACAACCAGTGGCAGCCTGGACAACTGCTACTAGGGGCCTGTTTGAGGGAGCAGCTGTTTGGTAGTCAGCTTCTGAGAATCTGAAAAAGCTCTAAAACCTAGCTTCTCCATATTCTAGCTTCTCAGTTCATTTTCCAAATTCTGTAACTGCAGCTTCTCAAAACCTGTGAACCGTTTGGGGCAGCTTTTGGGAGAAGCTACAGCTGGCAGAAGCTCCCCAAACAAGGCCTAGTATTTGTTTTGACATATGTTAATTAGGAGTACTAATTTAAAGTGCCGGTTTGCTACTCCACTTAGAGTAGAAATATATGTACGGATGGCAGCCAAAGTTGACTAGGACTCCAACCTTACTCCATCGAGCTCATACAGTACAAAAAGTCAACTTCTATCGGATCCGGTCCAACACCGTAACAAGTTCGTACGTACGGCATGAATGATGGATCCACAAATGAGAAGTCAATATACTACTGTACTATACTTTGCATGCTGTCTGCATCTACTACACCGTAACAAAGCAAAAGGCAACATGTCATGTACTCCTAAATAAATTCTGAAATGTGCCGCTGGTTCAAACTCACACGACTCATTCCGGCCAAGATGCAGCTAATTAAATCATAATTAAGATTAACCAAATTACCAGATAAGCATGCAAGCCTGGCATCATGACCAATCTGGTAGTGCGTACATTGGTTCGTACGGCCCGGGTCGATGAACTCATGATCCCCCAACGCCAATTATTTAGCCCATCTTGCTTGCTTAACAATGCAATGACGTTATTATTAATTCATTGTTAGTTTACTGGGGGAGGCATTATATTGCACGGATCAGTACTGTACTGACTACGATCTGTGAGCACTTGCGTGTGCGTGGTACACCACCAGTCCATCGTCATTTACTTAGGTAGCACCAACTGGAGTAAGTATATCTGAAAGCAACTAGTAAAAAATAACGTCCAGATTGTACATGGCCTCCAAAATTCCGCTAGTTTTATGGCTTTCACGGATAATATGCACATGTATGTTTTACTCCCCCATCCAAAAAAAAACACAATCCTGGGTTTAAATTATACACTATGTCCAGATTTAAATCCAGGATTACGCTTTTTTGGGACGGAGGAAGTATGTTTTAGTAGAAATTTAGTGAGACCAAATGTATGCGTGAGCATAGAGTGTTTGTATGCATATTGTGCGCATGGTGTCTTCGTGTAATTGAAAAAAGAAGAAGAAAGGTGCGCTAGGTTGTTTGCATTCTCTTTTTTACTATAATTGACCTAGCCCCTTCGCTGGGTTCAAATTTACATTTTTATTTTTGAAGATGTTTGTGGAGAATATGGGTATCGGGTATCCACTCGGACCATTGTTAGCCCACGAAGAAGGGATGTTCTAGAAAATCGATAGAAGGAAGATAAAGAGGCTCGGCCCATCAGTGCCTTGTTTCCCACGGCGCAATTAAGAGATAAGGCATATCCCGAGTAATAAATAGACTCGGAGTTTATATACGTAAAGAGATAAATCATCCGGTTGGGCCTTGCCTTGTGTCCCACGGCAGTCGGCCGGGTAGATATTGTAACAAATAAGGAAACCCTAAGCCGTCTAGGGCTAGGACTCCCAAATGACTCGGTCTCCTCTACCTATATAAGGAGGGGTCGAGGACATCGAAACACAACTCGCAGATACATCATACACCAAATACAAACTCGGTGAAATACTTCCACCGGACTGGATTACTGTTATTACTCCATCGGAGGGCCTGAACCAGTATAAATTCTCGTGTTCCGTCACCATCTAGCTTTTGTGTCTGTGCGTAGCCCCATATAGTTTATTGCCGGTACAAAACACCGACAGTTGGTGCACCAGGTAGGGGAAGTCGCCGGATTTCTCGACAAGAAGCTAGATGGCATCTTCATCAACACCTACGTTCGCCGGATCAATCATTCCCCCTGGGACGAAGCTCCGATTCGGCTCCTTCAGCTTCATCGTCGACCCCAATGGAGAACTCAAGACTCGGGCAGCAGAGATCAACCTAGCCGATGTTTTCACCCTCCCAATGGGTCTTCCCAACGTCACGGAGCAAACAACTCACCTCTTGAGTCGCGTGATTTCTCAAGTCGACGATGGCGCTATCAAGATCACAACATGTTATCAGCCCATGCCAAAAAAGCAGAGTCGATCCGCTAGGTGTCGCGCATCCCGCAGATCGAGAAGCAAGGCGATGGAGGCCGAGGCGTTGGAACCAGAGTCGACTCCGACTCCACCTCTGGATCCGACTCCCAAAGCGACTCCGACACCGATCATCGATCTAGAGTCGACTCCGACTCAACTACGACCGCACGAGCCTATATCGACTCGGAATCAGTCTACCAAGACCACTTCAACTCAGGGACCACCAAGTCCGGTCTTTAACACTACCAATAACTCAGGGGCATATCGCCTCTTCGGTGAGATATCTCAAGAGCCGGGAGAATCTTTCGGCAGATTCACTCGGCGCTTTCTACAAGCGATTGATCAAGTCAAACCGATCTTAGATCAGCTGGCCCTGTCCATCTTTTATCATGGCCTGAGAGACCAGGATGTAATCCGGACGTGGTATCGTCATAGGCCCAAGAGTATCAAGGACCTGATGCAGTTGGCTAACGTTCATGGGCCACCCGGAGCCCAATACTCGGAGCCAAGGAAGGAAGACAGCCTGATCACCTCTATGTGAGGAAGCATGCGGGAAGACGCAGAACTCAAAAAGCGAGAGCGCGAAGAAGCGTACAAGCAGCGAAGGGAGAAAGCCAAGCGTCAACAACCCTCGACGCCGAGTGAAGCGCCCCGTTCACCACCTTGCAAAAAGATCTGGCAGCGGAAAGATCCTCAGCCGGCATTGACACCAAACCAGAAGCTAGCTCAGCTACTCCAGGGGATTGAGGAGCCCTTTCATGTCTACCTTCGGCGCTTCAACACAATCATGGAGGACAAGCCAGCTGTCACTAACAACCAAGCCAAGGCTGTGTTCTTCAGGGGATGCAGAGACCTGGAGTTCAAAGAAGACTGGTACAAGAAGCCACCCGCGTCACTCGAAGCGATGCTCTTCAGAGCAGACTTATACGCCTACCGCTACCAGTGGTCCGACGTGCGGGATCCGAGTGATAATGACTCGGATTCCGGAAACTCCGTGGAGCACGGTGAGGGAAAAGAGCGCCAAGTGGCCTTCCTCAATGAGTCAATTCAGTTTGACGATCTCGAACAGATCCATCTAGCTTTCCACTCGGCCATTGCCCCGAGCTGTCGAGTTTAGACCTAGAGTGGTCAGTACCATTATGTCAATAACTCGGCTCCCTATAGCTCTCCACTCGGATACAACCATGAGCTTGTCGAGTTTGGATCTAGAGCAGCTGACATCATCATCGACAAATATCTTCAGTCGACCAAGAACTTATAAGCTAAGTTATCATTTATCTATCCTTTACATGATATTTCTATTATTTAGCTACTTCAATTGTCCGCATCAAGTGATTTCTCACTTGAATAGCCAGTCGGGGGCTATGTGCATTATACTACAAGTTTCTTACTTGCTTTTTTTCTCGTAACGATGGCGAGAGTACTCGAGTAGAACAAATTCTAGACCGTGAAACTCAGCTCCATGTTGGGCGAGTGCATAAACGTATGGGGTCAACTACTCAGAGAAATCAAAGTCAATAAGAGGAAAAGTATGTCGTTTCTCTCGAAGATTGCAAAAGTACTTGAGTAACATAGATTTTAGATCGTGAAACTCAGCTCCATGTTGGGCGAGTGTATAAACGTATGGAATCAACTACTCGGGGAAATCAAGATCAATGAGAGAAGAAATACATATTCGACTATACTATTCATTTTTTATTTCGAGTAGTTATTTTTTTACAACAGATGCTACTCATCTATATGTTTATTCAAGCAGGGTTCAGATCCGAGTGATTTTATGGTTACTCAGGACCATGCGACTATCTCCTGCATATGAAGACTAAATCAGTCAGGAGAACTACAATGCCAATCACAACTTGGCCATAACTTTACTAGACGAGAAGTGTCCGTGGACGCCAACTTATTCCGTCACTATTCCGCTAAGAGCGATGATAATCTACTAGGCAACAATAAGTCACCCCTGACTTTATGTGCTTAGCATCTAAAAGCAGCCGACTTCTATAACAACTTGATTAAAGAGCAGCCGCCTGCTATATCAACTAGATAAAAAACAGCCGACTGCTATAACAACTCGATGAAGAGCAGCCGTCTGCTATATCAACTAGATAAAAAGCAGCCGACTGCTATAACAACTTCTTCCAAGGCTGTTGAGTACTGGACGATGTATTTCGATGGGTCTTTACGCGTTTCTGGAGCAGGAGCAGGGGTAGTTCTTATGTCTCCTAAGAAAGAAAGATTCAGATACGTATTGCAAATACTCTTTGAGGCTTCACACAACGCAGCCGAGTACGAAGCCTTGATCCACGGACTGCGATTGGCTGTATCTCTGAACATCAAGCGTCTCTTTGTATATGGTGATTCATTGCTAGTGATCAACCAAGTCATGAAGGAATGGAATTGCCAGGACGAGAATATGATGGCTTATTGCCAGGAGGTACGCCGACTAGAGGGAAAATTTGAAGGACTCGAGCTAAGTCATATTCTCCGAGACTATAATGAAGCGGCTGACTACTTGGCCAATTTGGGTTCCCGCCGACAGACAGTGGCTGATGATATATTTATTGAATATCTCCATGAGCCAACTGTCAAGAGGAAGGAGCAGGCCACTAAGCCCATGGAGCAATCAACTGCCGAGTCTTCTAATCCAACTATCGAGCAGTCGGACCAGTCAGTCGTTGTCTATTTACAGGATGATTGGAGGAACCCAATTTTTCGCTTCTTATCTGAAGATGAATTGCCAGCTGATAAGGTTGAGGCTGAGAAGATCGAACGAAAAAGTAGGGTCTATATTATTCATGAAGGCGAGTTGATGAAGAAGGCAGCTATTGGAGTGCTTATGAGGTGTGTTAGCGTCGGTGAAGGACGCCAAATACTACATGAGATTCACTCGGGCATATGCGGGAACCACGCTGGTTCTAAAACCATCGTGGGCAAAGCTTTCCGACAGGGTTTCTATTGGCCAACTGCTGTCAATGATGCAGAGAAGGTTGCAAAAACTTGTGAAGGCTGTCAATTTTTTGGTCGACAGATTCATGTTCCGGCTCAAGAACTGCAAACAATTCCATTATCTTGGCCTTTTATAGTTTGGGGGCTAGATCTAGTCGGTCCCTTTAAGAAAGCTCCTGGAGGATTCACACATCTTTTTGTGGCGGTGGATAAGTTCACAAAGTGGATTGAAGCAAAGCCAGTGCCCAAAATCACAGCCCAACGAGTTAAGGAATTCATACTCAGTATTATCTATCGTTTTGGCATTCCCAACAGGATAATTACTAACAATGGCACCCAGTTTACAAGTGATTTTTTCAAGGATTTCTGCGATGAATTTGGGATCAAGATTTGTTTAGCCTCTATTGCACGCCCGCGTAGTAATGGACAAGTTGAGCGAGCTAATGGCATGGTTCTTCAGGGCATTAAGCCTAGAATCTTCAATCGACTTAAACCTTATGCGGGCAAGTGAGTGCAGGAATTGCCATCGGTTTTGTGGTCACTGCGAACCACGCCGAGTCGAACAACTGGATGCACACCGTATTTTCTCGTCTATGGCTCAGAAGCTATGTTGCCGACTGAAGTTACACACAAGTCATTACGAGTTCAATCATATGACGAGTCCAGCTCCGAAGAAGTCAGACTGGATGATGATGATCGACTGGAGGAAGCACGCGATATCGCAGTACTTCAGTCGGCTAAGTACCAACAAGGCCTACGTCGCTATCACAATCGCAATGTACGTGGTCGAGCTTTTCTGGTGGGTGATCTAGTCTTGAGAAAAATTCAAACTACCCAGAACATACATAAGCTATCCCCAATCTGGGAAGGCCCGTTTATTATTGATGAAGTGATAAGGCCGGGTGCTTATCGCCTCAAGCGCGAATATGGATCTTTGATGGACAACTCTTGGAATATAGAGCAGTACGTCCTTCTACACTTAGCCTTTTTTAAATTTTTTCTTTATCGACTGCCTGCGTCGAGTATCTTTGTTACTCGAGTAGCCAGCCGGGGGCTATATGTATCTTATATACTCTGTCTTTAATAAAGTCGGAATTTTTTCATGCCTAATTATGAAGCTCTATTTACTGATGTTCTTGTTTGGTATGCAAAGGGCCTTTGATTGCTTTAGCCGGGTTCCTGTACTCGAGAACTAGTCAGGATGAGTGTTTAAATATAAGGCATAACAAAAACATCTTTACCAACTCATGTTATTTAAATCACTCACCAGATCGTGAAGCTCATTTGATTATCGATGAGTGTTTAAACGTATGGATTTAAGGTAAATTTAATAATATGCGACTTGGTAAAAGAGAAAAAGATTTCATAAATAGAAATCACTCAAACATTATATAGTAATGTTACAATAATTGTTTTTACATCAGATTCTACTAAGGTTTATGCATTGTCCTCTTCCTTAGGATACAAGGCATCCTTGGCCATAATCTGCGCCATGTCATCTACTTGGTCCAGAAGTTCAAGAGCTTTCTCGCCGGTTGTCCCTTCTGCGTACCCTAAGGTGATTGGCTCGAGGTCAAGCTTGGGGTATAGTGATTTGATTACCGCCAATGTTTGACCGCAAGTGACGCTAGCACTCTCAAGGATTATCTTCTTGAGTCTTGCGGGAGCCGACTGGAGGTGCTCAATCACCGATTGAAGACTTGAAGTGTTGGATTCAGCAATGGCCGCATGAAGATTGTTCAGAATGGGCTCTGCAGCTTGGCAGAGCTCGACATTCATTCTCCTAGCTTCCTCCAACTCAGCCTTTATTTTCATGAACTCCTCATTGTGTTTGGTTTTCATAGTGATGAGTTAATTGGCAGATTTTTTCTTCAAGTCTATATGATAAATTGGAAGAGAGATTAGCAAGGATAAAAAGGACTCGGGATAAGCTCTCGAGATAAGAAGATTTACCTTCATGCTTTTTTGAGAGGGTTTCTAGCTGGCTCTTGTAGTAGTTGGCTTGCTAATGGGATTTCACATTCAGCGTGATAGAATGAGCCAACCTCTTCTCGGCCGAGTCCTTTGCCTTGATAAGTTCTGAAAAAGAAGACAAAGATGTTTCATACAACAAGAAGATACAAAAAGTACTCCACACAAAGGAGCAGTGAATTACCTTCATTTTTATCTTGAAGCAGAGTTAATTTAGCCTGAAGCTTCAGCACTTGCTCTTCTGCTTGCTTCTTGGCCTCGAGCACAGCAGGGTCATGGCCAAGGAAATCTGGAAGCATAATAGTCAGACTAAAGAAAAGATTGAAGATAATAGAATTATTCTGAGAAGAGGGATTACCCCTGAGTTTTTCTTTGAAGTCACTGCGAGTGTTTCTGTAGCCAGCGACCTCATTCCTGAGAATGGCTAACTCCCCCTGGGCCTGCTCAGCCTTTTCAGCTAATGGAGCAATACGCTCCAAAAGCGTGTCTTTGGCGCTGGAGTTCTTGATCACTTGCTGAAAAGACAAAGATTGTGAAAACAGAAAAAGAAATCCAACATAAGGATGACTGTTATTAAAGGGTAACTTACCAGGACTAGGTCGGATGACTCAACCATCAATTGGATCAATCTGGTCATGCATTTTTGGTCTTCAATTCGGTCCAAAATCGAGACCTGGTCAAGATCAGGGCCATATCGCCACCCGATGATCTAAAAGATTACATTTAAGAAGATAAAGCAGAAATCGCTCAAAAGGAGGTTGAAGTTTGAAGAAATGGAGTTTACCTCATCACTGACAGTTTTCTCACTGTCAGAGCCGGCACTCGGCTCTATAGCCACGTGAGAGCCTGGGACCTGCTTTCCCTTGTCAGCACTCGGCACTTCGACAGTTGTTGTGAGTACTGGGCTTGGGGAAGGAGTGGCTTGAGCAGGGGCAGCAGGAGTGGAATCGGCAGTTGACGGGATGATGTCAACTAAAGGCAAGATTTTCCAAGAAATGATCAAGAATCAAGAAAGATATTACTCGGTTGATACTGGAAAAAGCTACAAGAAAGATACCTGAAGAAGTGATATCAGAAGATGTGGCTTCTTGTGTTGCAGCCGGCTCGACATCCATGGCAGAATCCTGTGGTGGCAGAGTCGGAGAGGTTGACGGCATTTCTCCTTCTGCCAACTCCGACTGAGAAGCAGTCGGCACCGCCACAGGCTTCTCGACTACTGAAGTAGTCGGGGGCTGTGATAGAGTGTCGTCATCTTTACCAGTAAAACTGGTATTAGGCTTGCTGCATTGAGTAATCATAGTTAGGGAAGATTTAAGGATTCAAATGCAGAAAATACAAGACATAATGAAGAAAGGAGGACTTACATATTTGACACCTTCAAGCGTCCACGCTTAGCAGGGCAAGGTGAAAATGGCCTTGCCTTGGGTGCTAGAGGTGGTGGAGGAGAAGATAAGCGAGGGGCAGGAGCCGACTGGTCAGCCGCCTCGTTGTCCGAGTCGCTGGCGATGACGAGCTTGTGTTTTCTCCCTTGGAGAGAGTCGGCGTGGATAGTGGTGGCAGCAGTGGTAGCCTCGACGGCTTCCTCCTCCTCGTCGTTACCCAGCTCATTGAAGAAATCAATGGCTGGGCCTTCAGGCATTGGGGCTTGATCTGGCCGAGCGATGTCAGCGACACTTGGCGGCCTGGAGTCAAGCTGATAGTTTTCCTGAAGATCAGTACAATAATTAATGTTTGGCGATTGGAGAAATCATAAGAGAAAGTTATAAGAGTACATGCCCTGGGAGGCAGCCTGTAGATGTGGAAGGACTTACACCGAGGCTTGTTCTTCTCGGTGGGGATCTCGACGCCTTCGGCAAATAAAGCTCGAAGCTTATTGCCGACTTCTTTCTCCTCCAGGTCGATCTCCGACTCCCTGGTGGGGTCGTGGTGACCCGTGTACTCGAAGGGTGGGTGCACTCGCTCGTTGAGAGGATTTATCCGGTACTTCAAGAAGTGGCGAGCCACCCAGATGCCCGTCAGCCCACTCTGCTTCAGTTCAGCGATCTTCTTCATCAGGGGGGCGACTTCTAGCATTTCTTCCTTGGAGAGCTTGGCCTTCCAAGAATCACATGGAGTGGGGTACTCAGGGGAGTACTCGCCGAGTGACTTCTCGGCGTCCGGGTAATAGAACCACTCATCATGCCAGCCTTTGTTGGAGGTGTTAAAAGACATATCGAAATATTTATTAGTGGAACGGCATTGGAATCCGGTTCCACCAACGTTGGAGATATTAGCATGGCTAGGTTGAGGCTTCAAGAAGAAAATAGCGCGGAAGAGGTTGAAATGGAGAAAGATGTCCATAAAGGTTTCGCACAGATGGATGAAGATCGAAATGTGCAGAATGGAGTTGGGATTAAGATGGTGAATCTTGATCCCATAAAATGCAAGCAACCCCCTGAGGAAGGGGTAGGCAGGAAGAGAGAAACCCCGGAAGAAAAAGGGGGGTGAAAACAACCGCCTCGCCAGCACTAGGAGAGGGAAACACATCAAAGCGAGCAGGGCGCCAAGCGATTACCTCTCGGCGATGAAGAACGCCCTCTGACACCAGCAGATTCAATTTCCCCTCATCGATTGAGCTTGGGGGCCATTCGGACGCCTCAGGGATGGACACTTCAGCGGCGACCTTGGAACTTCCTGCGTCGGCCATAATGGTTAGCTATGGATTGATGGTGGGAGGTTTTTGGGAGATTGAGAAAGAGCTGAGGGGTGCGGTGAATCGCGGGAGCGAAAGTTGGATCGAGGGTTTGGAAGCAATGGCGCACAGTGTTGGATCTCGACGGAGAAGACGAAGAGATAATGGGGAAAACTGACGCCGTAGGACACGCATCAGATCCATAATTTTCGTGATTTGACTAAGCAAGTTTCGGGTTTAACGGCATCAATTTAGAGCCGTTATAAGGAAGTTTAAGGGTTTAACAGAGTAATCAGTCGGCAGAAAGGGATTCAGATTGATCACTTGGATTACTAACAGGAATTAATTTTTGTCGATGGAATCGTGGATTAAAGATTGTATTTGAAGATTTGTTTAAGAGAGCAGCCGACTGCTATAAAAACTAGATAATTGGATTACTTCGAGATTGAAGAGCCTCTGGCCTATCACTCGGGAATTTTAGTTCCTGTGATTGATGCTAAGCTAAACCTTGATATGGCCCGATGAATTTAAAGCATGCCTATGTGCCTCTAGGTGATGGAAAATCACATGCTATTTGCTCGGAGCTACTCATTATATGAGTTTGAAGAGAGTAATGGCCTGATTCAGGATTTGCTTATCCTAATTAAAATTAAGGTGTAAATTATTACTACTCTAATCACTTGGCTAAAAGCCTAAGAGTGAGATATTAAAGCATCTGGCCTATTATCCAAATTAATTGGGTGGTTGATGCTAAGCTATGAGCCTTGATAAACGTCAAGATGAGGATACATGAATATCCGACTGAAAATCGCATTTGGCAATAGCTATGCGTATCATATTATAGCTTCTGGCCTATCATTAAAGATGATTGATGCTAAGCTCTAAGGTTCTATTTGCTCCAAATAGACTCTAGTTTAGTTGTTTTTCCAACTAATTCTAGAGTTGGGGGCTAAACCTATTAGGTGCGCCACTCGGCATACCATTCAATTTCTCTATAAAGGTGTTTTTTCTTAAAAGTCCCATATAAACTCTAAGTTTAGTTGTTTTTCCAACTAATCATAGAGTCGGGGCTACACTTAATAGGTGCGCCACTCGGCGCCCCAATTTTTTCTCTGGATTTTATGGTGGAGCCTTTCACAGCCTCTTTGCAAGATTGGAGACTTGAAGATTACAAAAAGAAGAAGAAGCAACTCGACTGTGAATGACTCGGGGGCTACTGTGGAGAATATGGGTATCGGGTATCCACTCGGACCATTGTTAGCCCACGAAGAAGGGATGTTCTAGAAGATCGATAGAAGGAAGACAAAGAGGCTCGGCCCATCAGTGCCTTGTTTCCCATGGCGTAATTTAAGAGATAAGGCATATCCCGAGTAATAGATAGACTCGGAGTTTATATATGTAAAGAGATAAATCACCCGGTTGGGCCTTGCCTTGTATCCCACGGCAGTCGGCCGGGTAGATATTGTAACAAATAAGGAAACCCTAAGCCGTCTAGGGCTAGGACTCCTAGATGACTCGGTCTCCTCTCCCTATATAAGGAGGGGTCGAGGACATTGAAACACAACTCGCAGATACATCATACACCAAATACAAACTCGGCGGAATACTTCCACTGGACTGGATTACGGTTATTACTCTATCGGAGGGCCTGGACCAGTATAAATTCTCATGTTCCGTCACCATGTAGCTTTCGTGTCCGTGCGTAGCCCCATATAGTTTATTGCCGGTACAAAACACCGACAATGTTAAAGTTTGAATTTCATGGTTTGTCTGGAATCCAAACACAGTTGTTTTATGGCATGTAGGAGCAACTAGGTATCGGAGAAATGATTTTAATCAGTCAAGCTTGGCTAAAGGTTAAAAAAAAGTTAAGTGAAAGAAAAGTTCATTTGGTTTGGTAGGCACAAGATTATTAATATGCCAAATCCTAGGCCAAGGTCTTGATAGGGTATTGTATAGATTGCATTGACTTTGACAAATATTGGTATTAATCTAATCACTAGAAGTTCCTCCGTCTTATATTATGGGCAATTTTTACTAAAGTCAAAGTCAAAATTGTTTCAAATTTGATCAAGTCTATAAAGAAAAGTAGTTTTAACTTCAGACAATATAATATAAAAACTTTTAATTATATATATAATAATAAAATTATTCTGGTTTTATAGATATTAATACATTTTTTTACAACTATAATCAAAGTTGAAGTAATTTGACTTTAGCCAAAATCAAAATGACTTATAATATGATGAGAGGGAGTACTGTGTGGCTCTAAGCTATCAACTATATTTGGCATGACAAGTTATGCCATCAAATCAAGACAACCCAAAGACTTGCCGAAATTCTGACATCAAATTAAACAGGAACTAGTTAATCTCATATTCTCATTAGACTAAACTAGAGTATAGTACAAACTTAAGCGTCGGTAGGACCAAAGCAAACAGGTACTTCCAAGTAGAAGCCTTCCCAAGGAGAGAACTGGCTCAGGAGAAATTAAAGATTAGCAATCAGTTGCTGCCTACTGGCTTGAAACACCTTCCCTTTCAGGTTCCCGTCCCCTGCCTTTTATTTTCTCTCTTTAATTGTTTTTTTCCTGTACATATGCTTATCTTTCTTCCCCAGTGGTGGTTTGCGAGCGGTTGAGTGCTTATCAGGGACAGGTGTGTACTGAGGATGATGATCCCGTTCCAGTACCAAGCGGAACGGAAACAGAACAGAATTATGTCCTTTCTAGGTACGGCATGCCACTCAGACCTAACCTGCCTTTTTATCAGTCTGTTTTATTCTCTCCAATTCTCCATGACTCCTCATGTGCATGACCGGCCAGATATATGCTTTCATCTTTTCCTACTGCTTTTCCTTGGGCCTTCTGCTTGCTCTGGGCCATGTTACTTGTTTGCCCGGCTTTCATAATTTCGTTCGTTTTGAACTAAAGGAAAATTACTACAGTGTCCAAACCTTTGGCACGCTTTCCAATATACGTAAAAATACGTTTTTAGAAAAATTTTCTATATGAAAGTTGTTTTAAAAAACAAAATAATATATTTTTCAAGTTTAAAATAGCTTATACCAAATTAATCACATGCTAATGATGTTTCTCGTTTTGCGTGCATACACTGTTCCGAGTTGAAGCTGTGGAAACGAAGGCAGATGGCAAGCAGATGGTTTTAGGTATGAGCATACACACCAAGATACGGTTATTACTTTTATAGATGCTCAATCTAGTGGCTGTCTGCATGATGGGCAGACAGCTTATTCCTTGTGATTCTCACTCATGCTTTCTATGGAGGTGGAGAGACAAATACCTAATCTATTGAGACACTCCTAACCTCTTTGATTATTGTATTGTTCAATTTTTATTTTCTAAAATACTACACCCTCGTTCATTTAGTACATGAGAATTAACCAATGTCATATATAAACATATGGAGGGAGTATATATATGTTGCAAAGGTATACAGGTGTACCATTTTAAAAAGTTCAATCATCGTATGAAAGGAAAATTGGTGATAAAACTTTAATTGTAGTTTCGCAGTTGGCTTATAAGCCACCGCCGAATTTCAAAATTTTTAACTTAATTTTGAAGTTGATTTAAAGGTTTTTTATGTTGTCTTTTTTTAGCCTTCGATTTCAAATCGTTAGACATAAAAATTTTCCCCAATTTTTTTTTTGTCTGTTCATGTCGCCACGACTTATTAGAATAGGCGTAACGATCACACTGTTACAGTTTTTAAGTACAAAGTGTTACTTATTTCACTCATATTTTTTGACATAAACCTGTGAAATTTGGGGAGTACTTTTTTTATCAGTAGAAATATGAGTACAGATATTGTTTATAAACCTGTGAATTTTGGGGAAAATGTTAATGTTAACTTTTTTTTTTGCATCCGTAGAAGTATGAGTACAGATATTGTGTATAAATTTAAGTGAAATACATAGGAGTAGGAAAAAAAAAGAGAAGAGAAAAAAAAAAACTTTAGGCGAACAGCACCCACGGATTGAGTGGGTAGTGCAATGGCTAGGTGGCGACTCCCTCTGGCCTCTTCACCGAACGGAACCGTCCCCGGGTGCACGGGACCAGTCAACAACTCGACCATCCAGTGCGTCGTCGTCTCGCACTCCCAAAAAAGAAAACATCTTTTTTAACCTTTTATCTCTCGTTACCCGGCAACAGCGGAAGATGAGGGCCCACGCGTCTGTGGGTTGGGTCAAACCATTGTGAGGTAGGCATAGCAACGTGATGTCGTACGAGTCCGCACTCGCAAGCTGTACGATCCGTTCCGTTCCGTCCTTCCCTCCCCCGCATCACCCCCTCCCCACTTGACTCCGCTCCGCTCGTCTTCCACTTGTGCCCCAGACTGTACTCCCTCCGTACCGTACCTTCTCCTCCCCAAAATGACCATTATACCCCTCCCTCACCACGTATATTACCGTCCTTGCCTGTACGGATCCCCAAGCTTCGAGGAGAGAGGGGAGGGGCACTCTCGTCATCTTCTCCTCCTTCATGCCAGTTAATGCCAGTCCATATACGCCGCGAAACAACGCCCATCATTTTTACTCCGCGCAACCCAAGCTAGCTCCCCTTGTTCTTGTTGCAAGCAAGCAAGCAAGCAAGAAATCAACTTTGGATCCATCCAATCCCCATCCATGGCTGCCGCCACGCCAACCCACCAAGCAACCAAGCGCCGCCGCCTCTCCATCTCCTCGTCGCCCCTCAACGATCTCACCGACGAGCTCCTCTTCCTGATCCTGGACCGCCTCGCCGCCGACGACCCACGCGCCCTCAAATCCTTCTCCCTCCTCTCCCGCGCCTGCCACGCCGCCGAGTCCCGCCACCGCCGCATCCTCCGCCCCTTCCGCCCCGACCTCCTCCCCGCCGACCTCGTCCGCTACCCCTCCCTCTC
>CM002479.1:459700-475226 GCA_000325765.3 Leersia perrieri
TCGTCGTCGTCATCGCCGCGCTTCTCTCCGCCCTCGTCACCGACGTCATCGGCTTCAAGTACATGATCGGGCCCATGATGCTGGGGCTCGCTCTCCCCGGCGGCATGCCGATCGGCGCCACCATGACGGAGCGGCTCGACTCCTCCTTCATCGCGCTCTTCCTCCCCGTCTACATGGCGCTCGCCGGCTACCGCACCGACCTCGCCGAGATCGGCCTCATCGGCGGCGAGCACAAGGAGAAGTTCTGCGCGCTCGAGCTCTTCGTCGCGCTCTGCGTCGCCGGCAAGATGGTGGGCTGCATCGCCGCGGGGCTCTTCTTCTCGATGCCCATCAGGGAAGCCACAGTGCTAGCTCTGATGCTCAACATACGTGGCATCGTGGAGGTGGCAGCAATCAACAACTGGGGCGACACGATGAAGGCCACGGCGGAGCACTACTCGACGCTGACGCTGTCCATGGTGCTCATCACCGCCGTCGCCACGCCACTCATCAAACTCCTGTACGACCCATCGGGGAGATTCGCGCGAGCCAAGCGCCGGACACTGGAATCCGCGCGCCCAAACTCGGAGCTGCGCGTGGTGGCGTGCCTCTTCAGCGAGGACCACGCCGCGCCGCTGCTTGACCGGGTCGTCCCGCGACGCGCCCGTCTCGCTCATCGTGCTCCACCTCACCGAGCTCGTGGGCCACGCGGCATCCGTGCTCAAACCCCACAAGAAATCCCGTAACAGTAGTGGCGGGAACCCGACGGCGTCGGATCGGATCGTGAACGCGTTTCGATACTACGAGCAGCAGCAGGAGTCGGCGGTGACGGTGAGCCCGTACGTGGCGTCGTCGCCGTACAGCAGCATGCACCACGACGTGTGCCTGCTGGCGCACAGCCGGAAGGCCAACCTCATCCTGCTCCCATTCCACAAGTCCTCATCCGACGGCGCGCGGATCGGCACGGCAAACAACGCGATCAACCGATCGGTGCTACAGTACGCGCCATGCTCGGTGGCCATCCTGGTGGACCACGGCCTCGCCACGGGATCCGCCTGCGCCACGGCCTCAAACAGCACGCTCCAGCGTGTCGCGCTCTACTTCCTGGGTGGCGCCGACGACCGGGAGGCGCTGGCCTACGTGGCGAGGATGGCGGAGGGAGGCGGCGTGACGGTGACGGTGGTGAGGCTGAAGCTGAGGAATTGGGTGGGGATGGGAGGACGCGACGAGGAGGTGTTGCACGAGTTTTGGCAGAGGTACAGCAGCAACGGAGACAATGGGGTGGCTTACGTGGAGAAGACGGTGGAGGATGGGGAGGGCACGGCCTCGGTGGTGCGCGCCATGAGCGACAAGTTTGACCTGCTCGTGGTTGGGAGGAGAGGAGGTAATGATGACGTGGAAGGGTCGGCGCTGACGAGTGGGCTGTCAGAGTGGAGCGAGTGCCCGGAGTTAGGGGTGCTGGGGGACATGCTCGCGTCAGCGGAGTTCGCGTCGAAGGTGTCCATCCTCGTCGTCCAGCAGCAGCAGAAGGCCGCAACCAGGAACGAAGCCGCCGATCACTGACTAATCTTCATTTATAGGCCATTCACTCTGTTCTACTCTGCTGCTGTAGTGTTCTTCTGCGACTAATCTTAATGTTCCTTTAGGATCTTTGTCAAGCTCCTGTATTTTTCTTTTCTTAATTAGGCTTGCATAATCTTGCCTTTTTTTTTTTTAGAATGGTCTGCGTAATCTTGCTTTCATGCTGGACATAATCTACATTTCTATCGCTATGAAGTATGAGCTAGTACTACACTAATTAGGGATCTGTACAAGTATGCCATATGACATTGTGCCAACTAAAATGCAGTGTATCTCTCAGAATGTTTTATCTCAATAAATAAAATAATCCTTCGTATAGTGAACTAGCGTGGCTAAACTATGCTTTCTATACAAGGGACTCTCTGCTTGGTACTACACTGCCATTTTGCTGGACTGCTGGTGCAAAAATTTGTCCGCAATGCACTAAACAATCTACCTGCTTAATCCCACAAATCGTAATCATGATCAAGACCATGACGTAGGTGCTAGAAACAAAGATGACGATGGCATTTGTAGTCATCGACAACTTGCCCTTAATCACGGGGAAAGAGGGCATTAGGTACAATGCCTAATCATCGATCATCATCAGTGGGAATTTCAAACGAAGCATTCACAACCAATATCTACTTGTATTTTGTTTTTCAACTGAAGTGGCCGCAAATGGGTTTCTCTGCTCGTGCTCGTAGGAGCTGGACGACGATGACAAATGTGTGAGAATCTTAAACATATCCAGTGGTGAAACTTTATTGAAGTTTGGATTACCAATAATTGTTAGATAATATATTCTTAAATAATGTATGGCTGTCCTTTGACTACATGAAAACACCAAAATCAATTTCTTTTAAAAAAATGTTTATTTTCTTTTGTAAGTACTATTAATACACTACATTAATATACTATTTGAAGACATGATGGCTACAACACACCTTTATTTAATCCATGCATATTCGCATAGTTGGTCAATGAATAAATCTTGTAAATTGTGGATAAGCTATCTGAAATTCTGAATCAAAGCGGAGTGTACTGTTGTCTCCTCCTTTTCGACCCACTTGTACTCTTGTAGCAGCCCGGCCGGTGGGACCCCACCACCTTTCTCTTTGTTTTTCTTCACTCCGAAACTTCCCAAGTTCTCTGTCACAGGCTCACAGTCAGTCTCACATAGTAGCTGTAGAGGAAAGTGAAGCACCTTCAGCTGCAGCTGAGTAGCAGTGTGGTTTTAGAGCTAGAGCAAGAAGAGAGCAGCAGCATCAGCATCCATGGGAAACATTCTCCGATGCTTCAAGGGAGATGACGGTGGCGATCACTACCCCTACTACCAGCCGACCTCCAGGCCCCACTACCAGCCTCAGCCTCAATACCATGGTCAGCCAGTAGCAGCCCCAGCTCGGCCCCAGCAGCAGCCTCTCGGCCCCCATGGCGTCACGCCGTCCACCGTCGGAGTTGCCGCGCTGGCGCACGACCTCCTCAACTTCGAATCCACATCCAGGGTAACACAACTAGCTTGCATGCAACTCATCTGTGCTAATTACTCTCTCTTTCCTATTTGATTTAGCATGCAACACTGTAGGTCTGTGACTGTATATATTCAGTAGAGCAGGCATTGACATCCTAATTAGAGGTTATCCAATTCCAACACAAGTGTTTCTTTGGTGTGTTCCATGACAAAATTTGGGTTTGGACATGAAAAATTATAGGTATTAGCTGCATCACTTATGCAACTTTTCTCAGCATTGAGCCTTTCTGCAATTTTTCAATTGAAAGGCTAAATCTTTCCCCAATAGAAATTAGAAAGAGATGGACATAAAGCTCTGCACCCATGTCGTCTCCAGCAAATTCTCCGTTGTTCCTGATGTAATTTATTTTTTAAGCCCCATGGACCAATCTATTTTTACTGTCTTACTGAAGCTTGAACAACGTTTTTAATATTTTTCTTATTGGATGTTCCTGTTATATGTGATTGATTCAGTCATTTTTCTAGGGGGTCCAGTATATTGTAAACCTACCTGATTATAAGTACAGTTTTGTCTTTTGTTCACTGTTTCCTTTGGCATATACTGATGAATATCTGAACTGAAAAAAAAAATGCCGCATTGAAATACTGCAACTTCTATAAGTATTTGCAAATATGCTAATATTATAACGGCACATCATGCCAAGCACAATCACTCTTATTCTTTTCCCATGACCAGACATGTATTATGTATAAAGTAATTTTCTTTGCCCATATTTTTAGGTTCCTGATGACCTCAGTCAGCACGTTGTATCATCCAGGAAGGCACAGGTTAAATGGTAGGAATCAGCTCTAAAAGTCTCTGTAGAGTTGATGTTTTTAAATAGTACGTTTGGTGTACCTACTGATAAAAAATGCATTGGTTTCTCTAATACTAAGGTTAATTGGATCAAGTTTTACAATTTGTAAAATAAATAAATGATTGGGGGTACTGTTGAGGTACTAGCTTAAGTTGGGGTTGTTTCCAAAATGATATTAAGATCTGAAGGTTAAATGACTTTGATTTGCTATAATATAGGATAAGTTATTCCATACTTCCATACTTGTCGATATCCTTATTTCAGAATGTAAAAAAAAAACAACAATATTAACACATAAGCAAGTTCATGTCCTAGTAAGGTCTATTTGTTCATGCTACCTTAGGTGTTGATAAATTGAAAGCCTTTTGCTCTTTTTAAACAGAGAGTTGGGTAAATCTTACCAAACGGAAGGAGTTACATACTTAAATGGCAGTTGAAATTGGTTGTTTTCGTGGCTACATTTCTGTGACATTTTTCAGAAGACCAAGGCCAAATTCAAAAGCAGCCATGTTAGGAGAGTGGAAGAGACATAAAAGCTTGATCCCCACCCCTTTTTTATTTACTAAAATCTCATTTGATTTTTTGGTACATATTTTAGCAGTAGAGAGTTTCAAGCAGCATAGAGGCATGTCAAACATAATATGGTTCTCTTTCAATAGTATGCTATACTGGTAGTTATGACCAGTTGGTCACAAGCAAAATAATTTGGCAAATCTTTCAAGTAGCAGCTACTATATGATACTAATACAAACTTCAAAATAATGGTTGATCTGATATTATAATTGGCGAAATAATAGGTACCAGAAAATGTTGGAGGCATATAAGAGTACAGCACCACCACCAAAAACACCAGCAGATGCTACTCAGCTAATTGCAAGAGCCCTTAATATGATCCAGAGAGCTGATCTGGAGGTAACCTATTTTTCTATTTTTAGATTCTAAATAGTTTAATATGAGTCAACACAGAACAATTCATTGACCGATGATCATATTTTACAAACTGAAACTATCAACCAAGGAACTTGACTGCAATTTGTATTATATTTTTATTGATTAAATTGGCTACATATACTCAGTTTACTCCATCTAAAAACTATGTTTCCCCTCAGGGTATTCTTGAATTTTACAACTTCCCGATCCCATCGCTCCCCACAGCATCGTCAAACCAACCATCCTCACTAACAGAGGGCGTGCAGTTTGTGCTAAACACATTGCCGGTATAGTGTGATCAACCATTATAACTATTCTGAATAATAGGCTCATCACCAAGAATTCGACATCACACATTAAACTATGATTTACAGCATGACAAATGGTAACTCTCACATATCACTGATGTTATCAGGTTTATGACAAGTGCATTGGAGATGGTGATGGATTTACTGCATATGTTTCCACAACGGATCCAAGGGAATCTGCAAATGTTCCGTTGGAAGTTCATGAGTTAGTGATCGCAAGAACTCAAGCACGCAGACATAGGGATTATCAGAGTGCTGATGCTCTTCTAAGCAGCCTTGACGAAGCTGGATATAAGTATGAAAAATGATCTATTCTAATCCTTAATAGTCAATGCCATAAAATTCACATATCAATTCAACCGGGCATGTTTCTTTGTGTCACATTTTTTAATGTTCCATCCCAGAGTTCTTGTCCCAGATTGTCTGAATATTGTCTAGTGATAGATCAATGCAGGATGCCTAACACAGTAGGCACAGAAAAATAACAGAGCTTAAAATGAAGTTGTTTTCCTGATAACTACAATAAAAACACACAATCCACAATCCTTTTAGAAATGCTATCGTTGACCCCACGCAGTTGACACATGTGCATTTATGCACTTTCCTAAACAAAAGTACAGAACTGTTAATAATTTCTGTAGCATCTATTGATGATTAAATGTGCACAATAATTACGTCAGTTTATTTGGTTTAATCATATTATGTGCTAGCCTTGTTTTGGAGATAACATGAAAAAATAGCTTACCAAGAATTTTGATGAGCAGAATAATATCTTGTTCAGATGATGAGGTCCTTGCAAAGAAATACAGAATCAGAATGAGGTATCTACATTGCACCTCTATATTGAATAAAAAAATCAATGTACTACTGTGAAGTGCATGATCTTTCATGAAATATATTAAAGGGGAATTGATGCACCGGAGCTTAAGATGCCGTATGGGAAGGAATCACGGAATGCATTGGTGAAACTGATTGGTGGGAAGAGCGTAAAAATTTATGTGTATGACCTGGACCAGTTTGGACGCTATGTTGGTGATATCTATTGCAACAATGTGTTCATTCAGGTGAAACATAGTTTCCCTAGCTCTACATGTATAATGATTTTACTGCTTCAACTCTTGTGAGAGAAATTGTGTGCCTTTGAGTCTTTCAGGAGCAAATGCTGAAGAATGGCCATGTATGGCACTTCAAGACTTATGATAAACGCCCAGAGTTTGCAAGGGTAAGAGATTCTACTATATTCTGTTGCCCTTGTTTTTCTCTTTGATTAAACTAGAATGCATATTTTTTTTTACATAAACTTTGTCGATTCATGCTTACGTAGTTCATAAAAAAGCAGTACCTTTATACTTGGGCCTTTTTTGTGGGTAAAAATGGAAGTGGTATAGACACTACCTGAACTCTAATATCATTCAACTTATGTTCACTTGCTCCCTGTTTGATTGTGTAGTGGGAGAGAGAGGCGAGAGCTGCAAACCGAGGACTCTGGGCGTCAGGGAATCCTGAGAAGCCATGGGATTGGAGAAGAGACCAACGCAATGCAAGGCAGGACGCCATTCAGGTGTACTGAAGCCTGAAGGTCGCAGTCTCCAGCTCGATCAATCTCATTTGGCCTCAAATGTGCATATGTATATACGTGTAGTTCGGTTGTTGAGTAGCCTTGCGGTTGCGGGCAATGAATGTGTCAGAAACAAGAAGCCAACACGTAAGTGAATAATACTCCAGGAGTCAATTTCTGGCGTGCGAATTAACCTTAAAGTGTAGTGATGGAATGTGGTCAATGCAAGATATTTATTCTTGTTTCAGAGCAAAGATCGGATTATTTTAGAATGCAGGATGTAGCAGAGATCGGATTGTTTTAATGAAACCGAAATCGGATCGGATTAAGCTAGATAAGTGGCAAAGAAATAAAATCCTTTAGCCCAGCAGCAGTCAAACCCTACCTGCGGCGAACCAAATAAGTCCAATTTGCGGAGTCGAATAGAGGCAGCGATTTGGCAATATGGATGTTCCGTCTTCTTGTTCCTTGCCCCTCGAATCCAAGTCCGGGAAGAAGAGGCGGAGAACGCTGGATGAGGAACAAGAGGACAACGTTCTTGAGAAATTGAAGCACCGGGATGGATCCATATACAGGGGTGTCGATTACTCGAGTGTTTACTACCGCCTCGCCGATACCAACGAAAGTAAGCCTCCTCCCACCATCAATCCAATATGAATCTCTTTTATTTCAATTACAATTTCCATCTTACTTTCTTTTCCCCAATTTCGTTCCCATCCGATTTTTATCTTACTTTCTTTCCCCCCAAATTCGTTCCCTTGTTATATATATATTTTAAAAAAGTTGATTGAGTATATATATTGGCATGGAAAAATTTAACCCCTTTATCTAGCTAAACAAAGCTATCTCGGGAGAAAGAGGAGTCATAGGTATTGGAGTATACTACTACTATCTATTAGCAAGATGCACATCAATTCTTAAGTTGCATTTTCCCTTATTTTTATCTATCCATATCAAATGTTCTCCATGCAGAAACAATCCCAGCAACTCAATGAAGATTATCATCCATGGCCCATTCTACTCTATAATTAGCTCATCACCCATTCTACTCCATAATTAGCGCATTGATGAACGACCATAATATTATAGTTATACCATGTTCTTACATTTTGTTGCACAATCTTTGTTTCAGCTCGTTTGGAGCCGATGATGTTGTCGCCCCGCACGGAGAGTTGCACGGCCAACCCTACAAACTCATGCCTTGTCCATCAGGGTTGTTCCATGTTGCAGATCTTCTCGCTCAAGTTGTCCTCTATTGTTGCTGCTGATTTTTCTATCAGCCCTGTTCAGGTGTATGGTTTCATGGCTATTCGAGATAATATAGATCACTTGCGAAACTATGTCTTTAAACGCACTCGTGATGACCCTTTCGTTGTCAGCCGAAATAATCCCTTCATACTCTTGACTGGGCCTAAGAGAGGCATCAGTATGGAAAGTGGTAATGCATTGATTGAGTACGACATGAGGATCAAGAAAGATGACAACAAGGAAGATGATGATCTACAACTCATTGATGGAGCTGCCATCTTGAGCGAGCTAACCTTGTTGCCTCACATCATCAAGCAAGCCACGTACGCCCAAATTTACATGCGGCGGATCGCTGGCAACTATGGTGCAGTGGACATGACTGTAGGACGCCTTGTCTGTGCCGTGGAGGCCACAATACACGTTGAGGTAACTGAGATGCGTTGCAGTGGTGGCTTCAACCTGTCTATGGCTTGTCATCTTGATAGAATACCTCGAGAATTTAAGCTCTTTGAAGGTGCCATTGTTAATCCATGCGAGCTGAACAAAAGAAAATTTGTGATTGCCCTCATCAAGCGTAGTATGTTGGTACTAGACTTCAAGGCTAAGACTATTGGATCCCCTTCAGAGGCGACTATCCGTGTCCGCCAGGCCATCATGACTAAACTACATGGACAGTCTGCTCGTGCAATGGTATTTCCCTGTGTTAGCATGTTGGTCAATGTGTATTGGTCAACCCTGCCCCCCTATCCCATGTTAATTTAAGAGTACCTATGTATGCCCAACGACAAAGACAGAGTCTATGTCACAAAAGTTTTTGAATCGATGGATCGAGGAACTGGAATCCATCCTTTATTTGTGTTTAAAAAGTTGTGCAATTCACAAGAACTGAAGCATAGAAGACTAGAAGTGCCCACCAAACACATTATCACCTGATTTATACTCTTATATCCAAACCATAGCTCTCAACAAATTGTTGTCTACTTTCTAGTTCTACCAATAGTCATTGCAGGAGCAAGAACCATATCTAAAACAATGAAATCGATTGTTATCTCGGACAATTATCTCCCGATGAGTTATCCTCGATATGAGTTTAATAGCAGTGTGACAGTCACTGCAAACTCTGAGGTTCTTGGTGACCCTAATGGTCCCCCCTGGTTCAGTGACGAGAAGGTTAAATGCAATGGCGAGTTTCTCACTATGATGAACTAGTGTGTGCTCCTTCTCTTCATCTTCAACATCAAACATCACCACTTCAGTTGTTGGTTCATAACCCATGGTTTTCATTTCCAAGCCTAACTCATCAAGCTTTTCGTAAATCTGATCTGAAAGGGGATGTGTCTTGTCTCCGACTCGGAACTCATGGATTTTACCATCAAACTCAACCCAACTGTATGCAGGAACCTTCTCAACCCCTTTGGCCTTCATGTCCAATCTAAGCTTCGCAGCGTCCTCCCATCTGCCTCTGTTAGAATATATGTTAGAGAGCATGATATAGTTCCCAGAATTCGAGGGCTCCAGCCGGATGAGCTGCTTCAATACATGTTCAGCGAGCTCTGGATTTCGGTGAATCTTGCAGCCACCAAGAAGTGCACCCCATATGACAGCATTTGCTTGCATTGGCATGCCAACAATAAGCTGATGAGCCTCCTGCAACAACCCAGCACGACTGAGCAGATCAACCATACAACCGTAATGCTCAATCCTAGGGCTGATGTGGTATAACTTAGTCATGTTATTGAAATACCGCCGCCCATCTTGAATGAGACCAGTGTGCGTACAGCTACAGAGCAAGCCAATGAAAGTATTGTCATTCAATATCATGGCTGACTTCTCCATCTGACCGATAAGGGCAAAGGCAATCTTTTCATGGCCAGTCATGCCAAGCCCCAGTATCATGGCATTCCAAACAATAATGTCCTTCTTCCTCATTTGCTGGAAGACCACCCATGCCTCAGCTGTGCTCCCGCACTTGGCATACATATCAATGAGTGCAGTCCCAAGAACTGGATTGTCAAGAAACTGATCCCAGTCCAGCTTCGTGATTGTCTGCCGTCCCATATCCAATGCACCCAACCTTGTGCAGGCTGATAGCGCCCCAACTACTGCGTAGCAATCTGGCCTCACTCCCTGTGCCTGCATTGCAAGAAAGAGCTCCAGAGCCTCTCGTGGGTGGCCATTGGAAGCGTATCCCCCAACCATGGCGCCCCAGGCCACTGCATCCTTGTCCTGCATCTTGTCAAACACCTGCCTTGCCTTTGCCATCTCCCCACACTTGACATACAAATCTACCGCCGCAGTGGCCACGAACACGCTCCGTGCAATCCCCTCCTGCTCGGCTGCCCTCCAAACCATCTCCCCGGTTGCCAAATCCGCGGCGCGAGCACACGCGGTGAGGACACGGACGGCCGTGAAGCTGTCCGGACGCATACCATCCGCAAAAGCATTCCTTGCGACACGAACGGCCTCCTTGAGTTCCCCAGCGTCCATGTATGCGGTGATGAGAGCGGTCCAGGAAACGGTGTTGGGGTGCGGCATTTCGTCGAACACCCTCTGGGCGTGGGGTAGGAGGCCGCATTTTGAGTAGAGGTTGAGGAGGGAGGTGAGGACGTGGGGGTTAGTGTGGGATGGAAGCTTGAGGGAGCGCGCGTGCAGCTGCTCGCCGGCGCGGAGAGGATGCGGAAGGCGGGAGGCGGACTTGAAGGCGATGGAGAAGGTGAGGTGGGAGGGAGTGGGGAGGAGGGAGTGGAGGCGGAGCGCGTGGAGGTGAAGGGCGGAGGAGGAGAGGGCGCGGAGGAGGAGCGGGGAGAGGGCGGCGAGGAGGTCGAGGCGGAGGAGGCGCGCGTGGAGGAGCTTCACGGCGAGCGGCGGGAGGCGGTTGGTGGAGCCGACGAGTAGCCGCCGGATGGCATCGGCCGACATAACAAAGCGACACTAGGACGCAGGTCGCAGCAGCAGTGCAGGTGCAGCACCACCGTCCACCGCCGGCCGCCGCTCTCAGCCGCCCACCTCGGGACCTCGCTCCTCGCCGCCGGCTTCGGCATTGGGGATGGTCGATGGTTGCCTGCTTGCCTCGGCTTGGTGGTGGCGGAGTGGTGGGCTGGTGGCCTACTGGCCTGTTGGTGGTGGGGATTGAGGGGTTAATGGGCTTCAACAGCCCAATGGCCAATAGCTCCTTGCTGTGCAGGCCTCCTGGCCCAAATCAAATGGCATTAGCTAGTTAGTTGGTCCAATAGCACATCCTCTTCAATCTCTAGCAATGCGCTGCCAAGACAGATGCTTAGACAACCATTAACCCATTTAGCCTGCCATGCATAATTTTTACCAAAGCATCGGTGCTAAAGGAAGCGCCGATGCTTCCTCCTCTTCGCACGGGAAAAGCATGGAGAAAATAATGTAATTGCACCTCATTTAGCACTAAATCCATTTAACCTAACTTAACTTATGTTTTGCTAGAGTCTTGGAGAATAAAGACTCCTAAACAGATTCCTATTTCTAAGCATCTAGCTAAGCGCCACACCATTAAACATGGCCTTAGAGTTTATCAACACGCCCTCTCTCTCATGTATGGCGAAAATTTTGAGGTGGGCTCCGGTGGACGAAGGCAGTGGCGGAGCCAACAATGTCATTGAGCTCGGACGGCTAGCAATGTTTATCAATGATTTATCTATTTTTACAGATGTCAATGACATTTTACAAATAAAACGCAAGTGAAGGAGCCTGAACGGTCGCCCGATCTGCCAAGAGCTTGCTCCGCCACTAGGTGGAGGGAGGGTTTGATTCTCATGCACCCACGTTAAATCCGATCCTGACCTGAGCCCTGAGGAGAGTCTCGGTAAAAAATAGATAAATTTTATCAAAAAAAAAATTTTTTGTTTGTTTTTTTAAAACTTTGTCAATATATCACGTGGATTAGGCATCCCATCCCCGGTTGTGTTATTTGCACGAATGAACATGCATTCGGCTAAATTTTGTAGTGTCTCCTATAATAAAATACAAAAAATGATCATTATTGATCCATCTGTACAGCGACGCAACCCTTGTCCTCAATTTTCATCGGCAGTGGCGGCGCATTGACGGCGACGACGCACCCTTCCCTCTCTAATGGCTCCATTGCCGCTGGCTTGGACGCCTCCTCCACCTCTTCCTTGTCGCCACCTTTGGCGTACAACACACCCTCCTCGACATCATAGTCGTAGAGGTTAGCCGTCCTCACCTCCTGCGCCAGCGCACACGGCGCGCAGCAAAGCCACTTCCCATAGTCCGCCGCCGCCGCAGCCCGCCCGCCACAACACGTGAACCATCGGCGATCACCCGGGAGGCCAATGCGCCGCCGCATCTGCCCACGCCAAAATCCACCGTACGCGAGCCCCATCACGGACAGCGCCGCCCCCGTGGCGCCGACGACAAACCGCAGCGTGTCGTCGTGGACGTTGATCGCGGCGACGGCGAACACCAGCACCGGCGCGGCGCAGAGCAGCGCGAACGTGAAGACGTGCACGTACATGTTCCCGAGTCCCAGCCGCTCCATGTTCCACCCGAACACGCAAAACGTGCAGCACACCGACGCCGCCGCCACCGTCGCGTCCTCCCCGACGTCGAACACTCCACCTGCCCACTCCGCCTTCGCCACCACCGTCCTGCCGCTTCTGCTGTTGCTCTCGCTGTCACGTTGTGACGTCATCGCCATCGCGTTCCCCGCCTCGTCCTCGTGGGTGATCTTGCGGCCGAGCGGGCCATACACCATGTAGAGAGCGGCGGCGACGGGGAGACCGAGGCCGAGCGCCATGCAGAGGTTGACGGCGAGGTCGGGGCGCGTGTCGGGGCGGAACAACCAGAAGAGCGCGCAGTATCCGTACTGCGCGAAGCACGTGGCGTGGAGGAGCACCACCACGACCGCCACGTGGAGGCGCTCGCGTGGCACGGCGGCGGCGGCGGAGTTCTTGCAGTAGACGGAACGGAGTTCGGCGGCGTCGTCGGCGTGGCGCCATCGGAGGAGGAGGGCGAGGTGGTGGCACAGCCTTGGGTGCTGGTACACGCACATGATGGTGAAGAGCGCGTTCAGCATCTGGTTCGCCACCTCCGTCCATCGCCGGCGGCGGGAGGCGTCCGGCACGGCGGAGTTGAGCGCGCCGGTCATGAGGAGGAACACGAAGGCCACGCCGCCGGCGACGAAGGCGAGCCAGACGAGCAGAGCGGCGTTCATGGGGTGGGCGGCCCAGGCGAGGCACTTGGCGCGGAGGGCGCGCCAGTCCACGGAGCGCGCGAACGCCGGGAGGCGGCGGGAAGATCGGAGGGAGGCGAGGCGGGTGAGGAAGGCGCCGGAGAACAATTGTGCATTGGAGGGCGCTGCCCGGAGGAAGTCGAGGAGCCTATCCTTCTTCTTCTCTTTCTGCTGCTTCTGCAACTCGTGATTCTGCACTTCACCATCTTCTTGCGATTCCATGTTGATTTGCTGTTTCTGTTTTGCACTGACAACTTGGATATATTGCTCTGTTGTTGCACTATCTGAATCTGGTACTACTATATAGTTGCAGCAGAGGAGATCGAGCACGGAATAAGAATAGGAGCAATATATATTGATGATCAGAATCTCGGATCTGATCAGTAATATGTGCATATATATTGCTGATCAGAATAGGAGCAACCTTTAGTATTTCATTGAACAGCTCTGTGACGAAAGGGGTCGACTGACTAACTGTGTGCATGGTCTGAATTTTGAGTATCCATCAGCACTTGTCAAAATTGGCAGGTCAGTTTGCTGTTGACTTGCTGTGTGTCTTGTCTTGTGTGTGTGTGTGCGCGCGTGTTCTTCGTCATGTTTACTGGCCGGCCGGATTGGACTGACCAAGGTGAATAAAATGGAATCGATCAAGACAGTTTAAGCTTGAGTGCTTGTAAAAGACATCATGTATTTAAAATTACCAGAATTCATGGTCTAAGAATATGGGCGTCCACATTTCATTTTTCGGGAATCATCAATGAAGTGTTGGCTCGCCAGGACTGAAGCGAAGGAACTACCTTGAACTTCTGCTGCCGTATGATGATCGAGATTAAGTCAAAATTTGCTCACAACTGAATATAACAAAACATGTTTTCTCCTGCTTAGTACAAAAGTGTGCAATCTTTTTGCACATTCCCTAAAAAAGAATATAAGATAATAGAACAGGTGAACTGGTCACCTGTTGGCATGCTCCGGTCAACACTCTGATGATCTCATCTTTATTTTTAATCGAGTTCGTTTGTTCCACATTATTAGTGCAGATCGAAGTTCTTTTGTTTATGACAGCAATCTTTTGCTTGATCTGCCGTAGTGCCGTTCAAAGCAATAGACGGAAAACGGTTCTGATCCGTTTTAAGTACCCATACATGACAACAGACCATAGCTGAATTTCACAAAATCTTGGTTGAACTTCCTTTTGGCTGCAGAACCACCAAAAGTCTCCTTCAGGTTACCAGAAGTCCATCTAGTCAGGCAAGGGTACAGTTTCAAGCCTGCTGTGACTACGAATACTTTCGGTTTACAAATGGTCAATAACGATGTTTGCTATTCATTGCTGGTGCTTAACAATATCAGAGGGACAATTGGCTCATATGATAGTTCATCAAATTTCAATTACACAAGCTACAATGGATAAACTGAAGTCTGGAAGTATGAAACAGACATGACTAGACTTCCAAACTGTAATTGCAGTCACAAATTAGCGAAGGTCCCCTGCATCAGCAATTATAGTTTCATGAAAGAAGCATTACAATTTTCTTAGCTCACCTGAAACTGCAAACTGCAACTTCAGAAGTTATACTGAACATCTAAGAAGGATCATAACCGAAACACCAAGATGCTTGTATCACCACCGGGGCTTAGTTTGCTGAAACACAAGCTACACTGAACAAACTGAAACAAGCAGATATAGTGCGTATTTGAGAGTGAATCCTGTATTCTAGAGTAGTATTTTGTATGGCAGCATGTATGCCTATGTACACCCAAATCCTAAGGAACGAGCTTCCTCTCAATCAGAACCAACAAAAATGGAGAAAGATGAGGAATTCAGTGATCTATCTATGTACAACCTTTGTATGTATTTTGACATTTTCCATGCCTCTCTAACGAATGAATCCCCTGGTGTAGAGAAGAATGAGCAAAGAAACCAAAGTAACAACATTTATCAGTCTCTTCACCTTGTCCACCGTCCAACTTCCATCAGACAAATTATGCAGCTCAAGCTCAGCTCCCTCAACTGTCACCAATTCCTCATGATGAGCAACACAGCATTCGTCAGACTTATCACCTTCAACGACTTGCTCCACCACAACCTGCACAGCCGGTGGAACCATCTCCTCCTCATGAACAACCACCACATGATCACTTGACCCCTCTAACACCATCACCGTGTCTGGTGATTCATGGAACTGGACATGGTGTGAAGCCAGCAATGGCTGCCTCTCTTCGTCTTCAACATCATCACGAACACGAACCTTCTTGTTGTAGAAGGTGTCACCGTCGATGTAGTAGAGGCTCGCCGTGCGCACCTCCTGCGCGAGCGCGCACGGCCAGCAGAAGAGCCACCGGGCATAATCCGTCACCGACGGCGAGCCGCAGCACGCCGTGCTCGCC
>CM002479.1:475326-486198 GCA_000325765.3 Leersia perrieri
CATCGGAAGAGGAGGAAGAGGTGGTGGAAGAGGAGGGGATGCTGGTAGAGGCTCATGAGGGTGAAGAGCGCGTTGAGGAGCTGGTTGTTGATCTCGATCCAGTGATTCCTCGCCGCCGGCGTGGGGAACGCGGCGTCGAGCAGGCCGAGGAGGAGGAGCACCAGCATCGCACCGGAGACGCCGACGCAGAGGAGCCAGAGGAGCAGCGCGATGTTCATTGGGTTGGTGATCCACTCCTTGCTCGTCGAACGCACAAAGCTCCAGTCGACGGCGATTCCGGCGAGAGGGTCGTCGGCGGCGGCGGCGGAATTGCGGCGCCATGGTTTGAGGTGGCTGAGCCAGTGCTGAGCGCGGTAGCTGCTGAGAATTGGGGCGTCGCCATTGTCTGCGGTTTGTGCATCATCGTCGCCATCAAGATGAAGCATTGCAGATTTGCAATTTGTGAAGCTCCGTCTGCTGTATCCTCCACCTGCATTGCAGGAGGAAAAAAACAGATTAAAATTTCAGCGAGATTGTACAATGAATACAGGAGTAAGAAGGTGGATAGAGGAAAAGAGATTGAGGATTTTCTCCATGGGATTGGATTGCAAGAAAGAAGGGGAGGAGGAGGATGACAGATTAAAGAAAGCGAAATCTTACCAGAAATTAAAGGAGACAAGGAGGACTGGTAGGACACAGCAGCAGTTTACGACGTGGCAACTTTCTGTTTCAGCCGGTTCTCTTCTATTGGATCCGAAACTAAAGTTGTTTTCTGTTGAAAAGAAGAGACTTGTAGCTAGTTTCTCCGAAAATTTTGGACCATTTAGAGTTGTTCGTGCAGTCCGTCATCCTTTGGTTCGCTTGAGACGGTCAGACTTGGGCGGTGCTTGTTGCTATATCTTCCAGTTAATTAGGAGGCAACAAAATACATTTTCTTCCAAGTCAAGTGAAGTAAATATGTCTTTTTGGAAGTTTAGCCTTGAACTGCTGCCTGCCATTCTGGACCTTGCCAACATTTTGAGTAGCTACTTGCCTGTCCTGTGTGACTCATGAGGAAAAGACAGAACAGAGCGTCCCCCTGCTCTTGTGCATGCTTTTCTTTTCCAGCCGGATGAGATATGCTTAGTTTAAAAAGGAACAAAATGCGATGAATTATGAATATACTCCCTCTATCTCAAAATGTTTGATGCCATTGACTTTTTAGCATATGTTTGATCATTCATCTTATTAAAAAAATTATGTGATTATAAATTATTTTGCTTGTTTCATTATTAAAATGTACTTTAAACATAGCACACAACTTTACACATTTTAATTTTTTTTAGTAAGATGAACAGTCAAAAGTAACATTTTTTGGATGGAGGTAGTACTAGAAAAACAAAAGCATTCTTTAAGTTGAGGTAGTTATCAGGCTGAAGCCATTTCATAACTAGTAGTCCAATCAATGAAGCGATGCATTACCATTCAAGAACACTAGGACATGGCATCATACTTTCATCACATACTGTCCATTCAAGAACAAAGAAACAGACTCTTTTTTTTTTGGGTAGGGGGATTGTAAAAGGCTGAACAGCAATCTTTCGTAGCATAGCGTCTCGCTGCCTCCCTGCGTCTTCTTCGGTCAGTTAACTGACAGAGAAACGAAACAAGGATTCTTCTTTAGTCTTTACAGTTAACCGAGAGACCACGACAACTTCATTCATGATACCAACAGCGGCATGTTTCCTTGGAGCCGCCGCCGCCATTTCCTCCTCCACTGCAAACATGCGCTCCTCCACTCTCCTCGCCACCTGCACAGTGACGCCTTCGCCATCGCCCGTGCGCTCTCCATGGCCTCCTCCACCGCCACCACCAACAAGGCGACCTCACATCTCCACTCTCAAGCCCTCAAGCTAGGCATGTCTGCCGACACCTTCACCATGAATCACCTCCTCATCTACTACTCCCGCTGCGGCCATCTCCAGTCCGCACTGAAGGTGTTCGACGAAATGCCGCACAGGAACCTCGTCTCTTGGACCGCCATGGTCTCTGCCTCCACGCGCAATGGTGCGCCTGACCTGGGCTTTCGATTGTTCGTATCCATGATCAGAAGCGGCTTCTGCCCCAGCGAGTTTGCTCTCGCCACAATGCTCACTGCTTGTCGCTCCATGGCACATGCATTCAAGCTCCTCATTGGCCTTTCGCTCCATGCCATTGCCGTCAAAGATGGCCTGGATGGGAATCCTTTTGTGGGGACCTCGCTGCTGCTCATGTATGCAAAGCATGGCCGTATTGCTGCTGCCGAGTGCGCATTTGTACATATCAGCAGCAAAGACTTGACGTGTTGGAATGCCATGCTTGAGGGCTATATCCTGAATGGCTTTGGGTATCATGCCACCAGGACGGTGCTTCTGATGCATCGTTCTGGGCTTGCCCCTGACCATTACACCTATATTTCTGCTGTGAAGGCTTGTTCGATCAGTAGGGAGTGGCATCTTGGGCGCCAGCTTCATGCTCTTGTCATCCACAACATGTTCGAGTCTGATACCTCGGTGATGAATTCGCTTGTTGATATGTACTTCAGAGCTGGGCACAAGGAAACTGCTGTTGGTGTCTTCCATAAGATTCGACAAAAGGACACTATATCTTGGAATTCGGTGATTTCAGGTTTTGCGCATGATGAAGACGAGGGGGCAGTCTTTGGCTACTTGATCGACATGTCACGGACCGGATGTAAACCAAATGAGGTTACTTTCTCAGTCTTATTGAGGCTGAGTGGTGCTAAAGAGAATGCCTCATCGGGTCTTCAGATCTTTGCCCTTGTTTACCGCAATGGCTATACTGGCAATGTTCTTGTAGCAAATGCAGTAATCAACATGCTGTCAAGATTTGGATTGCTCGACCGTGCGTATGGTTTCTTCTGTAGTCTCACTTTCAGAAACATTGTGACATGGAACGAGATGATTGCAGGTTATGGTCTGTTCAGTCGCTCTGAAGATGCACTGAGGCTCTTCCGCAGTTTGGTTTGCTTTGGAGAAAGACCTGATGAGTTCACCTATTCAGCTGTTTTGTCTGCCTTCCAAGAAGCTCAAGGCGTAAGGGACCATGAGCAAGTCCATGCAATAATTCTGAAGCAGGGTTTTGCTTCCTGTCAGTTCGTGTCTACTTCACTGATCAAGGCAAATGCAGCAGCGTTTCGGTCAGTTCAGAGTTCACTGAAAATAATCGAAGACGCTGACATGATGGATGTGGTCTCATCTGGAGTTATCATGTCTGCATTCCTGAAGCATGGCCTGAACGATGAGGTCCTTTTCCTTTTCAACTTGTTTAGAAGGGATTCCACCAACAAGCCTGATGAGTTCATCCTGGCAACTGTTCTAAATGCCTGTGCAAATGATGCATTGATCAGGCACTGCAGGTGCATCCATTCTCTTGTTCTCAAGACAGGTCATGAGAAGCACTTCTGCGTAGCCAGCGCTGTTGTTGATGCCTACGCAAAGTGCGGTGAGATTACCTCTGCAGAAAACGCATTCAGCGCTGTTTCATCTGCAACTGACGATGCCATTCTATACAACACCATGCTGACAGCTTATGCCAACCATGGTTTGATCCATGAAGCCCTGAGCCTCTATGAAGAGATGGCCAAAGCTCAACTGAATCCAACACCAGCCACATTCGTAGCCGTTCTGTCAGCTTGCAGCCATTTAGGGCTAGTCGAGCAGGGGAACCTTTTGTTCAGTTCCATGTTGTCTGCATATGGCATCCATCCAGCAAGAGCCAACTATACCTGCCTGGTTGATCTCCTGGCAAGAAAGGGGCTCCTCGACGAGGCCAAGTGCGTGATCGACACAATGCCTTTCCAACCATGGCCTGCAGTTTGGAGGTCGCTGGTGAACGGTTGCCGGATACATGGGAACAAACAACTCGGCGTGGTTGCAGCAGAGCAGATCCTGAGAATGGCGCCGGGTAGTGATGGGGCTTATGTTTCGCTGTCAAACGCGTACGCTGACGATGGAGAATGGCAGTCTGCAGAGGAGACGAGGAATCGGATGGTTCAGAATCAGGTACAGAAGGTGCAAGGGTACAGCAGGATTGAGATATAAGAAAAATCCACTTCTAAATAGATTTGTTAGATTGAGATAGTACTGACAACTGAAAACTAATAGTAGCCATGTTAGATTGCTTGCTAGAGGCAGCACAAACTGGTGGACGATGGTGTTGTGTGAATATAAATAAATACTTATTTCTTGCAGAGTGTTCGAGAGAAAGGAAACAACCCTCCAAACAGGTTATATATACTTGATATGCTGTAGTTTGGGTATTTTGGTGAGCAATGCTAGTATAATCCAGGCAGGAAATTGATCTATTTTATTAACAACTGGAAACTTCCTTGACAAGAATTATTGACATCCGTTAATAACTATCCAGTGATCAGAGTAGCACCTCAAGTGGAAACCTCTCTCTTCATAGTAACATTCTCTAAAGTGACAGGCAAGACACTACACACTATCGAGCATTCAAACCACTGACCAACTAGATTGGCTAACAGTAACTACTGACTATTGAAAAATAAAGACCATATGTTAGATCGTTAGAGGCAGTACAAACTGATGAACGATGGCGTTGCAATATGAATACTTCTATCTTGCACAATGTTTGGGACAAGGCAAGTAATCCTGGAAACAGGTTAGTCAGATATGCCGTAGCTTAGGATGCTAGTATTATCCAGACAGGAAACATACAGTATTCTTAGCAACAACTCGAGGCTTCCTTGCCATCGAATATTGACATATTAATATTTAGAAAGTGATCTGATTATCTGTTCAAGTGGAAATAATGATCAGAACCCTCTAATTCATTTCTTGTCAAAGCAGTACTCTCTAAACTCTGAAGTGATAGCCAATACGTTTCATTCATCCATACAATTACCTAGCTACCAGTGGCAAATATTAACTGACTATTCTCAGCCCACATACATCTTCCTATTCTCCAGATGCCTCTTTATACTGGAAGGCCATTGCACTTTGATTCAACCACCACGACTTATTCTTCCCTCGCATTAGATGTGGGAGCATATGAATCTATTCCTGTCATATCTCCAAATGCCTTATTTGTCTCCGGAGAAGTAGCACCTGAACTTTGGTTCTTGTGTTCATACAAACATTCACTGTTCTCAAGTTTAAGGTCCGTTTGCAGCAATGGAGCATTGCTGCGAGGCTCCTGCTTTGCAGTGATAGCCTCCTCAGGTTGCATTATTGCAGCGTTCCTTGGTGGCTCCTCTATGCTCGTAGCCTCCCCATTAGGTTGTGTTCTCGGTGCCTCCTTTACGATCCTAGTGTCCTTGTCAGGTTGTGGCATTGCAGTGTCACTATCTAGCTCCTGCTTTACACTTCTATCTTGCTTAATACTACTAAGTTGCATCACTGAAGTATCTCTGGATGGCTCCTGTTCTACACTTCTAGCTTCCTCATCAAGTTGCCCCATTGCAGCTTCACTGGGTTGCATCTCCTTATTAGGTTGCGCCATTTCAATATCTTTAGGTGGCTCCGGTTCTACTCTTTTAGCTTCCTCATAAGTTTGCAGAAACAGAGCATCGCTAAATGGCTCCTGTGTTATTACTGTTGGTTGCATTAGGACATCAGAACCATAAGCATCTCCAGCCACCATAGCTTCATCCTTTTCCAAGTCAGCATTTTGACCATTCTTCTTCATGAATTTCCTCTTGTTCCATTTCTTCTTCAAACCACCTTTCTTGACTTTAAGTGGTTTGAGGGTTTCAATAGGCCTTTTTTCTACCTCCTTGCCTTGCCTTTTACCAGGAACTACAATATATTTTGTAGCACCATTTACACAACCCTCTGATTGACCTGCACCAAACAATGCCCATGCATGAACCAGTGTTAATCATAAGACCCAAAAGAAATATTTTCAACGGTGAATAATCTGAATTGAATAACACTTTGAAAAGAACAGGACGAGAAACCTTGAATTGCAAGAAGAGCAGTTCGGGCAGCTTTTATCTCTGCCTCTTTCTTTGTTCTGGCTGCAGCACCAATATATTGTATCCCACCAATCTCTACAGTGCATATGTAAGGAAATAAACCTGAGGCTTGTCTGGTGCAAATATAAGATGGAATAGCATAATTCATCTTCTGCGCGTACTCCTGAAGAAGATTCTTGCACAGCCCAGTCTCTTGCTGGAAACATAGCAAGATGTGTCAAAAATGCAGAGAGATATGAGAAAGAGATTATGACACTATGATAATATTAGCTAGCCTGATTCCTAAGAACTAAAGAACATCCAAATCATCTAAAGCTTGACATTACATCATTACAAACTGAATAAGTGCACTTTGAGGTTTGCACTGTTCATGATTCACAAACCGGGGTAGTCTGAGTTTGGAAGCTCTTAGACGTCTAATTTCTATTATATTCACAAGAATTCCTTAGTACAATTCTGAGCATGAAAAGTACAAACAAATAATGACAACAGACAATAATAAATTCGTTTGTAATCTCCTCCTACCTGACCTAACCATAGCCAACAATCTACCAACCTGAAAGCTCCATGTATTTCTGGAGTTATCAGGTAATCCATGAACCCATCCCAATTCTTATGCTGTTTTTCAGATTTCTGAGAATTCAAAACCAACAAAGACAGCATCGAAACAAGAAGACAATTCCAATGCTTTCTACTAATCATCTACTGCTGATGCAGGTCCCAATAGCCCTTGCTTGTACAATGCGCCAATCAGCTGACCCAACACCGGTGCGTCATGGACGAATACTGGATCCAACAACTTATGTGCCTGTGTGACACCACCACCTGCCCACAGCAAGCCTACTAATTCCGACAATGCCAGTTGATCCCACCGCAGGCCACGCCTTATTGCCTCCTGCACCACCTCCCTCATCGTGCCCATGTCCCCAGCTGACATGCACCCACCGACTACCACACCAAATGTCCTTACATCTGGTGGGCACCCAGCGCGCTCCATGCAGGCCATCATCCGCCGTGCTCCAGCAAGGTCACCTTTCCTGCATAGCGCACCGATGTACGCGGTGTATGCACCAACATCTGGCACCAACCCTCTCAGAAGCATTTCGTCAAACACCTCCTCCACAGAATCAAACTCCGCGATCTCGCTGAAAGCTTGCAGGATCAACTTGAAGTCCACAAGTGTAGGTGCCACCCCGTCAGAGCCCATCTTATTCTTCATAAACTCATATGCCTCCGCCACCAATTCCTCCTGCAGAAGCGCAATGAAGACGCCATGGTAGTCAGATCTGCTTGGGGAAATGCCCCAATGGCACATCTTGTCCAAGAACGCTGCTGCATCCTGAGCAGGAGCGTACTGGCACAGGGAGGAAAGGACGGTATGGCAACTGGCTGGCTCAGGGTCAAGGAGGAGGGAGGGCATGCAGCAAAGGAGGTCAGCTGCAGCAGCAGGGCTACGGGCCTGACAGAGCGTAGAGGTGAGGATGCGGAAGGTGGTGGCATCAGGGGAAACTGACGGGGCAGCGAGCAAGAGGACTTTGGGAGCGATGCGGAGGAACGCCGGAGAAGAGCAGATAGCAGCAAGGAGGGAGTTGAGAGCGTGGACAGTGCGGAGTGTGGAGGAGAAGAGAGTGGCCGCAGCAGCAAGACGGCGGTGACGCGCAAGGGTTGCCAGGAGATGGTGATGGTCCGCTTCTCGGCACATTTCCGTCAGGTTTAGTTGCTTTCTTCCTGTGTTGCATAGGCCAGTCTCTTGCTGGAAAACATATTAAGATGTGTCAAGATAGCACATAAATCTAGGCAAGAGATTACAATGCTGTGCTAATTCCTAAGGACTAAAAGGGCATCTGAATTATCTAAATCTTGGCCTTGCAAATGATCACAAAACTAACTATGTGTACTTTGATGTCTGCATTGTTCATGGTTCACAAACGAGGGGAGTGTGAGTTGGGAAAGCTCTTTAAGAAACAAATCATGAGGGTTTACAATTTAAGACTGGTGATTAGCAGCAAAGCCTTCACAATCTCCTCCTACCTAACCCATTCTTCTATGCAAATACCCCCGTCTCCTTGATCTATAGGGAGTTAGGGACTGCCACAGTCCACTGCCCGACCATCTCCAAACTTGAAATCTTGAATAGTCCTTGCGCCACTCTTCAGATTTATCAAAAATTTAAAACAATAACTTTGCTGGAATGAAAAGAACATCCCCCGCTTTGTAATAATCATCGACTACACCAGTAGGTACCTCCCAGGCCCCAGCTATTTGAGTTAAATAAAACAGAGGCAGAGCAGAGAGTGACTTACAACAGCTGGGATGTTAGCATTGGCTGGAATGGACTTGACAATATCCATGAGGGCAACTTCAGCAGCAGACTGTTCTGCAGCCTTTCTGTTGAAAAATCCGGGCAGGGACTCATACTTGGTGTTGTTAAAAACCACTGTGGACTTGAAGACAGGCTCATGGGAAGGTCCCTCCTTGAGAGTATGATACTCTGGAGTTGGGAGATTGGCTTTCTGCGCATACTCTTGCAGCCGGCTCTTGAAGACATAACAGTTCTCAACCCCTGGGCCAAATTAAGCATACCACAGGTGAGAAAACAGCATCATTGCATCAATATGCGCTGTGAACACAAGTAAAATTTGGCAACAAATGTAGTGACTATTGAATTTATGGTGGCTGATTCCTTCCTATCTATGATAGATTGACACTGAACGCTCCCGAGTAAGTAACATACGATGAGCATACTACATGAAAATTATTGGAGGTATTGAGGAAGCAAAAGTAGTGCTTAGAAGAATTGAGTATCCTTGATCAATCGCCCGAGAGAATGAACGGTCCTGTGCTGAGATAGAGGGGGGAAGGAGGTGGGCAAAAAAGAAACTTACGGATTCCGGAGGCGGCGGGAGCGGTAGAGGTGTTGGCGGGCTCCTGCGGAAGGGGCTCCGGGGCCATCGCCATGCCTCCGCCGTCCATCCCCCTTCCTTCTTCCTCCTCCACAGCAGCCGCCGCTGAGAATCCCTCGTCGACGAGGGTTGTCTTGGCTGCTTGCTGCTTTTGTTCAGGGTTCCTGTGTGAATCTAGCGATGCGGTGCGC
Organism: Leersia perrieri; assembly: GCA_000325765.3. NCBI lineage: Eukaryota > Viridiplantae > Streptophyta > Magnoliopsida > Poales > Poaceae > Leersia > Leersia perrieri. The sequence continues at coordinate 484,380 of CM002479.1, forward strand.
TGCTGGGCTGGGCTGGGCTGGGCTGGGCTGGGCCCACTCGTAAGTGGCCCATAACATCGAGAGGCAGACAACCGAATCCCTCCCCGGAGATTATCAATGTTACCGCCTCCGTCAGTTTTTCATTAGAAATTGCATTTTTCAGTCACGGCTTCACGCGCATTTACATGTTTACAGATTTCTTTCACCGGAAAAAAATATGTACTCCACTACTCCTATTCAAATTAGTGTTAAAAACAGGTCCAGCTACTGATGATTCTGTTTGCTCATCAACTTCAGCGCCAACATATTAATCTTTATTGCAAATCAAACACATCTTACACTCGGCCAATGCCATATTCCTCAAGCCACTAACTTTCACAGGTTAGTTACACCTTACGTACAAATCATACTTCAACTCTCACTGTCTCAAGCACCACATTAGATTTCTCTTCCAAGCTATGGAATGCCCCTCTTTGAAACATTTGTATATGAGAGTTGCCATTACCAAATGGAGTTCCTTCCTCAAAAGACAGTTTCAGAAAAATGTAAAGACTTTACCAGTTTCTTTGATGCAATACCAGAACAACACCATCATCCTTCTTATCCTTCATGAATAGATCCAGCAGGAGCAACACATCCAAAGACGACCAGTTTCTTTAGCCGCCATGCTCATTTTTGACATAATTCACTCTATCAAAAGAATGGCACACCTTGGCGGTTGATAATTATTCACAGCACTACTTCCATTCACCTCCCCAGATCATTGGAGCAAAATATTTATAGACCACGGTGTTTCAGGCCTTCCGAGGAAGCACATCATTCTACTTCAACATCTTCTCTTGCCTGGATATAAGGAGATACCTGATTCTTAAAGTGTGCCACCGAATAAACCCATGGGCAACTTCAAAACATCTTTGGACACACTGCATCTAAAAGAACAAAGCTAACAACTGCACAAGTTCAATTCATATATATACAAGAGGACAATGAGGCCCTAACTTCACGCACTGGATGACTGTCCAATGCTTACAATAATACAAGACTAGAGGGCATGATTCATCAAGCCATCTAATACTGTGTTAGTTGGACAAATGCATCAATCTATTGAAGAACATCTATGAGAACATGTGCATGCATTCTACCTTGGGCCATATGAACAACCACTTGCCCAGACAGTCCCCACTAACCTGACTTATCATATGGAACCACCTCCAAACCTTTTTACACTTGGGAAAGGAAGCTGACTAAGAACAACAATCCAAATAGGGTGACTATCTACACTTGAGTTAACTAGTTATGATTATTTGGGAAGCCTCCGACTGGAATGATGGGACCAGGACAAGATGTCACTCTCACAACCTTCGCAAGGGAGGCTAATGAATCCTGTTTTGTATCTTACAAATCGCAGGGTCAGATCAAATATGCAGATGCCCAAGAAGCAATATGCATCAGAAGCTGTGGCACTTCTGTTCCACTACCAACACCATGTCACAGACCAGGCTTCATATCATCTTCTATCTTTTAGCTGGACTTTAGCTGAACAATGGTGTGGATCCATCACTTGGCCAAACATGAGGCATATGGAATGCACCGTCATTGCATGGAACAAGATGTATAAACCTCACCTCACTTGGTAATTATCCTCGGCATATATTGAGACAAGAGCATTATCACCAGCACCAGCGGCAAGGAGTGATTTGTATGGGTGGAAAGAAAGACAGTTTACGCTGCCTATTCGTTGACCCATAAAGGATGGTTGGTAACGAATTATTGTCAATTGTTCTCCTTCAAGACTAAACACTTTGATCATCTGCTTGGCTGAGCCGCTTGCAATAACTGG
>CM002479.1:500422-527931 GCA_000325765.3 Leersia perrieri
ATCTCATCTCCATCGACTTCTCCCACAAGCTGCCCTTCCGCCTCAAGCTCCCCATGATCAAGCTTGCGCTGCAAAGGGGGCTTCACTTCGAGATTGCCTACTCACCCCTCATCGCCGATGCCGCTTCCATCAGACAGGCCATGCCCGAAGCCAAGGTTTTCCCCCATCTCTTCCTCTTCCTTATTATTCCTTTCGTACTCTAAATAAAACCTCCTATGTTAATTTAGCTCTTGGTGGAGTGGACTAAAGGAAAGAATCTCATCATCTCAAGTGCTGCTCACGCTGCTTCTCAAATTAGAGGACCCTATGATGCCATTAATTTGTGTGCTTATTTGCTTCGCCTTTCTACCCAACGAGCCAAAGCGGCTATATCCCTCAACTGCAGGTTCTCACTCCCAACCTTCACCTACTATTTAATCTCATTTAGCCATGATGCAGTGTCATCTGTTCTAAGCCGTTTTTTTATCATTTCAGGTCACTGATTTCCAAGGCTCTAAGGAAGAAGCACTTCTATAAGGAAACTATTAGAATCGATAGGCTGCTACCAAATGAGCAGTTCAATTCAGCAAACTTCAAGCTTGCTCACTGGATTGGTTCGGATCTTATGCCTCATAAGGTACATCCCATATCTTTGGACAAAGATGAATTGCCAGCTTACAAAGGAGACCTGCAATCTCTCCATGTAAATCCTGAGCCTTCTTCCAACAAAGACGACCTACCACATTTACCCATTAATGGTCTCACCAAAGTATCATGCCATGTACCGGATGACGGTGATCAGCCTCTCTTTGTTGCACAGCAAGAGCAATCAAGCCATGACATGAAAATCCTTTATCCACTTGAAACTCAAGAAGGGCATGTACAAGTTGACAGAGATGAAACTCTTAAAACTTGCGGGTTGTCTAACTTGCCAGCATCCTTTGAACATGATAGTATTGCGACCGATTTGGGTAGTCCTGTGAATGATGCTCATCACGTGCAGACAGACACCTTCTCTTCTGTTGATCCGGAAGGCATTGAGAAACATGTTGAATTTCTGCATGATTCTGTGGAAATAGATGGTACCGAATCGTGTAAAATGAGCCTCATTGTAGAATCCAGCGATCCTTTATCTTCTTATGACAAGTTAGCATGTTCTGTTATTCCATGTAGTATGGAGCTTTCTGGCACACCTATCGTGAATACATGCCCTCACCAGTCTACTGTCGTCCCAGATTATGCTCAGGCAACACAGGATTGTGGTATTCTTTCTGGTTCCAGTGTTTGCCCTAAGAATAAGGGGCTCTACTCTTACAGTGACATCGCAGTTTTTTCTGAGACCCCCAAAGACCATGCAGAACCACTGGAGTTGCCTCCATGTGGGGTAGATGATGAGGCGCCATCAGATATAGCAGTTCACTTGCATAGTGATTTATGCAGGGATGTTATGATGCCACAACGAGTTATAAGAGATGAAGTAGAGCCAGTTGACAGAAGAACAGCTACTTTAATGGAAGAACATACTCCCTATGGTCCAGAGACGGACTCAACTGCTTCCCTGTATGATAAAGGATCCAGTGACACAACCTGTAAAACTCATGAGTTGGCAAAGCAAAACTCAAACTCTTTGGAGGGAGATGTTGCTAAAACAAATGATGAACTTCTACAGTATTCTTATGCTAGTAGTAACTTGAAAGTACCCCTAACTAGAGCAGGTAAGATACGAAGTAGGCATTGTTAAATAGTTTGAATTTATAGTGTTTTTGCGTTTAGTGACTACTATACTTGAGCTTGTTGTAGTAACAAAGGCTATTTTGTTCTTTCCCATGCCCTTTCATGCTTGCAGCTAGTATTGAGTCAATAATGAGAGTATTCAATAGGTTTTGAGGAAGATCAATTAAAGGGAGCTATTGTTTCATTGTGTTTGAAGTTGAACTAACTTTGCTCAACGTGTGTTAGTTTAAGTAAAAAGTACTCCAAACATATCTAGTACTAATAACTGATTTTAGTATGAAGACAATGAAAAACATTGAGATTTATGCGTAGCTTCCAAACATATCTGAATTTTTCTTGGTTTTGCAGGAAAGCGAACCAAAAAATTAAGGTTGCAATGTCCGGTTTATCTTCCTTTTTTGGGCTTCCTTAAGTCCGTGTCCTTCAAGAAGAAAGCATCCAAGGTAAGAAGCTTGATCGATTTTTTAGCAGACATATGCTCATGCTGAATCTAGGTATGGTTTTAGGAGGATACCACTAAGCACAAATTCTAGGGGTCCGTTATCAACGTATATGAATAATGAGAAATAAGAGTTCATACTTGACTTCTGATATTGTAGGCTGTGCAATGTTCAAAGAGGGAGCATCAAACTTCTGTCCAATAGATGCTCGAAAAAAAAAACACAGATTCCTTTGGGGCTCTATCTTGTAGGCTGTGCAATGTTCAAAGAGGGCATGATATTTCCCCACCAAAATCTTGGGATATGTCACTTTTTGAAAAGCTTATCATAGGATTGCTGCGGACTTTGGCAGGAGAATCTCATCAAGGACCGTCTTTTATATGTATTTAGTCATGATCAACATTTGGTGAGCTTTCCTGCACGTCTTTGTTTTCTTTTTTCCAATTTCGCATAGCCTTTATGACTGTATCCAAGCATCCCATCGTTAATGATCAAGGATGATAGAACCTTGGAATCAGCCAAATATTTGGCACATCAAACCCTAGAATAGTGAGCTGGCCTGTTGGAGCAAAGTGGTAGGGCCTGGCCTTTGTGGTGAATTGCTGCTAGTTGAGCAAATAGTGCTGGTGCTGAATAAAGGCATATCCCTGGTGTACAAGCATGGTATGTGGATGAAGGATGTGAGTGGAAGAGGAAATATCCCCAACTTGCCCATGTCTCCTTTGAACGGTACATCTGCGATGCATTGGCCTTAATCTGCAGTGTTGTGTTGCAATGCAGTTGTGATTGCTGGCTACATTCTTGATTGCGCTGTTCTTATAGTTGATTGATGAGAGAGATTCTCGTTGTGAGAAAACTTGTATTACTTGCTGTTGGTGCCTCCTGCGTTGGTTTACCTTTGTGCTTAAACAAGGATAAATCATGTGTCGATCAAAAGCTGATGTACTAGGTAGTACTATATGTTATGTTTTTTTTTTGCGCGACAGTTTGCATTCTGTCATGTATGATTGTGGCAATGGTGGAAATCATTGAGTGTCATTTTGATAGATGGTTGTGCCTTAGCCTTCTCATAATTGGAAATCCAGGGATTGATACATGCACGATCATCATCATATCATATCACAAAGTGGAGTAGCCGATGTCAAATCAGGGTTGAGCCAATCAAGAGTTGACTCTTTGGGAAGAATTAAAGAGAATGAGAAGCTAGTGCTAGTGCCAGTGCCTGTGCAGGCAAAATATAGGTAAGCCGTGCCTGAAGGCAGCTCCCTCACAAGCTAGTAGCTACTCACAGCTTGCTGAGAGTGCAGTGCAGTGCAGGCACAATAATAGTTATAATGTATCATCAGAGCTGGAGCATGATCTCTTCGTCGTAGTCGGAAGCTGCGGCGGCGGTGACGACGAGGGTAGCGGCGGTGGGATTGAGGTACAGCGCGGGGGAGTGGCGGGAGCGCATTGACAAGTACCGGACCAAACGCAACCAACGCAGACTTCGACAAGAAGATCACAGTATGTAATCATTCCATTCTAATTTCCCTCCAATTTATTTATGATTTACTGAGTGTACTTGCTTGCTTAGATATGTAATTGGTGGGTTGTTGCAGTACACGTGCCGGAAGACGCTCGCCGACAGCAGGCCGAGGGTGAAGAGCCGCTTCGCTCCCAACTCCGACGACGGCCCTGCTGCTGAAGCTACTAGTGCACCAGCTGATGAATCATTCGAGGTGTCGCCGCCGCAGCTGGCCAATGCTGTGCCAGAGGCGCGGGCCACACGAGAGCAGGACGACGCCGTCGCTCTTGCACGGTTGATTGCGTTAGTGGAGAGACATCAGAGGTTGTGGAGGGTTGGTTTCGGAGTGAAAAGGCGGCAATGGCGGGTGAGGCTGAGTGGGATGCTTGTAAGGTGAAGGATGCCATTGTGGCTAATGGCGGTGGGTGTCATTGGCTTGGATGGCTTGGGGCTGGCCCTTGGACGGTGCCGCGAGTAAGAGTTGAGGGAGATGGTCAGTGTGGTGGGTGTGGTTGCCGTCTGGCAAGTGTTGACATTGATGTTGAGGAGACACAGAGGTTTGCCGATTCTGTTGCCGGTTTGGCCCTTCAGAGGGAGACCAAGATAAATTTCAGCCAGTTTCAGGTGCATGCATATTCTCTGCCCTTTTGCGGTGTTACCTGTATTTAACTTGGAATGCACGCCTGTACGGTACCTAGATGATTTTATTAACTGCAATTGGTTTACTAGTAAGTGTGATAGGAAGACCACTCGTTTGCTTGGTCTAATTTCATATAACATGGTTCTGTGCGTTCAGGTGATCACAATAACTTAGAAAGAACAATTGGACTTGAGATATGTTGCTTTGTTCAATTAATCAATTAACCATTTGATGCTACATTGTGTCCTAACCTAGTAGTGCTCAGCTGATTTATCTATATTGTGTTTCACCCTGTTTGGAGATTGATATGTTGCTGTGTCTATGAGCAATGTCTGCTCAGTGGTTGCTTGCCCAGATGATTTGTCCTATGCTTAGAGAATTCATTATTTTTACCTTCCTAAGAATGTAAGCTACCTCATGCATGTGTACCTAGGGGCCAGTAATAATATGATTCAGATACTTATTTTATTCTTCTCGCGCCTTTAGGTATTATCCATTTATAAATTTGGAATATATGTTATTTCCCTTACAAGTTGAGTGCTATGGCTTTATAGGAATGGTTGAAAGAACATGGAGAATATGAAGCTATAGTCGATGCTGCAAATATTGCACTTTATCAACAAAACTTTGCAGACGGTGGCTTTAGTTTGACCCAGGTCTGTACACCATCTCTCAGCGTACTTTGACACATCAATATTGTTGTCAATGAATTAATCTCAAATATAGAGCAACTGGACGCTGTTGTAACAGAGCTACGTGATATAATGGTAAATGGCCGCTTGCCATATTACAAACAGTGCTTTGTACACTTATGGATGGTATTGCCATAATAAGCGCATTGCCAAGCTTATGGAAAATCAGTCTAATAGACACCTGATTGAAACCTGGAGAGCAAACAGTGCTTTGTACACTTCACCAATTGGGTCAAATGATGATTGATAATGCTCTTGAATTTCTATACTTTGGGTGCAATTGCACTTGTTCTTTTTGGTACCTTATACTGTACTTGTGCTTGTGCACTCATCTACTAATATGTACAGTTAGTTAATAGGTTGAATTTTTTACCCATCAGCCTCCAGTGTGATGCACTTGCGATTCATTTCATCGAAGTTGCTAACTGTAAGAGATACCACTTTTCAGGTATTGGCCATATGCAGCAATTAGGTTGAATTGTTTACTTGTGACCAATGACGAGATGAGAGATCACATATTTGAGCTCCTGGGATCATCTTTTTTCCCCAAGTGGAAGCAACGGCATCAGGTGTGACATACTACCATTCTTTATGCACAACTTATTATCGCAGAACTCTGGTTTATAAAGGCCAGCAACACATCTGCTTTTATAAAAATCATTTGGGTGAACTTAAAACCATGTAAATGATGCTTGTCCTTTATCCTGTTGCAACACAACAACACTGCTTCACATATGGGATATTACCACTCCTACACTTAATTGTTGATTTTTCTTATCTCATTCCAATTGTTTAGGTCAAGTACACTTTTAGTAAAGGAAAAGCTGTGCTTATGATGCCACCACCATATTCCTCAGAGATTCAAGTAAGTTACTTAGCTGGGCTTCAGGCATCTTTAGAGCTTGCTATCTGTGTTGTTTCTTATGTACTCGTAATCTTCATCGCAGGAATCGGAGATGGGATCTTGGCATGTGCCAATGGAAGAGAAAGCTGGTGATGAGAGTGTTGGGATTTGGCTTTGCATTGATAGAGCAGGGCCCTGCAGTCGAGCCCATGAAGCTTGTGCGACAAACGGGGTTGTCCAGGATGTATCTCGGACTGAGTCATCTAAAAGATGTGACCGGAAGCAATCAGAAGATATCGGTGTCTCCATAACCGGCAAAAGAAGGGATAGAAGTTGATCACGTATTTGGCAGTCACATGGACCATGGGATGACATTGCTGAGCAGACAAAAGTTATTCTATTCCGCATTCCGCTGATGTCTTCTGAATTAGGGATGCAGTGCCAGCGGCGCGGCAGAGCTGAATGATCATTCATGTGGCAGCAAACGTTGTAAGCTTACTAAGGTGCACTTACAGGCTTACAGCTGAGCTCCGATGGGTTTGATTTCGGTGCGAATTTTTTCGCGAAGCGAACTGTTGGTGATGAAAATTTTGTGTTGGCATCAACTTTGTAATGTAATACTCGATTATGAAACTTGGTTAATTTCTTCCCATATATATAATGAAAGGTCAAATGCATTCTGTAATATGTATGCAGGACTGGAGAAGGTCTACTCGTACGCAATTTTGGCCTGTGGCTGTGGTTACATGAAACTTGAGCATTACAATCTCAGCTTATCATTCAAGTGAGTTTGCAGGAGAAGGTATGGTCGGTAGTGTCGTGCTAGCAATTTTGGACGGTAATTTACTTCATATGTTGGCCTGTGGTTGTGGTTAGATGAAACCTGAGTAATCTCAACTTGCCATTCAACCTGAGCATTAAAAAATTTTGGGTTGGGCTGCTTTTTCGTTGTTGGGAACTGAACGGGCTACAATTTTTGGGTAGGCCTTTACTGTTCATGGGCCCATACCTTATCCATCCTTTACCCTCCCGGCGAGGCGCCGCTCGGCCTCCCTCGCACAGATTTTTGCCTCGCCAAGTCGCGCGGCCGCCGCTCCGAGACCTGAGGTGAGTTCTCCTCTCTTCCTGGCTCCTCCCCTTCTTCTTCGGCCGATAACTTGGGCCTCCACGCCTCTAGCCCTCCACTCGCACCTCCCCTACACGCATCGTCCGTCAGAAATGTCAATCGTCTTCCTCTCCGCCTCCGGCTTGGGCTTCCCCTATCCATTCCCCTCCTCCTCTTCCCGTCTCTCCAAAACCCTACTAAACCCCTCCCGTCTCTCCATCTCCAGCCGCGCCGCCGCATTCCCCTTCCTCCTCCTGCGTCAGCGGCGGCGGCGCGATGTCTCCGCGGCCTACGGCGACGGCGACATGGACGACGACTTCGGGGACTTCGACCTCGACGACGGGGACGGCGTGGGGGACGACGAGGACCTCGACAACGAGCAGGACTACGACGTCGACTACGACCGCCTCCTCGCCCCCGTCAAGCCGCCGCCGCGCTCCAGGGAGCCCGACGCCGACCAGGAAGGGGATATCGCCATGGTCGCCGCCCATAGCTTCGTCTCCACGCAGGAGTCCGCCTCCGACACCGTGGTCGACTACTCCGTGGATGAGGACGAGTTCCACAAGATTCGGCTTCTCCATTGCGATTTCCTTATCCGCAAGGTGCCTGACCCCGACGATGACGTCTTCGACTTTCGGGAGGTAAATCTCTCTTACTGCATTCTTTGATAATTGCGCATCAATCTATGCGAAAATGCTATCGTTAGTCGGTTTGTTTAATATTTCATGAGACATGCGATGGATTCACTGCAGTGCTATCCACTTTTAGGCCGCGTTTAGTTACCCAAAATTTTTGGGTCAAAAATGTCACATCAATATTTGGACACATATTTGAAGTATTAAACGTAGACTAATAACAAAACAAATTACATATTCCGACTGTACACTGCGAGACGAATCTTTTGAGCCTAATTACGTCATGATTAGCCATACGTGCTACAGTAACCAAGATGTGCTAATGACGGATTAATTAGGCTCAAAAGATTCGTTTCGCAGTGTACAGTCGGAATATGTAATTTGTTTTGTTATTAGTCTACGTTTAATACTTTAAATATGTGTCCAAACATTGATATGACATTTTTGACCTAAAAATTTTGGGTAACTAAACGCAGCCTTAGTAAGTTATTTTGGCTTAAATTGTCTCCCTTCTGCATATGTGCAACAGATGTACGTCACACCACCAGACACTGACATCTACTCCATCCCAAGGGTTCTTGCCCCAATGCCACAGAAGGTGCCCTTGTGTTCTGTTTTCTTTTTATGTTCAGGTAAATGTAATAATAGTTTTCCGTTTTCAAAGCAGTATATGAGATGCACGAAGAAAAATTTTGGTCGCTACCATGTCAGTGAACCGCCAGTGGAGCATTTGCGTGATCCCCTATACAAGACAGAGAGGGAGATCATGAAGGTATGTGTGCGAGTGTTGTTTCCTCTGCTAATTTGTCAGACCACTCTGTTATGCAATTATTCCTACTTCCATAAGGAAATATTTGAGTGGTATGCCTGAAATCTGGAAGTTACCAACTTTAAAGATTCTGACTGATGCTTATCCTAGTTTTTGCCTTACTTGTCAGAGTAGAGAAAACCTTTTTGTTGTTTGGTGAGAAATTTTCCTTATTGATGGTAGTAGTAGTAGTAACTTGTGAACATTGCATGCCATGCCAAATTGCTTAGCAACAGGCTTTATTCCCATGTGGTGGTAATCTGAAGATCAAATTGTGGGATATCTGATGCATTGTCTATTGTCCTCAAAGATCATATTGCTAACTAGGAAATAAGATGAGAACTAAAATTCCTTATATACAGTGGGCCCCTGTTTGGCCTTTTTTTAAAAACTCAATTCCCATCCTAGCAGTGTGGAAATTCTCTGTTATTCTTGTTTAACGTGTGTTTCTGCTTTCTGCTTGTTTTTTCTGTCATAATCAATAATTGTTCTCACCAGAGATTCACTTTATTTTTAGTTTTACCTAAAATGCTATCTTCCTAATACATTAAGAGCATATCTGTTGGATCAGTGGTTTTCTTCAAAATTTATATATGCTCCATGTATGTTTATGCTGTAGGTTTTCTTAACAAAACATTACAGGAATAGGCGGTGTAACGACCCAGATTTTTTTCTTGACTTTGAAGAGATTTATGTTATTGATTCAAAAACAAGGTCAATCACGAGAGCAAAAGTTGTGGTAAGACGTTTGAAATCTATATTCTTTAAGCGTTAAAAACAGAATCATTTTATATTTAGGTTGCACGAGCTCTTTCATCACTTATGTTAGACTATTAACTCTATTTTCTCTTTACATGTAAATCAGGCCCATAACATCACAATAGTTTTTTTAGAGATAATATTACAACAGTTAGCACTTAGAGTGGCTGTGGACATGCTTCATAATTTATTAGTAAAGATAATTTGATTTGTTAATTATTAGTATTTATCATATTAGAAATAAATAATATTATTATCTGCCTGATGATTTGAAGGAACTAGGTTAATGGTTTCCACCGTTTGAAATATTCTATGCGACCATTTGGATGACTGGTAAATTGAGTATGTAATGTCATGGGTCTCACAGTTCATCCACAAACATTTCAATGTCACATGGATATTTTGCATAGTTTAGTTACTTAATTTTTGTTGAGTTGAGATTATTGATATCGAGCTGCCTGTTGCAGGTAAGTGTCCCTGAAGGAAAGAAGAGGGACAAGAGAAACGACTTGCTACTCATACGAGATGGAGGGGAATCATTCAGAATAATTGATAAGGTAGTATGCTTTCTTCAAATACTATCTAGGAGTACCATTGTCTTTATAGTAAGAGGCTTCAAGGGCTAATGTGGGCTGTTTGTATCAGACCAAAAGGGATGATGCGACCACTGTGATCCAAAGAGAAGAGTGGGCAAAGTCGAGGCAAGATGTGGAGAAGCACTTTAGGAAGCTCCGCGACTTTGACTACTCAAATTGGTTCTGAATAAATAGTAACTGGAGTCAATTAACAGAGAAAGGAATTTGCTAAATTTGCAGCTGCTTATATTAGAGCAAGCAATCCTGGTGCTCAAGTGAGAGTGCCATCTTCGGATAGACTTATTGTGTGTACATTAGTTTTTTGTAGCAAGTAGAAGGCATGCCACTAGAGAGCATATCTGTACAAAACTGAAAGATATGATTATTGTGAACGCATGTGCGATACTTGATCCTGTCTATGCAGAAACGATACATGTGCTTTTGATAGTAGGGGCAGGATAGTATTGGAATTTATATATTTGGATTCAGAATTTCCTACGTAAGCATGTATTTGCACGCAATGTTACTTTATGACAGTAAAGAGTAAAGAGAGATTATGTATCCACCTGTAATCAGATACCACTTTTTGTGGCCTCCCTGTTGGCAGTTTCCTTCAAGTTGAACTTCGTCATGACTCATGGCCATCGCTTGCAAACTTAGTGTGCTCCGTCTGACGTCTTTGAACTCTATCCTGGTAGATCATATCATCATATGTCCAGCAAGCTCTGAGCTGATCTGAATGAAGAAGAAACAACTGAAGCCTATGCTAGGTATGATTACTGCTACACTCAGAATAAGGCCATGGCACTTGCTTGTTCTGATGTGTGTTTCCACAGGACTTGATTCTACGAAGCGAAATTTCTTATGTTCGTTTGGCACGGATCTTTGTTAGTTTGTTCACTGTACACTGCGCTGTATATATTCACGCCATGGATGGACAATGAAAGTACAAATTGTTCTCTCTATTTAGAACATGCTATAAATTAAATATTTTTAAAAAAGATCCTGTAGAATTGGAAGAAGACCTTGCAGAATTGGAGGCAGATGCGCGTTGGCTGGCCCTAGCGAGGGTGCATACTGAGAGATCGTTCAGTCATGGGGCTTTTTTTGGGAACATGAGATCAGCTTGGAATTGTGCCAAAGAGGTAGTGTTCAGAGCGATGAAAGATAATCTATTCTCAATACAGTTCCATTGTCTTGCAGATTGGGAAAGAGTGATGAAGGATGGACCATGGATCTTCCGTGGATGTCCAGTCCTTATGGCAGAATATGACGGCTGGTCCGAGGTGGATACTGTCAATTTGAGTACATATTCTGCATGGGTTCAGATTCATGACCTGAAGGAGGAGATTAGAACTGGAAGTATTGCATCACAACTGGCGAAAAAGGCAGGGGCTTTTCTAGCACTTGATAATGCCTCTGTTAAAGGAAGTGGGGATGGTGTTCGCGTAAGGGTGATGTTGGATGTCAATAAGCCGCTGACAAGAGTTGTCAGCACGACGTTAAACAAGCAAAAGAGATATTTTCGCTTGATGTATGAGAAAATGCCTGTGTTTTGTGGTGTGTGTGGACTGGTGGGTCATATCACTAAGGAACATGGGGATGGTGTTCATTCTTCAGAGGCTGTTCAATACCCTGATACTTTGATAGCTCCAGAGTTTAGAAGGGATGGAATCTGGACGAACAGAGGGGGCAGAGGGCGTGGCAGACGAAGAGGAAGGGGACGTAGTGGGCGTATGGGGCGATGGGACTATGAACATGACGATTATGAAAATGAAAATTATGAGGATGATTTGGAGGATACTGTTTCTAGTCCGGCGAAGGGCATGACGAAAGACACTAGTTCAGTGTTGTCAGGGCGGAAAAGGACTGCTAGTGAGGAACAGGGCACAGACAAACAGAAAGTTAACAGGCAATTGTTGTTAACTGATGGAGTAGATGAGGACGCAGTGGAGGGCATGGATGGAGATGTAGGTATGCCAAGAGCTGCAGAATCTACTTCAAGAGATAGTAAGCGTATGAAGAAAGGGAAGGAAGAATTACATACTGAAAATTTGGCAACATCGGCGGGCTCCCTCGAGGAGTACCGCCGGGCCCAATGAGTATATTATGTTGGAACTGCCGGGGGATTGGGCGCCCCCGGACAGTTCATGACCTTGTTTGTATGGTACAAACAAGTTGTCCTAAGATTGTTTTTCTATCGGAGACGAGACATGATCAGAGTTATGTTAGGAAGCTTAAGTGGAGGTTGGGGCTGCGCCATTGCTTCATAGTGAGTGGTGTTGGAAAAGGAGGTGGACTGGCATTATTTTGGGATGAGAGTATAAAACTTGAGTTGAAATCATACAATTCAAGGCACATTGATGTTCTGATCACAGAATCAAATGATGCAAGATGGAGAGGAACTTTTGTATATGGGGAACCTAGACCCCAAGATCGTCATGTTATGTGGGAACTGCTACGAAGGATTAAGTCAAACTCTAATGAGCCTTGGCTAATGATTGGAGACTTTAATGAGGCTATGTGGCAAACAGAGCATATTTCACGGAGACGAAGATCAGAACGGCAAATGTTCGAGTTTAGGGAGGTGTTGGAGGAATGTGACCTCCACGATCTGGGTTTTTATGGAACTTCGTGGACATATGATAACAACCAACAGGGAGAGAAGAATGTCAGAGTCCGGCTAGATCGCGCAGTGGCTTCACCGGCGTGGATGACAAAGTTTGGGCTGGCTCGAGTGAACCATCTAGTTACTCCCAGCTCAGACCACTCTCCTCTGCTGTTAGTTCATGATGAGAATGACCAGCCAAGTAAAGTAAGGAAAATAGATCGGTACGAAGCTGTGTGGGAGAGGGAGGATTCTTTTGTGAACGAAGTTCAGAAGGCATGGATGGATGAAAATACTGTGGCTAATCTGGGAGACATCAACAGGAAGATGAAAGGGGTGATGACTAAATTAGTCATATGGAGTAAATCAAAGATAGGGAGTGTAAGAAAGAAAATTGCAAATTTGAGAAGGAAGTTAGGGGAAAAAAGGAGCTTGGGACTGCTGGATACAGACCCTTTAGTTCAAAAATTGAAGAAAGAATTAGAAGAGATGCTTCATAGAGAAGAAATCTGGTGGCGACAACGATCCCGAATTACCTGGTTGAAGGAGGGAGACAGAAACACTAGATACTTTCATATGAAGGCCTCATGGCGAGCTCGAAAAAACAGAGTAAAGAAACTGCGTGCCAGAAACGGAACAGTGGTGAACCTGCAACAGGACATGGAGGAAGTGGCTAGGGACTTCTTTCAAAACCTTTATACAAAGGATCCTAGCTTAAACCCGGCAGGAATAATTGATTTGGTGCAGCCAAGAATAATGGAGGAGATGAATGAGTCACTGACAAAGGAATTTATAGAGGACGAAATAAGCGATGCTCTGTTTCAGATTGGGCCTTTGAAAGCGCCTGGACCTGATGGTTTCCCGGCGCGTTTTCTTCAAAGGAATTGGGCAATACTCAAGAAGGATGTCATTAAAGCAGTAAAGGAGTTTTTTGCTAGTGGAAATATGCAGAAGGGAGTTAATGACACGGGCTTCGTCATGATACCAAAGGTCAGTGAACTAGAGGACATGAAAGATTTCAGGCCCATAAGTTTATGCAATGTGGTGTATAAGGTTATGTCGAAGTGTCTGGTAAATCGATTACGACCAATGCTACAGGAGATTATTTCTGAGGCGCAAAGTACGTTTGTGCCTGGGCGTATCATCACTGATAATGCCTTGATTGCGTTTGAATGTTTTCATGCCATTCAAAAATGCAAACGAGACGCTCAAAATTTCTGCGCTCTTAAGTTAGACCTTTCCAAGGCTTATGATCGGGTCGATTGGGGATTCTTGGAAGGAGTTCTACAGAAAATGGGCTTTAGTGATGTCTGGAGAAGATGGATAATGGCGTGTGTTACAACGGTCAGATACAGTGTCCGGTTCAATGGGAATCTCTTGGAACCTTTTAGTCCCACCAGAGGACTTCGGCAAGGAGATCCGTTGAGCCCTTATCTATTCTTATTCATAGCTGATGGCTTATCAAATATGTTGGAGAGATATAAGGATGAAGGCTTACTTCAACCACTGAAAATTTGTCGAGGTGCCCCAGGAATTTCTCATCTGTTGTTTGCAGATGATAGCCTGTTGTTTTTCAAAGCCGATGTTCAGCAAGCTGAGAGGATTAAAGAGGTGCTCAATGTTTATGAGAAGAGTACAGGACAGTTGATTAACCCTGATAAATGCTCACTTTTATTTAGTGACTTTTGTCCAGCCGATATAAGAGAGGGGGTTAAAACTGTCATGCAAATTCAGAGATCAAATTTTGAAGACAAATATCTTGGCCTGCCTACTCCTGAAGGGAGAATGAAGGCAAATTGTTTTCAACCTCTGAAGAATAGGTTCGGCAAGCGATTGTCAGACTGGAATGAGAGATACTTGTCCTCAGGTGCAAAAGAGGTGTTAATAAAGAGTGTGGCACAAGCTCTCCCAACATATACTATGGGGGTATTCAGGATGACGGATCAATTCTATCAGGATTATTCCCAATTGATCAGGAACTTTTGGTGGGGGGATGAAAAAGGAGAAAGGAAAGTCCATTGGATGTCGTGGGAGAAACTAACTACACCGAAGATGTATGGGGGAATGGGTTTTCGAGATATGAAGTGTTTTAATCAAGCTCTGCTAGCAAAGCAAGCTTGGAGGCTGGTTGAAAACCCTGATAGTCTTTGTGCAAGAGTGTTGAAGGCAAAGTACTATCCAAATGGGGAGATTACTGACACATCTTTCCCTACAATATCTTCCCCAGCTTGGAAAGGGATTTTGCATGGATTGGAGTTACTGAAGAGAGGGCTCATATGGAGAGTTGGTAATGGGCAGAGTATAAAAATCTGGAGATACCAGTGGGTGGCGCAGGGGAATAAACTGAAAATTGTGCAGAAGAAGACTAGGAATAGACTGAAGATGGTAGCTGATCTCATGAACCCAGGAATGAAAAGTTGGAATGAACAACTCATCAGACACATCATGGTACTAGAGGATGCAGAGGCAGTGTTGAAGATCATAATTCCTACGCAGGATATTGGTGATTTCCCTGCCTGGCATAGTGAGAAAACAGGGTTATTCACAGTGAAGAGTGCTTATAAATTGGCCTGGAATATAGCACATAATAACCAGGAACAAGCGTCTTCCAGTGCTAGCTTAGAAGGAGAAAGGTCAATATGGAAGAGCCTGTGGAATGTAGAGGTCAGGGTTATTCACAGTGAAGAGTGCTTATAAATTGGCCTGGAATATAGCACATAAAAACCAGGAACAAGCGTCCTCCAGTGCTAGCTTAGAAGGAGAAAGGACAATATGGAAGAGCCTGTGGAATGCAGAGGTCCAGCCGAAGATTAAAATCTTTGCGTGGAAACTAGCTCATGACAGGTTACCTACCTGGGAAAACAAATGGAAAAGGAATATAGAAAAGTCTGCTTAGTGCCCCATCTGTGGGCTGAAAAATGAGTCGGGTTACCATGCGACGGTCGAGTGTACAAAAGCAGCAGCTCTCAGAGAGGCAATGAGGAAACCCTGGGAGATACCAGCAGAAATCCAACTCGGCTGGACAGGTCCAGACTGGCTCTTAATTCTCTTAGATAGCCTAGATTCTAAGGGGAAAACACATTTGTTGATGCTGTTGTGGAGATCCTGGTACCTTAGAAATGACATAGTTCATGGCTCAGGAAGGGCAACGATATCTGAATCAATTGGCTTCCTGACCAGTTATGATGATGCACTGTTGCCTGCCCAACAAGATGATACAGATGCTAAAGGTAAAGGGCACATGTTCCCTGAACCTTCGCCCATGCCTGAAGATTAGAGACCTAGTAACACAGCGAAAAAGTGGCAGCCTCCACCGGAAGGATACGCAAAGATAAACGTTGATGCAGCGTTTCGAGAAGAATCGGGAGATGCTTCCGCAGGTATTATTGTTAGGGATTGCAGAGGTCTAACCATCCTTGCTGCTCACAAATTCCTGGGACGGTGCAGTTCAGCAACCCAGGCCGAAGCACTAGCATGCGCTGAGGGTTTGCGTATTGCAGTGCAGCTCATACACATGCCGATTTTATTCGAGATGGATAATATGGAGGTGATTGCTGCAATGAAGAGAAAGGAAGCACAGAGATCCCCATGGGCGGCAACTGTGGCTGAAGCCAAGAACTTGATTCCATGTTTTCAGAATGTGCAAATGCACCATGTAAAGAGAGGCAAATAGGGTAGCCCATAGTTTAGCACAATTGGGAATGAGGACAAAATCAAGTGCAGAGTGGAAATTGTGTGCACCTGTCCTGATCTTGGACCTTATTAACCAAGAATGTAATCCCCTATTTCTATAATCAATAAAGCTCTCTCTTACAGATAAAAAAAAAGACCCTGTAAAATTCCATCTCAAAGGACGCATAATTCTTCTATCAAAACCCTCAAATGAAACAACAGGACAATGTTTTCATAGCTATTGAACTTCATTGCCGAAAGGTAGGCAAAGGAAAAGAAAAACACTACAACAAAAAATATATGGGATATTTTTAAGTACCCTGGATTGCATGTGAGCCATCCATTATATTAGATCTAACGGTGAAAATGTATTTCTACTACACCCTATTAATTTGTGTAGTAGTATAGTAAAAGGGTAATTAAAAAAATATTTGGCTTTATTGTAAATGCATAAGTAAACTTATCATTGTGCGGCGTGAAAACAAAATTAGTTAATTACTAAGATGTCCTCTGTAAAATGTTCTTATGTACTGTTTGGCAGGTAAACTCTACTCCAAGGACAACACTGAGGCAGATTGCGATTATTTACAGAAACAGCTTCATGGTTATGATTTGCAAAAATCAGGTCTAAAGGTACACATCGTTGTTTCACATGCTGTGTAAAGAAAATGTTCTCTTAAAAATTGGTTCAGGCAAGTTCAGTACTTCAGTAGTTTCAGAATCCTCAATACAAAGTGACAGACAACAACAGACAATTTTGTCAGTAATGTCGTGGACGATGTTAAGAGCAAGTTTAATAGTAGAGGTGATACCCACCTCTAATTTCATGCACATCATCTATTCATCAATTTAAAGGCGACACACTCCCTCCAGGTTAAAAAACTAGACGTTTTGAACAAGGACACGGTCTTCAAAAAATAATTTTGACTATATTTTTCTATTATAATACATATAGAAATACCAATAAATATATTATTTTGTTGAAATACTTTTCAAGATTAATTTATACAAATGATATCTATGTTGCTAAAATAAATATTTCTAAAGTTATTTGTATTCAAAGTTTCAAAATTTTGACTTTAGTACAGTCCAAAGTCTAGTATTATCGGAGAGAGTACACAATAACATCACATCTATATACTAGCCCGTTGTATGAGGAGTGCCTCCTACTCTATTCTCTCCTCCACATCACCAATCAATCCTACATGGGTAAATAAACTTTTTTTTTTCCTGAAGGGATGATACAAGATATTAGGGGTCTATTGTACTTGCTCTAATGCAACAATCAAGAAAGTTAGCAATGCCACACTGAAGGTCTGATAAAAGCAAGTTTAACACTGTATTACAAAGACCTGAACATACCATAGCGATTAAGCGATGTCGTTTGTTTAGTAGTCTCTTGTTTATTTTAAACCTGAATAAATGGCTTCCTGTTTGCCCAGTATTTTTAGTTTTCTTTCTGAATTTACCTTCACTCGTACTAACTGATTTTCTGAACAGGTTGACCGGACAAAGAGCTACTACAGTCGTTGTTGCTCAAGCCTATTTTCTACTGCCAAGAGTAGCTAGCTAGCCTTCCCTTACCATGCACCTGCAGTTAAACAATCCATCACCTTTGGTGGTCGATCAAAGTCCTCGCCTGACACCCTCAATGATGCCACTAAGCATAAATGTGGGAAATTACAAGGTAACCGGCACAGGAATGTTATGCGATCGAACCAATCGACTAATCAAGTGAGTATACAAAATTCGAAGTTATGTAAAACAAATAATTATCTTAGATTAGAATATGATAATGATGCATAAGCGTATGATCTATCAAATTGAACTGAACAATTAAGAGTTGCATGCATCTTCATCTTACAATCTTTCTCTGCTCCACGGTCGTGAATTAGGTGAATCGATCTTGTCTAGGACTAAAAAAATAGTGTTGAGTGTCATAAAAAGGCCTCCTGATAATGTACAGTGCCAAGCTTCATTTAAACTTATGGAGGAGGCCCTGTTCCGATTAAGGAAGACGCAGTAGAGATATCCAATCTCGGACATAACTCTCGATACTAGATCTGCATCCGGGTCCCCCAGTCGAGGCATATCCTTTATGAAAAATACCTGAAAGAACTCAGATTTTAGGGGAAATATTGTAACACTCTGTAAGTTAATTCATAAGCGACAAAACAGCACTGGAAGATGTCATTTAAAACACATCAAGCACAGACGAAGACGAAACAGTCAAGACACTCAAAAGATTTTCAAGTTAATTTGCAGCAGTGATAAGGATAAAAAAGGAAATAAAACACTTCTCGAAAAATAAATTAACTATAAAAACTAGGGATAGCAAATGATTAACCATGCCATGCTTTAGAGAAGAACCAGCAATATCTTAATAACAAATTTGATAAATCTCAAGGGAAAAATTAATTAAAGACAGCAGTGTACACTCCCAAAACGGTAACGAATTTGTGGATACTTGATTGACAAACCTAGTCCTAGTTCAACATAGAGATTTTACTGGATGTTATAAAAGGAAGAAGAGAGGACTAGACGCTTGCCAGAGCAAGGCGATTACTAGAGATTTTACTGGATGTTATATAACCCCCTTAGTCCTGTTTAAGTAGTCCGTCCCTAGGGGGCTTTATATCTCTCTTTTTTTATTCAATGAAATAGGTGCAGGCTTTAGTGTCCCTAAAAATGTTTCATCGGAACATGGGTAGTAAATCATACTTGGTTCTTTTTCAATCTCAGTCTCAGCTAATGTGACTGAAATCACACTATCTACTTGTGCAGCAGAATATCATCCATATTGCAATATGCCACGATTACGAAAGGATGTTACAACAGCTAGAAAAATATCTATATTGATGTTATGCCATGCCTAGTAGCACTGCAAGCAGCATACATATTGAACCTCATAGTCCCGGCAGTACATTGGGATTGCACAAATTTACACATTAGATCATAGTTCATTGAGTGTAACAGGCAAAGTCCACAAAATTGAGTTATATACTAGTAAAAAAAAATTACCTAATGACAGAACAGAAATAGCAACATAAAATTTCCAATAATAAAACAAGTCCCCTTGTCACTTCCCAGCTACTGGGCTGCTTCCTGCCATACCCGACGCCAAGGAGCAGAGCCCAAGACCTGCAACCAGCTTGCTGTGGAAGGGGAACAGAGAAGAACCAACATACATAGATCTAGCTAGGGTTTCTAGGGTTTGGTGGGGAGAGGGCAGAGGAGGCACACCTTGGGAGCGGGTGATCTGCACTTGTTGGCGGCGGTGGCGCTTGCCGGTGGGGAGGGGATGCTCGCGGTGGCTGGCGGGAGAGAAACCAGTCGAGTCAGAAGAAATCTGTGTTAGGCCAAGTGGGCGCTGCGTCGTTGCATCGATTCATGTCTTCCATCGGTGTTCCTATCGCTCGCCCCCTCCAGGTATGGGCCGACAAAATTGAGATAATGCCACTATATTTAGATCCGATGCAATACCATCGCATACATGGGCTTTGATAAAAACACTTTTAACTGAGTGACTTCGATACAATGTCATTTGGACCAAATTGCCGCTGGACTTATTTTCTTCCTCCTCTCATCCTTAGCCTGTCGTCGTTGCTTCACCTCCGCCGGCGCCACCGTTTCACCTCTGCCTCCCCCCCCGGTTGGCATTGCCGCTTCACCTCTGCCCTCCGCCGGCACTGACGCTCATCCCTAGTCTATGCCGACGCCGTCGCTTCACCTCCGCCCGTCGCACGCTCCGGCGCCGTCGCTCATCCTCAATCCGTGTCGGTGTTGGCGCCGCTCGTCGTCCACCTGCGCCAGCGCCTCCTCTCGTCCTCAACCCGCCGCCGCCGCCGCCCGTCCTCCGCCCGCGTCGGTGTCACGACCCGCCCCTCGGCTACCATAACAGGTAACCCGAAGGAGGGCGTGCCGTAGAAGAACAGTGAACTGTTCCCTACGGAACCGCGTCACGAGTACCAGTCCCAGGATTCCGTTGCTGGTACCCACGGTAACAAGATGAAATCAAAACATTACTATTAAATAAACTATACCTTTATGTTGCGACGTCGGGTAGACCTTGAGTAGCAACCAACAATCAGAGAGCAGCAACAGCGGACTTTAGCGTAGCCAGAACACCATTCCACAGGCAGTGGTTTGGGTTAAGGAACGAAACTCCTCGGTGTCTACATCTTCAACCTGATCTAGCAGCAAAGCAGGAAAAACAACAACAAAAAGGGGTGAGTACTTTCGTACTCGCAAACCACGGGAAAAGTGTAATATGCAGGCTTCAAAGAACGGCTAGATTTAAGTGTAAATCAATTTTCATAAAGATACTACAAGTGTGTCAGGATTTTAATTGAGTTCATTAACAATTGTAACAGTAAAGATATAGGGGTACGGCAACACATTCACGACCATGATTCAGCACGAAGCTCAAATCATGTCTCAACAATTATTCCGGATCGCATCAACTCAAATCATCTCGCAATCTCAACGTCGAGCATCCCGGATGCCTCGACTCTCGGATCCCATGGATCCTATCTCTGGCCACGAAGGCCTCTCACCACACATCAAAATTCGACTCGCAAAACACGATTTTCATCCCAGAGAGTTTTCCAAAAACATTGGTAAAACAAAAACTACGCTAAGGGAATCACCTCACATTTGCTCCTAACCGTGAGCACGGCTGTTCGAACAGTTCTTAACACTCTGCAGAGGTTGTACGCCTTACCCACGCGACACGAAGCTAACACCGAAACGGATCAGGAATCGGAAGTTCGTGACAAGGTTTTTCCATAATTAGATTAGGCTTTCCCACATTGCATGGCCGGGTTGACTAACCGCGCAACCAGTATCAGGCTATTCGCGCAGCCTTCGTCTACTTAGGGCGCACACCCAGGATAGTACGGATCTCGTGTCCCCCTCACAAGGCCAGACCCCGGCGATCCCAGGTCCTGAGTCCCCCTACGTACGTAAGGACCCAGCGGCCTGTCGCGCGCTGCACACCTTACCCTGTTATGTCCCACAACCACCAATATGCGGACAAGCATAACCCAACTAAGTACTCATCCAGAGGCATACCTATGTAGCTCGCGTGGTCGCACGATAATATGCTCGGATGGAATTCCCAAAGGAATCGGTCCTTAAACAGTACAACTTAGCCAGTCCCCAGGACTTCTGGACTAAGCTCTACCCATTTCGCAAAACTCATTTTCACTTTGCAAATCA
Source organism: Leersia perrieri (assembly GCA_000325765.3). NCBI lineage: Eukaryota > Viridiplantae > Streptophyta > Magnoliopsida > Poales > Poaceae > Leersia > Leersia perrieri. The sequence continues at coordinate 521,641 of CM002479.1, forward strand.
TTTCTCAAAACAGTTCTCAACCCTTTTTCCCCAAAGTTGTATCATAGAGTAAAGTATGGGGGTTCAGTCGGACAATCATACTCGAGAGCCAGAATGCCCAACAGTACCATCGGGATGTATCGACAAGGGTTCACAAGTATTCAATTCCTACGGGAAAATATTGCAACTACTGGGTGGGTCCATCGATATAATCATCGAGGCCGGGTTGAATAATCGTGCACAATCCTAATGCGAGTTGCAAACAATTTATTTGTAAACTAGGAGCAATATGATCAAAGGGTGGCTTGCCTGGGTGACGATGTTTCCGGTCTTCAGTCTTCATAGAAAACCAGATAAACCCGATACGCGCTTGATCCAAGAAAACCATCTGGTCACGGGTCTTCACGGCTTCGATCGGTAGGAACTCCGGGACGTCGATCTAACGAGCAATACACAGAAATCCTACTGAAGTCTACAAAGTAAAATATTATAAATATAATTAGTAGTGCCATGGGGTAGATCTCGGGCTCAGGGGAATTTCGGAAGTGGAACGGGGTCAATTGGACTTACGGTTCAAAAGATATGATTTTTGTGAGGCTGACGGCATTTTCCGCAATATTTGGGAAAACAGATTTATTTGATACTGGAAAGGAATAATCCCGAGAAATGCGTGGTGCCGGTAGGTGGGGCTCAAGGGTGTCAAACAAACTTTGTTTGGTTCGGTCGGGGAGGGACTAGGCTAAAGGAGGGGAGGAGACAAAGGGATCTTATATATATATAGGGGCTGACAAGTGAGGGACCTGAAATGAACTTATACTACCCATGGGTTAAAGATAGAGGGACCAAAGGTGAACATCATTTTTGTGCGAAGAAGGTTATGTAGAAAGGAGGGACCAAAACTGGACTTATCTCTCCTCTGTATCTGGGGCTTTTCAAAAGCTGGGATTGGAGGGACCCAAGGAGGACTTATTCCTCCAGGATGCAGGAGTTAAACCGGTCGAAACTGACCTGGGCCTCTTGGGCCGGCAGAAAGGCAAAGCCCAAACGTAGGGGAGAGGAAGAGTAAGAGAGGGCACTGGCAGGTGGGATCCACCTGTCATCCGTTTCCTCTGCCTTCCTCACTTTTCCTCCATTGCTTCTCCCCCCTTCTCTTCTTTCCTTCGGGCGGCAGGGGAAACAGATGAGGGTGGCGAGGTAGCGAGCGGCGAGGAGATCCCGCCGGCGGCGGTATGGTGGAAGAGGCCGACCGATAGCGATGGCACGTGGGTTAGCGACTGCGGCGGCATGAGGGCTGCATACGGCGGCGACGACACCGTGCGGCGGGGTGGGGGAAAGGAGACCGGGGCAAAGGTGGTTAGACGAGTGTGGCTGGGGAAAAATGGAAGGGGCGAGATGGGATGGCCACTGGCTGGCGATGTTGGGGGAAAACGGTGAGGGTGTAGAGCAGAGAGGCGGCGGTGTTCCTCAGCTTTTATAGGGTGCGGCACCGACCGGAGAGGGGAGGGGGCCGGTGCGCGGGATGCGGGCATGGCTCGCCGGGGAGACAACCGACGCAGGGGGAGTTAAGGCTGGCTGTCGGGGAGTTATGGCGTGCAGGGCAGCGGCGACTCGCGGCGACGACCGGGACGAGCGAGGTGAGGGTGACGACAGATGACGCGTGGAGCTCCCTTGTCGTCGCGTGGCAGGGCGTGGCGTCAGGTCGCATCGGCGCGGCGTGTCGCGGAGCGGCGGTGGAGGGGACGAGTCGGCTCTGCCTGGAGGCAGCGGAGGGGGCGGTACGGTGCTGACGGCCGTAGGGGAGACGGGAACGGGACGACTGCGTCGGGAGGTCGCGTTCGGAGTAAATGGCGGTGCACTGCGCGAGGCAGCGACGGGCGAAGGGCAGAGGGGAACGGGAGGGTTCTGGCCGTTGTCGTTTGCGTTGGCAGCAGCCGTTGGCGGAGTGAAGGCGGGGGTTGGCGGTCGGGGAAGACGACAACGCGGCCGCGGTCGAATCGGAAGCGTCCACGGCGGCAGCGGCGCGTCGGAGGCGACGACCGTGTGTTGCGGTCGGGCGCGAGCGGTCGCTCAATCCATTCTCAAGCAGGGTCCACCGGTCAGTGGGGGATGCTAACACGCGGGCGGGCGCGCGTGTGATAGATCGGCGGTCGCGCGTCGGCGGCTCTCGCGTGGACGGGCCGTGGGCCGCGAGCGGTGTGCGCGAGGTAAAGCTGGCGGGCCGTGGGCCGTGAGGCGGTCCGCGGAAAGGGACGGAGAGAAGGGTCATGGCATCGACCAGCAAGCCATGGCCTGCGCGCGGAGGGAAAGAAGGAGAAAAGGCCGAAGCCCAAGAGAGCGACGCGGGAGGGGGAAAGGATGCAGAATCAGTTGGACCAAGGAAAAGAGGGGAGGGGAAGGAAGGAAACGGCCCAAGAGCTGCAATAATGCTTCAACAATTTCTTTGGGGAATAATTGGTAGGATTTTGGGGTAGAAAAACTCAATTCAAACTAGATATTTGGAGAATTGCGGAAAAGACTGAGGACTCTACAGGTTTTCATGGAAGCCGAAGACCTATTACTGTTGGAGAATGGTTACAGGGAATTGGGTTAAGGTTTTGAAAATGAAACGGAGGTAATTGTACCATTGGAGAAGGGACCTGGGGAGTCTGGTTAGGAAATTTTTCGGGTCGGGGTTTTTGGTATCAGGGAAGGCAAGTGATTGAGATCTGATTGGCACTTAAAAGTAATTAAACAAACAAAGAACCAAAATTTTGAAAATACGTTTTTAATTAAGATATATAATTTTTACGACGTAAAAACTCAGGTCACTACAGTCGGTGCTCGTCCGCAACCTATGCCGGCGCTCGTCCTCCACCCGCTGTTGCCGCCGCCGGGTATTTTGGTGATGGCCATTTTTTAGGGGTGTTTTTATAATATGATAAGGACAATTTGGTCCCAAATAACATTGTATTGAAACTCACTCAGTTAAGAGCGGCTCTGTATCGAAGCTCATTCGTGCGATGGTATTGCATCGAATCCCATATTTATTAGTGGCATTATCTCAGTTTTCTCTATAAAAGAAGGCAAAGTTTTGCCCTCTATTGAAAAAACACTATTTTTTTATGTCCTAGACAAGATTGGCTCATCCAATGCACAACCGTGGAGTAGAGAGAGATTGTAAGATGATGATGCATGCAACTCTTAATTGTTCAAACAATTCATTTTGACAAATCGTAATCTTTTGCATCATCATATTCTAGTCTACGATAACTATTTGTTTTAGTTGCATTCGAAGCTTTAATTTGTATATACAAATGTACTATGTTTAAGACCTTGATATATGCATAACAAATGAAGTTTCAACTGGATTAGTCGATTGGTTGGACCAATTATCCATCCACTTGTAATTTAGCTAGCGCGTGGGCCGGTAGTGCATCCACAATACCCCTTGTGGTCTCCCTACTGTCTGTTTGCTTCAAGTTGGAACTTAGTCATGATCACCACTTGTAATCAATCTGGAGTGGTTAATTAGACGTATCTGAAGATCAAGTCGGAACTCTATCATGGTAGATCACATATCTAAGCACATATGAAGGAAGAAGGAAAAACTGAAGCCCATGCCAGGCATATATAATTGCTGCTAAACTCAGTATACGGCTGAATTTCCCACTTGAGATGCATGCATATTCTAAACTTCTGTTGCGTGTGTGCAGGGAGATATCTATATATATACATGGATTAGGAATCTTTCAGTCTGTCCAGAACTTGATTCTTCAGAACAAATCTGATCAATATAAACTTAATTATTCTGTTTACTCTTATTACTCTGTTTACTATGCACTAGGGCATGTACGCCATGGATATATATGCTGAAACAAAAGAGACATTCTCTCTCTCTCTCTCTCTCTCTCTCTCTCTCGATATGTTCAGCAAACTGGCAAATGGAGGTCTAAAATGAAACCACATTTTAACACACAGGATGAATTAAGAGCAAAAGAAAGACAACACAAACAGATAGTTTACAGAGTAAGGAAGACAGCAAATGAATATAACAAAAAAAAAGGGGTGTTCCGAGAATCGAACTCGGGACCTCTCGCACCCGAAGCGAGAATCATACCACTAGACCAAACACCCATTCTGATTTATTTGATTTATGAAACTTATTTATTAATACTGGTTTTCTACTTTAATTGCAATGTGAATATCATGTAACTACATTGCACCGCTTCAGCACGTGATTCATTTTGCTGAATGCTAGATCCATGCCACTTATGCGACCTCGATGAAAATTGATGGAAAGATATAGCTACGCGAGAAGAGAATACAGGCAGAGATTGATAATTAAGGAGTTGGTACTTGGCGTACTGCATGCCATTTTAGCTGCTAGAGGTAAAAATCAAGTGCCATTGAACACACGGAAAGATAGCTGCAGGTCGATCTACAGAGTTAGAAACATGTCGCTGTGGGAGAGAACTGAAGACTGGAGATCGAAGAGATGATTGACGAGAACCCGTGACAAGAGGTATATTATTTGGAAGGACGCACAGCTCAGAGCTCACGAGAGCTAGAAAGCTCAGACCAATTACAACAAAGCACCATGGATGGATGCATGGATTTTATAATATTACTCTTGTCATCTAGATATATCATGCTGCAAATGCATGCATATATCAGCATGATCTATATATGGCAGGATCGATGCGTACGATCGACTCGCTAGCAGCCTGCAGACGCGTTTATTTGCGTGGCACAGCAAGCATCCCAATTTTGACGCTAGCTAGCTTCCTTCTGAAACTTTTCATTTGCATGCGGAGCAGCTAGAGCTAGCTTGAGTGATGAAATTAAATCGATTAGTGTTGCTTGGTCAGGGAGCCAAGCAAGCACATACGCGTGCAAGCAGTCGCTATATGTTTTGACCTGTCGGTCGTTCTCAGTTAATCATTTGCTGTGACTCTGCGTTTGACTGAATTCACTGCTACTACAGATTGAAACATCATAGAGCGTATTAGCTCGGCATCAGAACACATCAGGTTAGGCTGGGTGACATGCATGGTCTTTGGCATAAGATAGTATTACCTCCGTTTCGTAATGTAAGGGTTTTGACTTTTTTTATTTGTAATGTTTGACCATTCGTCTTATTTAAAAAATTATGCTAATATTAATTATTTTGTTAATAATTTATTTTATTATCAAAAGTACTCGAAGCACGACTAATCCTTTTTTAAATTTACACTAAATTTTTAGTAAGGCGAATAGTCAAACGTTGCAAGCTGAAAAAGCCAAAATCCTTACATTATAAAATGGAAGGAGTACTAGAATACAAATTGTGATGGGTTATTTGTTTCAATTCGTTTATTTGTTTGCATGATATGTATGTGCAAGTATAACTGATTGTGCATTAATTTTCATCGACCTGTTTGTTGTTGGTTTATTGGGCGACACCTACTTGCTTGGTGCAGTTGGGCGAAACCTAGTGCCAAGCTAGCTTATACTCCACCCTTCCCTTTTTTTTAAGCTAACCAACGTTATATATTTAGAAAGGATATAAATGAAATAAAGCCTCCATAGATATATAGGATCTGATCACAGGATCGGAGGATATTAGGCTAATATAATCGGTAACTTGTTGATAGGGGTGGCTAACTAGCCAAGTCGATTTTGTCAGTTAAGTTAACAGGTTGACACGTCTCGACTTGTTAATATAACGAGTTAAAATGAGAATTTGCCTTTCCCAGTTAAGATGCTCGATTGAGTTGGCTCGTTAAATTATCATTAAACCAGCAACAACACAACACAATACATAGTTTCAAATCTTAATATGGTATAATTGTAGACCCACTTACAACACAACACATTATTACACGGAGTGGATTATTCTTGCAAATTAAAATAGTAAGAAATGTGTGCATGGAGAACAGAACAAATTGATCGAAGAAGCTAAGAGACAATGAAAACAATAGATAGTATCAGTTTTGTCTTAGGATCCGTCCAGGCAACCCCGGCCAGTACCGCAGAGATCGATCATGCATGTGCATCCCAACAATGCAATAATCAATAATTCGACAGTAGCGAAGTACTGTACTGTACTTCATGCCCACTGACCATTTGCATATCATCAGCCCGCGGCCTCCGGCGTATATAATGACAACGCGAGCTCTTCTCTTATTGATCCATCCATTGATCTTTGAAGTGCCAAACTAGCTAGTCTGTCTCTCTTGATTTGTTTCTGTGATTAGTGTGGAGAGAGAGATGTCAGGGAATAAGGAGAAGAAAGCAGCTGGACTAGAAGAGAAACTCCAGCTTCTACGCTCGGTCACAAAGTCAAATGCGGTA